>OX451735.1:914375762-914790762 GCA_948472305.1 Vicia faba | reverse complement strand
TCCAGGGTAGTTCGCTAAGCAAGCTCTAGCTAACTAGTAGCTTACCAAGTCAAAATTTTCTCTATGTTTTGAAAAGCAAGGTTCGCTTAGCGAACTTGTAGCGAGGCCCTGAGTCGGTAAGCAAAATCCTAGCGAATAATTCCTTATTTTAAATTTCCAGTCCTAGACTGTCGCTAAGCGAACTCTGCAGCAAAGGCTATTTCACTAAGCAAACTATAGTTCACTAAGAAAACTATAGTTCGCTAAGCGAACTTTGCTGCGTTTAGAAAAACCCGAAAATGTAGATTGTAAACTTGGGCGCAAAAAACCCAATTTCTCAACATGCAAACCACAATGGGCAACATACAGAACAAAATGAGGATGCATATACATAGTATTACAGAAATGGGTCAAGAACATGCATTATCAAGGATTATCTAAAGCACATACACTCAAACCCTTGTCCCCAACATAACCTTGAAACCCAAAATCTCTACATCTAATGAGACTCACCTGAAATTGATGATTAGAAGAAGCTAGAACATAATAGAGGTGGATGAATCAAGAGATGGAAAATGATCCATGGAACATGCAAGATGGAAGACTTGAGCTTGGACAATTTATCTCCCTTCCTTCCTTTACTTCATGTTTCTCTTTCTCTCTTTTCCTTCGTCTTACAATCTGATTTTTGTTCCAATTTCTCAAAATGAGTCACAACTAAACATGACCCTAAAGTTCAATTAAGGGACAAAAGACCAAAGTACCCTTTACTACTTTTATCTAGTTTATCTCTTCATAATGCTCAATAAAATAGTTGGTATTATGCATTCTCATAAAGTATATTACCAATTTAACTAGTAATAGTTATTAGGTCGCATTAATACAGGGTATTACATTCTCCCCCCCATTAAATTAGAATTCATCATCGAATTCGAAAACTTACTAGAATAGGTGAGGATACAATTCTCACATCTCCGACTTGAGCTCCCAAGTAGCTTCCTCCGGGAGAGACTCTTCCCATAACACCTTTGCAAGAGGTATCTTCTTTCTCCTCAAGGATTTACTAGCATGCTCTAAGATGAAAATGAGTTGCGGCTGAAAGGAAAGATCTAGTTCAATCTCGATAGCATCTGGAAGGATAGGATGAAACGAATCTCGCACCAACTTCCAAAGCTGAGATACGTGAAATACATCATGTATCCTGGATAGTGAAGGCAGAAACGCTAACTAGTATGAAACTCCACCAACCCGTTTCATGATTTGATAAGGTCCCACATACCTTAGGCTAAGCTTTCACGTCTTAAACGGTCCCTTCAATCTTAGCTTCAGAGTAACTTTCAAAAACACGTGATCGCCTTCATTAAACACCAAGGGTCTTCTCCTTTTATCCGTATAACTCTATTGGCGATCTTGCACTTTATTTATATTTTCTTGGATTGTCTTAATCTTTTCCATCGTATCTTAAATTATCTCGGGTCCCAGAATTCCTCTTTTGCCAACTTTTGACCAACACAACAGTGATCGACATTTTCTTCCATATAAGGCCATATACGATGCTGGCACTCGAGTGATAACTATTATTTTATGCAAATTCAATCAAGGTAAAATGGAATTTCCAATTTCCACCACTTTCTAGAATAAAAGCCCTTAACATGGCCTCGATTGTTTGGATAGTTCTCTCTGTTTGCCCATTGGTTTGAGGATGATTTGAAGTACTTAAGTTCAACTCCGTTCCCATTTCGCGGTGAAACACCTTCCAAAACCATAGGTGAGCTTCGGATCTCTATCTGACACAATACTAGACAGTTCCCCATGTAATATCCTAATCTCTACTATAAAGAGTCTTGCTAGATAAACCACCTTGTGAGTCGTCTTAACCAGAAAGAAATGTGCGAACTTTGTCAACCGATCCCCAATCACCCAAATAGAGTCATGACCACCTAAGGTACGAGGTAGTCCCACGATAATATATATATATATATATATATATATATATATATATATATATATATATATATATATATATATATATATATATATATATATATATATATATATATATATATATATATATATATATATATATGATGTCCCATTTCCATATAGGAACATCTAATGGTTGCAACATACCACCGGGCCTCTGGTGCTTTATTTTCACTTGTTTACAAATCACACATTGCTCCACATAACTAGCAACATCCCTTTTCATACCGGGCCACCAAAAACTCTTCTTCAAGTCTTGGTACATCTTGGTCGATCCTGGATGAATGGTAAACTTGCTCTTGTGGGATTCATCCAAAATCACTCTCTTTAGCACCACATTATTGGTTACACACACCCTTTATCTAAATAGAAAGACCCCATCAGATGCTCAGAAGAAATCCGAAAGACTTTCCTTAGATTGTAACTCTGCATCATTGCACCGTGCCTAACAGATTCTTTCCTAAAATACATTCTCAAAATTCAGATTACTTATAAATACGCCTGATGGTGCCCACTCAAATTATAAATCTAGGTTTCTGAATTTCTCCAAGAGGTCGAATTCTAGAATCATTAGCTCTATAACTCGAATCTCTTTTCTACTCAAATCATCTTCTACTTTAATAGTTTTTCCGGGATGACACCTTAATTCAAAATCATAATCCTTAAGGTACTCCATCCATCTCCTATGACGCATATTTAACTCTTTCTAGTCATAGAGGTACTTTAAGCTCTCATGATCACTAAACATCTCAAAGTGGGCTCTATACAACTAATGTCTCCACACCTTAAGCACAAAAATAATTGCAGCAAGTTCAAGGTCATGAGTAGGATAATTTTCTTCATGTGGCCTCAACTGACGAGATCCATAAGCTACCACATGACCATCTTTTCGGATCTAGAATCACTAATACCAGAGCGGTAGTTAGTTTCTCTTTTAACTTCTAGGAACTCCTCCCACATTCAGAACTCCAATCGTAAGAAACTTCCTTCCTTGTAAGTCTTGTCAAAGGTAGTGCCAATTTGGAAAATCCCATAATGAACCTCTGATAGTAACCCGCCAAACCTAGGAAACTTCGTACTTCAGTTGCATTCTTGGGATGTTCCCAATTTATAACAGCTTCAACTTTATATGGTTCTACGGCTACACCACCACCAGAAATAACATGTCTAAGAAACTTGACTTCAGACATCCAAAAATCGCACTTGCAAAAATTTGCAAACAACTGATTTTCTCTCAACATGGACAGTATGATTCCCAGGTGTTCCATCTGCTCATCCACAATCATAGAATAAATCAAAATGTCGTCTATAAAGATTACCATGAACTGGTCCAGATATGGTTGAAACAAATTGTTCATGTAAACCATAAAGACAGAAAGAGCATTAGTCAATCCAAATGGCATAACCAAAAATTCATAATGAACATATCGCGTCCTAAATGCGGTCTTCGATACATCCAAGCTTTTAACCCAAATTTGATGATATCCTGATGCGAGATAAATATTTAAGAACACACGGGCTCCTTTCAATTGATCTAGGAGGCTATCAATCTGTGGTAAAGGATACTTGTTCTTTATGGTTACTTCATTCATTTGGCGATAGTTAATTCACAAATGCATACAATTGTCCTTCTTCTTAACCAACAGAACAAAGCTCCCCATGGAGAAACACTAGGCTGAACAAAGTGCTTCACCAACAACTCTTCTAATTGGCTCTTTAATTCTCTTAGCTCCAAAAGGAACATTCGCTATAGAGTGACGAAACCAGAGTGGCTCCTGGAACAAGGTCAATAGAGAATTCCACATCTCTTTCTATTGGGAGATAAGTGACATCCTCCAGAAAGAAGTCAGGAAATTCATACACCACGGAAATCTCTGACACACTCTTCTTGTTTTCGGGATTTGTAGTGAAAACCAAAAGAAAAGAATTCTCTTGAGCAAAAAGATGATTGGCCATGTTAATTTTAACTTCAATTAGATTTCCAATAGCATCAATAGGAGTGGTCTCCTCAACTGGAATGAAGATATCCTTCTCTTTACAACTAATGTACACTGAGTTAGCTGATAACCACTCCGTACCTAATATCACATCAATATTCTTGAGAGGCAGACATATAAGATCAATCAAGAAATTATGGCTATCGAAATCAACTGAACAATCTTTTCATACCATCTGAGCCTCTATTATATCATTAGTAGAAGACGAGATGATCATGGGGTTAGGAAGAGTAATGGCTTAAAATCCAAGTCGTCACACACACGAATTAAAAATGAAAGAATGTGTTTCTCCATAATCCACAACACAAATAAAGGTTGATTATTAACATAACACGTACCAGCAACACGATTTGTGTTTCCTTGGTCCTTCCTCGAATCCAAGGTGTAAACATGACCTGCAGTCTTCTCACGTACTTCCCAATTCGAGAAATCCTTTGAAAAATGACCTGGCCTATCACAAAGGTAACATCTTCCCAAATATGACTTGCAATTCCTAAAGTTATTTCCTTTGAACCTACCGCACCGAGGAGGTTGAGTTGAAATATTTCCATTGAATGGTTTCTTTGCTGAAGGAGAACCGCAGGGTTTCAGATGCTGTCCCGATCTTCCTTGTTCCTTTCTTATTGACCTGCTTTTCTCTCTTTCATCTTGAACCCTTTTCAAACTGCTCTCGCCAACATAGCATTTCCTCAAACATTTAGCATAAGTAGATAATTCCCTTTGAGACACACTATGGGCAACATCAGCATACAACCCAAACATAAACTGGTCAATCTTCCACAACTCTTCAGATGCATACATAGCTTGTCTGGAATAGGCATCCATGTATTCAAATTTTACAGCATATTCAGACACCGACATGTTGCCCTGCTTAAATAACTGAAACTCACACTCCTTTTAAGCATGCAAGCTATTCATATAATACTTATCCAAGAAATCTGTCTTGAAGGGTTGCCAGTCTCTCAGGATCATTTGATAGGTGACGTAGGTAGATGCAGTATCCCACCACCTACCAGTTGGACCCTTTAACATCTGAGCAGCAAACATCACCTTCTCTTCCTCAGTGCACTGAGTAGCCTGTAATACCTCTCCATTCCATATAACCAATCATGATCATCCATTGAATATAAGCCACCCAAGAACTCTAGCAGTTTCATTCTGAAAAAGGCAAGAAAATCTAGATCTGCTAGAGCTTGTGGAGTAGGAGCAGGTGCGGCTGGTTGTTGCTCTTGCATAAAATGCATCATCTGCATCATCATTTGGTTCTGCTACTACATTTATTGCATCATCTACAGCCAAGGTACGCCCGCATTCTCAGTTTCAGCCTCAGGCTCCACATTCCTAGTCTTGGGCCTTCCGAGACCTCTGCATCCATCAACCAACTTCCTGTTTGTCCTACACATAGAATCAAGTTGATCAGGATCAATGCCATAAGTGGAACATAAGGAATCATGTCGAGAAGTACACATATGATGCAAAATTTAGCTAAATTATGATATTTCATGGAAAAGCCAAGAATCAACATGCTCTGATACCAACTGTAACACCCCACAAATACATTACCTAAGGTATATGCATATGGTGTTAAAACGGTACTTAAAAAATCCATACATAAGTAGCAGAACTAAAATAAGTATTAGTACAATATACAAATGTCAAAACTGTCATGGCCAAAAGATACATGTCCCACTGAGTACTAATACATGAAACTAAAATAAAAAAGTGGAAAGGAATAAAAGAACAACATGTCTCCAAGAAACATCATCGACAAGCTAAGCCATCTTACCCTTGCCACGATCCTTCCTCGAACTACCTTAAAAAATAATAATTGGAATGGGGTGAGATTACTAAACCTCAGTGAGTCTCCATATCTTAAGGGTTCACTAGATCTACAGGGTGCATGTCATAAGATGGATCCGCCATGGATCCAGGGTTTTCTCACAGTCGGGTGCAAGTTCACAACAAGGGTATGAAGTTGTGAAGAAAATGCAAGAAATGGGGGTTTGAATTGAGTTTTCCTTTCTTGTAAAACTTTCGCTTCTAATAATTATTCATTGAACAATGCTTTTGATTGTTTCTTCTAATTAATGCTTCTAATTTGGTTCAGAAAACATAAACTCTAAAGCATAAGGAAAAGTAAAGAACATGTGATATATCTTGGTTCACTTGAGAAACCCCCAAGCTAATCCAGTCCACCTCTCCAAGGTGATTTGACCTTGAACTCAAGGAATTAATCTACTATAATTAATATGATTACAATCGCACGGGAAACCGCTGACGACTAACATCCAATGAAAAATTCAGGGATCCAAACTGGATATAACATTCATTAACCCAACAGAATCCGGTTCTCCAGAATCTCCTATCAGGATATCCTTCCAATGATATCCATCAATGATCTCAGAAGGCTGGCCTTCACTCAGTCCCCTTTGAGATATGACTACCATTGACCCAATAGAATCCACTACCAGGATTTCATCTACGATGGCCACAACCAAAGTCTTCTCAAGTCTTCTGATATTCACTCGACCACTTGAGGTGCCAACCAATTCTAAAAAAAATGCATTTTATAGAGATTATATGAGTGCTTCTTATCAAGCAGATTACTCCTACTTTAAGTACGTATTGTTTGACACAATTCTGAGCAACAACTCTTGTGTACAAATAATTTACATGAAGATCTTAAGAAATAAAACAATTTGAGCAACAACTCTTGTGTTTTACATATTTCTACAAAGATGAATCTAATCTAAATTAAGTGCAACATCGTTTATTCTTTTTGTCTTCATCTTCTTTCTTGAGCAAGCTATGAGCAACAACTCCTTGCTTCTTCATAATTCTGTCAAGATGTATATGATTGATGATTTGAATTACATCTTGAAGAATTATTCATCTTTATCTTTTGCGGCTTAGCAGGCTTTGTGCAGCATATGAGATTAAGCACATTGTGAATCTATGATTTCATTGTAATTAGAATCAACATGATTTAAGAATCATTTGATAAGAGTTGTTCTGGTTGTTATAGTGGATGATAACTTTTTCTTGGTTGTGTTCTAATAATGATTGCTTTTCTTTTAAACATCAACAACTTGTGACTTGCAACCTGCAGCTTTTAGCACCTGGCCAAGTAGCCTATGGCAAGCTCATCAATGTTCAGCTTATTCATCATCATGTGTTAAGTGACCAGCTAACCAACCAACAATTTTAAACATACATTTCTTTTCTTATATAGACAAGAAAAATAGAGTCGTTGGCTTTTTGAAAAATAGTCTTTAAAATAGTACTACGACGTCCTTATCTCTTCCATATTTTAAGTTAGTGGAGAGGTAGTGGCATAAATCTTTTTGTATTGTGTACTATTGTACTGTGTTACCGTTATATTCTTTCCTTCTGAACTTCAGAGGCTTCTGCGAGCATGAGATTAGAAGCGGGAACATAACACAAGTTCTTCAGAACTTCAAGTCTTCAGAGTCTTCAAAACTGCGTCTTCAGAGTCCTTAGCACTTGGTCGTGAGAACCCATTGTAGTGAACCTTTAGATCAGAAGAGCTTAAAGTCTTCAGAGTCTCAAGAACTTCGTCTTCAGAGTCTTCAGCACTTGGTCTTTAGAACCTGTTTGTAGATAACCTTGGACCTTTAGAACTTCAAGTCTTTGGAATCTTCAGACCTTCTATATTTATAATATTTAGCACTTAGTTCTTTAAGAATTCTTATCTTCAGAACCTTGTTATTAGAAACAAAAAGTCTTCAGCATCTAGACTTCAGTTAGAAACGTTGTCTTCAGATCTTTTAACTTTGTCTTATTTAAAATAATTTGTCTTTTAGAAACTAAATTTTTAGCATCTGGACTTTCGTAGAAACTTCGTCTTCAGATCTTCTAAATTTGTTTCTTGAAACATACTGTCTTTTAGAAACGTGAGTCTTTAGCATCTGGACTTTAGTTTACAACTTCTGTCTTCAGATCTTCTGACTGGTTTCCTTAGAACACGTCGTCTTTAGAAGCTTGATTCTTCATCATCTGACATAAGTAACAACTTCTATCTTCAGATCTTTTGAATGGTTTTTTAGAAAAATATCAGGGTTTACACTTCAAAGTCTTCTGGAGTGTCTTTCTACTGTTCAACGGAACTTATGTAGTGTAGAAGCAGAATCATTTCTTTTCTAATATCTTGGCCACGCCATCCATCAGAAGTAGAACCTGTTTGTTAAGTACTCAACAATAACAACCATTAGTATAACAAAGTTGTTCATACAACCATACTCATTTATTATCATCAAAACTCAGAGATAATATTGCAGAACCAAATCTTGTTCTTACAATCTCCCCCTTTTTGATGATGATAAAACTATATATTTTGATGACACAATTTCGTACATATAATCATAATCAGTGAAATTAGAAGGGTAATAGATACTTATCCTTTTTTCTGATACTCCCCCTGAGTCAATGACTTGATGAAGATCGAATATCCTGACTCTGAAGCCTTTGAGTAAAAACTCCCCTGGTTCCAATAGATTAGATATCAAGATCTTGAGAGTCTTGACTTTAGGAATTTCATATAGTCTTCAACTTCTAATTTTATCTGTTCTTCCGGAAGACATATGCTTCTGTTTTTGATTCTTATGTTATGATTATTACATTCTCAGACATTATACATCTTCTGAACGTTATGATACTTATATCAAGATAACTTTAACTTTCAGAAAGTTCTCAACTTCCGAATAATATTTGGTCTATCTGATTCTTGAACATATGTTCATAGAGTATACATATTATAATATATGAACAATCAATTCTTAAGAACTTTAATGTTTTTCTTTCATTTTGACCTATCTTAGAATGCCTAGTGAACTTGTTCAGAGTTCCTCAGTTAATTATCAAACAGACAAGAACACGTTAGTGGTTAATATCTTATACCATTCATTCATTATGATGAGTTTTTTCATTTCTTTAGGTTCATCAAAATATTATTATACTTCTCCCCCTTTTTTTATCATCAAAAAGATAATCATGTCTTTTATATCGGATAGAAGAAAACTTCAGAGTACATTAAGATAAAAGAAAAACAAACATAAAAAACATTAAATTTTCTAAACCATTACAGACAAGATTTCAATTATCAAAATCTTGAACAATATCAATCCTAGCACAATATTCTTCAACCAATGCGTTATTCGGTCCATTTTTCTTTACCAACTCCCATACCCTGTCTTGGATTATTATTTCAGATATTATCATTCCATGTGGAATATATGATTGAATCTGAGTTCTTAATATTTCAATGGAGTGTTTCAGATGATTAAATATGGTTTTGGGAAGGTTGATATTGAAGTGATAGATCAAGAGAAAAACAAATATTTTGTCATCATGAGACAGAGTGCTTCTTGCTATGGCTCGAGGTCAGAGGTTGGAAAGGGAGAACTTGAACCAATTCTTGGATGAAGGAAGAAGGGTTCCAGGATTTGTTGGTTCATATGGTACTGAACTGTCATGAAGAACCCTAAATATTTCAACAAAACTTAGGTCGAATTGATAGTCATCATTGGTGACTCCAGATGAGACACCGCCAGTGACTCTTACTATGGAAGAGATGGTGACAGTAATGGGAAGTTTGAAGATTTCAGACATAATAGTATTAACATCATCACTAATTTTGGCATACTTCCAGAATTCCTTCACAAGGACAGGGAGGATGGGACCTCTAAGCAGAGTAAAGTAGCTTGTCCAAGATTGGATTTGCATACTTCTTATTAGGTCCAAACCATAGTGTTTGAGTCTGGGAAGATTGGGTCATTTTTCTAGAATAATTTCAGAAGTTTCCTCATTGCCATGAAAAGTTATAGCAGACATTGTAAAAACAGGCAAAGGAAAAATTAATGGGTTTTCTATTTGGGCTGAGGATGATGAAAGGTGAAAAAGGAGACCTCAACTATTTAGAAACTGATAAAGAACCTAGGCCTAACATCCATTAGATAAGCTATAATTCTCTAGGTGAATACTAGAAAACCTAAACATATTAGGAAGGACAACGAGTAATTAATCTTATTTATGAAGATAATTTTAAATGAAAAATAAGTTTGACAATTACCCTTTAATTTATGACAAAGGTAACTGATACACGCCAAAGATTTTTAGACCTATTTCTCAGATACGTATAAGAGAGTATGTAGTCTTGATACATGTCATATCATAATAGTGCATAGTTAACAAGAAATTAACACAAAATAAAAACTTGATTAATTAAGACACTTCAACATATATAGGTTTTTAAATTTGAAAAACTAAACAGATGATATGAGAAATGATACTGCTTTCGAAGAGACAAGTCATAATTTCCTAGCTAATGAAAGTCTCGCACTTAGATTTTAACAAGCAATCTTCAGAACAATTTGTGGACTAACTTCTACTATCATTCCTTTGAACATATCCATTATTCCCTCTTGGAAAATAATTTCAGACAAAACTCGTCCATAAGGAATATAAGACTTTATGTGATTCCTGGACTCATAAATAGATTTCCAAAGACATATGAAGATTGATTGTGGAAATCTTACACAATTATTATTCATCAGAAGATAGATGAGTGCTTGGTTATCATACCTCAGAAGGTCTTGATTATCCCCTCTAGGAAGAAAGTTTGACAATACAAGCTTCAACCAAGCTTTGGGAATGAGAAGTAGATTTTCAGGATTGTAGGTTCATATCCTGATGACATGTCATGAAGAGAATCAAATTTGTCAGACATCACAAACTTAGACTTGACATAGTCAACTGTGACACCTACATTCTCAAATCCAGTGGAAAGAATGATTGAGAAGGTAGTACTTTCAAGTCAAGATAAGCATGCTTCCAGAATTATTTAACAAGATTCACGTAAACATGTTTCTTCAGCATGTTGAAGTATCTTATTCATTGCTGAAAATAGAACACATCTGAGATGCTGGAAGCAATGTTACTTTCAAGAGAGGAAATTTCAATTTGTTTTTCGATGGTGATTTCAAGAAGATCTTCATTTCCAAGAAAGGTTGGTTGAGGCATGATGGATCAGATTAGAGGAAGAATCTTGATAGGGATTAGTTTATGAGAGGATAACATAAATATGATGAATTACTATTTGGATATATATATATATATATATATATATATATATATATATATATATATATATATATATATATATATATATATATATATATATATATATATATATATATACACACACACACACACACACACACACACACATTTAAGAGGGTGAAAGAAGTTGTACTAATCTGCAAGAATGACATAGATCACTGACGCATGATAAGAATTTCAAGGAAAGGGAATGGAGTGAATCAGTCTTTATAAAGATGGAGTACCATACAGGTTCTAAATAAGGATTTTGGGTGAATTAGCATTTAGAGGTGACGTACTAGAGCAGAGATAGTAGAACATTGAACATAGTTGCTTAAAGGAGAGGTTATCATCATATACATCATGCGTAAAATATTCTGCTCCTTATCAAGAGAACTTATGAGTTTGCATTGTCTAGAGAATTTATTAAAGGATATTTATCTTGGAAGAAAGAGTGTTCCAGATCATGAAATTTTTACTTCATAAAAAATTTCACAACTTTGAGTTGCGTAATCATTTGGAATGCTTTTGTTTTAAAAACATCTTCTAACTTGTAGAAGTATTTTTATCAGAAGTTCTAATTAGTTATATATAAAAGAAAACATACCTTTGAGATTCTGAAATCTTTATAATGATTCTTTTATCTGAGTGCTCTCCATTATGGTTTTTGACTTTAGCTTGTCCTTAATAGAGCTTCTGATCATCTTGTCATGTCTTTGAATATTTTCCATCTGTCTTTAACCTTTTCTTTAACTTAAACTTTTCTTTTAAATACAACTTCTGATTTACTTCTTTCTTCTTATGCTTTCTTCAGAGCTGTCTTTCAAAGGTTCTGAATTATCTTCATATTGATTCCTCTTATCTCTTTGAGTATTCTCATTTTTCTGATTTGAGAAGAATAATCTTCTTTTAGATTCTAGTGTCTAATCAGAGAATTAGAATTAGAGTCTTCTCTTCAGACGGTCTTGTTATTCTTCTGCTTAGAATTATTAGTCTGGCCTTTTTGAGAGAATCCTCAGAGAAAAGATATTATGATCTTTTATTATCAGAATCATCCATCTGCGTGTCAAGCTTTCTTTGAACATAAGCTTATTTTTCAGAAGGTCAATGTTTTATGAACTTTTGAGAAGCTATGTGATAGAGAGAGTTAACTATCGCTGCTTATCATCTTCTGAAATATATGTTTCCTTGAACGAATTGATGAATCTGTTCTAACCAAAACTTTGACGTCTCTGATTAAAAATCTTATTCTTTCAATGTTGAGCTAACTTTCTTAGAGTTAGTCTTTGACCATACCTCTGATGCGTCAATGATCATTCTTTCCTCAGTAATGTTTAGTCTTCTACAAATCCTTTTTCGACATAACCAATCATTCGATCTTCATGAGATCTTCTATTAGTTTGAGTATACAGTTTTATCATGAGATTCTTATGTATCATAAGATAAAAGTATTTATTCTTTTGAAAAGATTCCTAATGAGGTCTTATGAAAAATTCAAGGGTGGACTAGTCTGTTTCTTGAAAACATCTCATATTTCTCAATGAAACTTAATCAAAAGCATTCAACAGATATAACTTCTTATCTGATGAATTTTTTCCTGTTAGCTTGTTCTTCAATTTTCTGGATTTAGACAGTAGTTGAAAATTGAATAACTATCACCTTAGAGTATTTTTTCATAAAGCATTTGGATCTTTATCTGACACCATTAGGTGTTTGATATCCATTAATAACATAACATGGCTCTGATACCAATTGAAGGTGTGAAGAAAATGTAAGAAATGGGGGTTTAAATTGGGTTTTCCTTTCTTGTAAAACTTCGCTTCTAAGCATTATTCGTTGAACAATGCTTCTGATTGTTTCTTCTAATTAATGCTTCTAATTTGGTTCAGAAAACATAAACTCTAAAGCATAAGGAAAAGTAAAGAACACATAATATATTCCGGTTCACTTGAGAAACCCACAAGCTAATCCAGCCCACCCTTCCGAGGTGATTTCTCCTTGAACTCAATGACTTAATCCACTATAATCAATCTGATTACAATCGTACGGGCAACCGCCAATGACTAACATCTAATGAAATGTTCAGGGATCCAAACCAGATATTACGTTCATTAACCCAACATAATCTAATTCTCTAGAATCTCCTATCAGGATTTCCTTCCAATGATATCCATCAGTGATCTCAGAAGGCCGACCTTCACTCAGTCTCCTTTGAGATATAACTACCATTGACCCAATATAATCCACTACCAGGATTTCATCTATGATTTCCGCAACCAAATTCTTCTCAAGTCTTCTGATCTTCACTCGATCACTTGAGGTGCTAACCAATTCTAAACAAAATGGTTTTTCTAGAGATTATATGAGTGATTCTTATCAAGTAGATTATTCTTGATTTAAGTACATACTGTTTGACACAATTCTGAGCAACAACTCTTGTGTACAAACAATTTACATGAAGATCTTAAGAAATAACACAATATGAGAAACAACTCTTGTGTTTTACATATTTCTACAAAGATGAATCTAATCTAAATTAAGTGAAACATCTTGTAGTCTTCTTGTTTCATCTTCTTTGTTGAGAAAGCTATGAGCAACAACTCCTTGCTTATTCATAATTCTGTCAAGATGTATATGATTGATGATTTGAATTACATCTTGAATAATTATTCATCTATATCTTCTTGTGTCTTAGCAAGCTTTGTGAATCATATGAGATTAAGCACATTGTGAATCTATGATTTCATTGTAATCAGAATCAACATGATTTAAGAATCATTTGATAACAGTTGTTCTGGTTGTTATAGTGGATGATAATTTTTCTTGGTTGTGTTCTAATAATGATTGTTGTACCCAAAAAATTTTCCCTCTTCATTTTACCTTATATGGCCTTTGTTTCGTCATATGCATTCATGCATTTGATATGGGATTAAGGTGTTCTTGGCTTCATGGTCTTCTTCAAGCTATGAAAGGTGATTGTGTTGACAATCTATGCAAGTATGGTCTCATGCCCTCAATCTTTGAGTATCTCAAGCTAAAAGGGTTTCTCATACTTCAAGACATCTCATTTGTCTTTTTGACCCATCAAATGTTTTGAAATTACAAGTGTTAATTCTTGAATCATTGTTCTCCTATGTATCTCTTGAGATTAGGGTTTATTTCCTTATATTCCTTATAAGATCAAGGCATCATTTGAAGTTGACTTAGACAAGTGTTTTTAGAGGATTTCATCAAGACGAAATGGCATGGAGGTTTATCTTAATGTTTCGTTAATCACAAGTTCAAGAAACCTTATTATTTGAGGTGAATTTTGGTACGAAGGATGATATTGTAATCAAGCACATCTTTTGTTTCCTTCATTTATTTGAGGTTTGATTGGTTCGAATCTGAGATTGAATTTCAAACTCGAGAATTGAGTTGAACTTAGGTTTATTATTATTTTGAACTTGGATTATTTCAATTGAATTGAAGCGCTTAAAGGTTTGCAAGACTAGAAAGGTCGTGTGGATTTCATGAAAGATACTTAAAACCTAAGGGTTTTATCAAACAAGTTCATTAAGGCACCATGGTTTTAACTACCTTTAAAAGTTCTCTGAATTTGGGATTAAAGGAGGTTTTAACACAAATATTATTCAACCATATCATTCAAGTATAACTTCATTCAAGTTTTACATGATTTCTCACAAGGCTTACAAAGAAAGTTTCATTGCTTATAAGTTTGTTTCATTACAAATCTTAAAACAAGAGAGTTTGAAAATTTAAAATCTAAATCAATACAAGAAATTCCTAAAGGCTAAATGTTTTCAAGCTTTTGAGTTTGTTTCCTCCAAGATTTCTTCCTTTTAAAGATTTCTTCCCAACTTCTATGTGTTGTCCTACTATGGCCACAAATTCTCCCAAAGGAAGTTCTTCATAACTTCACCATCTTTCCAAAGTCTTAACTTATTCACACATTCCTCAAGACAAGCTCATCACATGAAAACAAGAAAAGAGAAAATGATTAGCAAACAATCAAGCTCGGGTATAAACAAAGAAATTTTCAAAGTTTTCTTTTCACAAGTTCAGCACAAGGGTTTGTGATAGGAATCAAAATTAAGGGTAGTTTCCAATCACATTTAAGCAACAATAAAGCCTCATACAAAATCAGACAAGATCACTGGCCTGAGAATCTTCCCATTGCAAATCACAAAAAATATTTATTTTTGGTTCACAATAGGACAAACTCAAGAGAAACAAATATTTTGAAAATTCAGAGAAGGCCTCTAATCACAAGTTTCATCCCAACAAACAATAACATATGCAAACCGCAAGTACAACATATCATAAAAAACTGCCAAAGCTCAAACAAAATTTTCACAAACAATATTCGAGCTCACAGTCCAACCCAATGAGAAATTACTGCAGCAAACAAACAGTTTCTCACAATAAAGATCACATAACAGATATCATAATAACATATTAGAAATATACAAATCCAGTACACAGAAAATAAAATATCAAAATTAACTGATCAACAAACTTGCTAACCAAGCTTCATTTTAAGATTCAAATCTAGCCATCCAAATCTCCAACAGAATCCAGATCCAAGGGCTATTATTCATCAATATCTAACAAACTATTATAGACTATTTAACATAACTTACATTCACAATTCAAGGACCACGACTCATTCTCATCATTTTTCATAAAGAAAATTCTAGACCAAATCACAACATATCACAAAAGAAGCTATCAAGCATACAAAACCCTAACAGTTCATCATCATCTTCCTAGTCAAAATCCCTTTAGAATACAGAGAAAGAGAAGAGGAAAAGAAGATTTCGAAAAGTCATAATCAGAAAGATATTACCGGGTGAGGACTCAATCGACTAAAATATTCGCAAATCTTTCATCGCTACCTCATCATCCTCGCCATTTTTTCATCATCTGCAAGTTAGGGTTTCAACCTTCCCTTTCAAGATCTACGTGAAATTGTTAAGCACCTGCAAAATCAAGCACTGGAATCGTAATCAGAAGGAAGAAACAAAGCTAGCGGTGCAATAATAGTAGAGATCGGAGCAAAATCTCCGTCTGTCGCCGCTGCCATGAGGCGATTTCGGACACGACGGCCATGTTGTCTTCTCAAGCAAGATTTAGGGAGAAGTGAGAGAACGAGAGAGAAAAAGAGAAAGAGAGAGGAAGTGTTATAATTTTGAGATTAACATTGATTTTTTTTGCATTTTTGTTAAACAAGTGTTAATTAGGATCTCTAATCTGGCGGTGACACTTGTCACTGCCGTTGTGGTTGTCTTTTAATTCCGTGCAGGTATACCTACCGTACTCCCTCTCATCATCACTGTCATATCTGCCCACAACAAGATCTGAGGCTTCAGATATCTACACCCATGGTAGACCCTCGATGGAGAGCCATATTGAATAAGATAAATCCATTTCTTTGGGTCTGGGCTCATTTCTCTATTCAGCATCCTATGTATTGCTGATTTCAGGCCAAATTATTTCTTTTCTTTACATTTTTTTGCATCATTTCATTTTAATTAGATTTTCTATCAAAATAAAATAAATAATAATACAAAAAATACTTTTATCTTGAATAATTAATTAGATTGAAAAAAATTATTTTATAAAATTAATTGATATAAAAATATTGATGTAATAAAAACATTGGAAAATATTAGGTTTAGGACTTTTCCTTTGTTAATTTTTTCTATATATTTTTATGATAAAAAGTACAAAATCAATAAAAACTTATTAGATTTTTAATTGATTTTAGGTATTAATCTGTGATATAGATGCTTAACTTTGATTTCATTTCCTTGTTATTTCTAATTCATTTGTTGACATGTGCAAGGAATTTCAAAAGAGCTTTCGATCGTTTATTTCGATTGAAAAGCATTTGTATTCCACTTCATTTATTGATTTGAGATTCGCTTTCGACGCAATTTATCTTGATTCTCATTACATGAGAAATATAAATTTCTTGTGTTTTGTCCGGATTGTATGCATGTATATTGTCTGTGATGCGAATGCTTCCGATGCACGCATTGTACATGTGATTTATTTTCACACTGTTAATTTATGAGTCTTCTCTTATTGATTGATGAAGCTTACTTGAAGTTTTCCGGGTTTCTCTGCATTGCTTGTGTGGATTTGAAGAGGCAACAGACCTACTCCGTTAGGTATCATCATGATTTCATTCTTCATTTCCGCATTTTAATGCTTTTTAGAGATCATGTCGAGTAGGATTTTACCATTTTCCTTGCCATGTCAAGTAGGAATAGAGATGCATGAAAGGGATCTCCATTGCTGATATCTGTCAGGAGTCCCTCTGGCTTATTTGAAGACCAGTTTAAGGTAATTCCGCATATGTTCCTTGTTTTCTACTTGTGTTTGTTTAAAATCCAACTTTTGAAATAGGTATTCTGCAGGTGTGTATACATTTGTGCTCGCATATCCCTCCACCCCAATATGTCCTCAAAAGAAGGCGAACAAAAATGGTTTGCAATCAACCCCTGAATTTCATTTGTGTCATCCTGAGCTCACGTTGTATGTCGATGCTTTGGATTTGGTCTGATCATGTGTATTGAGTCGGTCATGTGGAAAAGGGTTTGGTCTCAACACCCATCATTTGTCCGGAGTTTGCAATGGCCACTGGTGACACTTTTCTACCCGCTTATTTGCTTCAGCTGATTCGCTCCCCTTAGCTAAAGTAATGCTTTTCTTTTTTATTTCATCTTAGTCTCCTGCTTGTTTGCTTCGGGTGATCCGCTCCCCTTAGCTAAAGCATCTTCTCTTCATACCCCCATCCCCTGATTCAGAATACCCTGATTGTGTGCTTTTGCCAAAGGACTTGTTTGATATGACATCCTCCCTTAGGATTTCTCGTGTAGTATTAGTCCTCGAGCTAGACATTAGGACATCTATCCATGTATGTTCATTTAGGTAGATATTTCCCTTTCTTCCTTGAGGTAGGGCCATCTTTGTATGATTATGCTAGGGCTAGAGATTAGGATAGTCTCCCTTAGTTGTTTTCTTTTCTTTGCATATTGCATCTTAAAACAAAAACATTTTTTCTTGGCAAATCATAAAACATCTCTAATGAACTTAAATCCTTCTTCAAGGTAAAAAATACAAACTAATCTTAATTGTTTGTGCGCCTTTTGGCTTTGTTTTAAACCTTGTTAAGCTGACATATTACCACCTTTACCATGATATTTTTCTATCTTTGTGTCGATGTTTCTCCATCGCTTATGTTTGTTATCCTACTTTGATTTTCAATATCATTGTTAGGTGTGATGTTTTATCATCTAAATTGATGTTTTACCATCCTTGCCATGATATTTTGCTATCTTTGTGCCAATGTTTTGCCATCACTTATGTTGTTATCCTACTTTTATTTTCAATATCATTGTTAGGTGTGATGTTTTATCATCTAAATTGATGTTTTACCGCCTTTACCATGATATTTTGCTATCTTTGTGTCGATGTTTTGCCATAGCTTATGTTTGTTATCCTACTTTGATTTTCAATATAATTGTTAGGTGTGATGTTTTATCCTCTAAATTGTAATGTTTTTCCATCCTTTCCATGATATTTTACTATCTTTGTGTCGATGTTTCACTATCGTGTATGTTTATTATCCTACTTTGATGTTCAATATCATTGTTAGGTGTGATGTTTTATCATCTAAATTGTGATTGTTAGAACATAGTTTGATTCTACAACACTTAGTTAGAGCTTTGATGATAACAAATAAAAAGAACTAATGACAAATACAAAGAACAAATATGCACCCTAAAAATTATGTTTTTGTCTATGCAGAAGTTCTGACGAAAGCAGCATCAGAAGATGAGCCATAAGAGCTACACACTGAAGCAATCAGAACATGCGCTGAAAATTGATGACCAGAACCTGCGCTTAAGAAAAGTAAACTCTGATTCTGAACAAGAACAACATAAACCAAGTCATCAATATTCTGAAGCGTCAGCAGCAGGCAAGGATGTAAGATTCTGAAGCGTTACTGATCATTCAAGACAGCATCAATTCCAACGACTTCTTTCAGACAGGATCTTCTCCAAATGGAAAGTGAGTTAATGTCATTAAACACGCTTGATGATCAACATAAATCCATTGCCTATATAAACAAAGTCAGTGTTCAAAATCGTTGACGATTTGCCAAAAACCACCAACGAGAATTCAAAAAGCTGCAAGCAATATTCATCATCTTTCCAAGCTATAATTTTGTGTAAATTATCACAGTTGTGATAACATTTTTTGTAACGAAAAACAACAACACACATTCTTGTATAATTGTTTTGAAGCAGTGTTCCTTGAGATTAACCGGATTGTGGTTGTACTCAAGAAGACTTTAACAGTTGTTAAAGTAGTGATTGTAATCCTTTTGTGATTAGTGAATTAAGACCTCGTTGGAGAGAGGCGAAATCACCTTGACGGGTGGACTGGAGTAGTTTGAGATCAAACGAACCAGGATAAAAATACAGTGTCATTGTGATTTTGATTTCAAGTTTTCAATTCAACCCCCCCCTTCTTGTGTTTTTCACATCTTCAATTGGTATCAGAGCGCCTGGTTCTGAGTTTAAACACTTAACCGTGTCAGTACAAGATCCAAGCTTCAGAAAAACACTATGGTGGGACCAAGCCAAAACATCAGCAATGACTACCATGAAGACAAGGATAGATTCAGTGGCAAACCTCCAGTCTTTGATGGAGAAAACTTTGACTACTAGAAAGATAGAATTGATAGTTTCTTTCTGGCCCATGATGCTGATCTGTGGGACATGGTGACTGATAGATACACGCACCCAGTGGATGGACATGGTCAGAGGATAGACAGAAAAATGATGTCTGACCAACAAAAGCGTGAATTCAGAAACCACCACAAGGCCAGAACAATACTCCTCAGCGCCATCTCATACTCAGAATATGAGAAAATATCAAATAGAGAAACTGCCAAGAACATGTTTGACTCTCTGAGAATGACGCATGAAGGAAACATTCAAGTCAAAGAAACAAAGGCCCTTGCGCTCATTCAGAAGTTTGAGGCATTCAAGATGGAAGATAATGAATCGATAGAAACTATGTTTTCAAGATTCCAAATCCTTGTTGTTGGACTAAAGTTTCTTGACAAAGGGTATTATACTACTGAACACGTTAAGAAAATCATTAGAAGCTTTCCCAAGCAATGGAGGCTAATGGTCACAACACTTAAGCTAGCCAAAGATCTCAACAAAATATCTCTGGAGGAACTTGTCAGCTCCCTATGAAGTCACGAGATAGAGCTAGAAGAAGATGAGCCTCAAAACCAAGGTAAGCCACTAGCTTTAAAATCTAACAGAAAATCTGACTCTAAGGTTTTGCAGGCTATGGAAGAAACTTCTGATGGATCCTCATTAGAAGAAGATGAACTGTCTCTCCTCTCCAGAAGGGTGAACCAACTGTGGAAGCAGAGACAAAGGAAATTCAGAAATCCCATAAGATCAGAGAATCAGAATGAATCCTCCTCCAGATATAGAAAGTCTGAGTCTTCCTCTGGACACAGAAGATCTGAAGGTTCTTCAGGATGCAGAAAGCCAAATAACAAGGACATCATCTACTATGAGTGTAACGAGCAAGGGCACTACAAAAGTGTCTTCCCAAGGCTTCAGAAGGAGAAGCCCAAAAAGAAGTCCTTCAAGGAAAAGAAGAAAAGCCTCATGGCAACATGGGATGACTCAGACACCTCTGAAGCTGACTCAGAGTCAGATGATGAAAGAGAAAACATAGCTCTCATGGAAAACGTGTCAGAAGAAAGTGAAGCTTCTGGTTCAGACTCAAAATCAGACACTGAAGAGGGATTCCCTGACTTCACCATTAATTTTACTAAGGCTGAACTTGCAGAAAGTCTAAAAGAAATTCTGGAAAGGTATCAGCATATCAGAGTCAAACTCAAGAACCTGAAAAGGGATCTTGCCTTTGACTCTGAAAAGTTTGAGAGTCTCAGATTAGAGAATTCTGAGTTAAAAGAGAAAATTTCAAAATTAGAAAATTATTTGCAAAACTCTCAGAAGGAAATAATCTTAGAGACTCCCAGTAATGCTGATGAGATCATCAAAGAGTATGATCACATCTTTCAGAAGTTTCTAGCTAGAAACATAGATAGAAGCAAGATGGCTCCAATGATCTATGGAGTTAGCAGAAATGACAGAAAATGGATAGGATATCAAGGTAAGGTATCTACACCTAAACAGGCCATGGACTTAGTTATAAAACCCACTCCACTCAATTCACATTTTATATATGGGCACACACATGACATAAAATATACAAGTAGCAATTATTCTGTCAAACCAAAATTCAATCAGAATTTTGGTAAAACTAACAAATCAGGACCCAAGAAAATGTGGGTACCTAAGGATAAAATTATACATGTAGCAGATATCTTTAGCAGCAAGGCTAAGACACCAGTCATGGTACCTGGACTCTGGCTGCTCGCGACACATGACGGGAAGAAGGCATATGTTCCAAAGCCTGGAACTTAAGCCTGGAGGCTACATGGGCTTTGGAGGCAATCAGAGAGGAAAGATCATTGGCTCTGGAACAGTAGGTAATGGAAATCTTCCCTCTATAAATAATGTATTATTAGTTGATGGATTAATGCATAACCTGTTATCCATAAGTCAATTAAGTGATAACGGTTATGATATAATATTTAATCAAAATTCATGCAAAGCTGTTAGTCAGAAAGATGGGACTATCCTATTTAATGGAAAGAGGAAAAACAACATTTATAAAATAAAACTTTCGGAACTAAAGAGTCAAAATGTAAAATGCCTACTTTCTTTTAACAACGAGCAATGGGTCTGGCACAAAAGATTGGGGCATGTTAGTATGAGAAGAATATATCATATTAACAAACTCAATATGGTCAGAGGACTTCCTAATCTGAAGTTCAGCTCAGATGCTCTATGTGAAGCATGTCAGAAAGGCAAATTTGCAAAACCTGCATTCAAATCCAAAAATGTTGTTTCCACCTCTAAGCCATTAGAACTTCTGCACATTGACTTATTTGGACCAGTAAAAACTGCGTCTGTCAGTGGCAAGAAGTATGGGTTAGTAATCGTAGATGACTATAGAAGATAGACATGGGTAAAGTTCTTAAGACACAAGGACGAGTCACACTCTGTTTTTGTTACCTTCTGCAACCATGTTCAGAATGAAAAGGATCTTAGAATTGTCAAAGTCAGAAGTGATCATGGTGGGGAATTTGAAAATAAAAATTTTGAACTTTTTTTAATGAGAATGACATCTCTCATGATTTCTCTTGTCCTAGAACTCCCAAACAAAATGGAGTTGTAGAATGAAAGAACAGAACATTGCAAGAAATGGCCAGAACCATGATCAATGAGACTAACATTGCTAAGATCTTCTGGGCAGAGGAAATTAACACAACGTGTTACATTAAGAATAGAATCTCTATAAGACCTATTCTGGAAAAGACTCCATATGAATTATGGAAGAACAGAAAGCCCAACATTTCTTATTTTCATCCATTTGGATGCACGTGTTTTATTCTGAATACAAAAAATTATCTGAACAAGTTTGACTCTAAAGCACAAAAGTGTATTATGTTAGGATACTCTGAACGCTCAAGAGGGTACAGAGTATACAATATAGAAACACATATTGTTGAAGAGTCAATCAGTGTTAGGTTTGATGATAAGCTTGACTCTCAAAAGTCAAAGCAGAATGAATTCCTTGCAGGTATGGAAGTTGAACTCATAGGTACTGAAGACAACTCGTTAGAAGTTCTCAATAAAGACGCTCCCTCAACATCAGAAAAAGTTACTGCAAGCAATCCAGCACCTTCAGTTGATCAACTTCAGAAAAAGCTATCCAGAAGCAGCATTGCTCACCCAGAAGATACAATACTGGGAAAGAAGGATGATCCAATCAGAACAAGATCAACATTCAGAAACGCTAAAGAATCCCTCATGGGACTGGTCTCTCTGATTGAACCAACAACAATTGATGAAGCGTTTTTGGACAATGAATGGATTCTGGCAATGCAGGAGGAACTGAATCAATTCATCAGAAATGACGTATGGGATCTGGTTCCCAAACCAAAAGGATTCAACGTCATTGGAACAAAATGGGTGTTTAGAAACAAACTGAACGAGCAAGGAGAAGTCATCAGAAACAAAGCACGACTGGTAACACAAGGTTATAGTCAGCAAGAGGGGATAGACTATACAGAATATTTTTCTCCAGTCGCCAGGTTAGAATCTATCAGACTTTTAATATCATTTGCTGTAAACAATGGCATCACTCTGTATCAGATGGATGTTAAAAGTGAATTCTTAAATGGATATATAGATGAAGAGGTATATGTGCACCAACCCCCTGGGTTTGAGAATTCCAAACATCCAGAATATTTTTTCAAACTAAAGAAGTCACTCTATGGTCTAAAACAAGCTCCCAGAGCTTGGTATGAAAGACTAAGTAACTTCCTATTAAAAAAGGAATTCATCAGAGGGAAAGTGGACACAACCTTGTTCTGTAAGACAGTTAAGAATGACATGTTAGCATGTCAGATTTATGTTGATGACATAATCTTTGGATCTACTAAACCCTCTCTGGGAAGAGAGTTTGCTAAATGTATGCAGGTAGAGTTTGAGATGAGCTTAATGGGGGAACTCAAATTCTTTCTGGGCATTCAGATAAACCAAACTCCAGAAGGAACTTACATTCATCAGAGCAAATATGTCAGAGAACTTCTGAAGAAATTTGATCTCTCAGAATGTAAGCCCTCAAAGATTCCAATGCACCCCACGTGCATTCTGGAAAAGGAAGAGGTAAGTAAAAAGGTAGAATAGAAGGTCTATAGAGGTATGATTGGTTATCTTCTATATCTGACGGATTCAAGGCCTGACATTTTATTTAGTGTTTGCTTATGTGCTAAATTCCAATCAGATCCTAGAGAATCTCACTTAACAACAGTTAAGCGAATTTTCAAGTATCTGAAAGGTACTACTAATCTGGGTTTATTTTATATAAAATTAAATGATTACAGCTTAGTAGGATATTGTGACGCTGACTTCGCTGGAGACAGAGTAGAGCGTAAAAGCACTTCTGGAAGCTACTAGGTTATGGGAGAAAATCTGATCTCATGGACCAGCAAAAGACAGTCCACAATTGCACTATCAACAACAGAAGCTGAATACATAGTAGCTGCTGGATGTAGCATGCAAATGCTCTGGATGAAAAGTCAACTTGAAGACTTCAACATATTTGAGAGTAACATTCCTATCCTCTGTGACAATACTTCTGCTATTTGTCTCAGTAAGAATCCAATTTTGCATTCTAGGGATAAGCATATAGAAATAAAACATCATTTTATTAGGGACTATATTCAGAAAGGGATTCTTAGCTTAAAATTTATTGACACAGACCATCAATGGGTTGATGTCTTTACAAAACCTCTTTCTGAAGATAGGTTTAACTTCATTCTGAAACATCTCAACATGAAGCTATGCCCAGAATAAAATATTTTATTTGTATATCTTAACCTCCAGAATTTTATTATTTTCTATGAACTACTGATCAACCTGTCTTCAGATTTTAGAAGTACAAATTACATCAGAATCTATCCATGAAGATCTGAATGTTTCATTTCAAGGATAGAAGCGTGCAATTCACATAATCAAACAGTTGCCATCCATTCATCAGCTACTTTCTGAGGCTGAACACACGTTCAATTTTCTGAAAGGTCAAAGGTGCTGATTGGGTGCATTGAGACACATGTCATGGGTAACCATTCCAGTATCTTTCTGAATCCCCTAATTTCAGCTGTCGTTAATGCTTATAATCATGACTAATTATTTCTATTTCTTATTGTTTACGTTTTCAAAGAAACCTATTTAAACTCAAATTTCACTTTTTACATTCACTCCTTTTTACTCTCTCAATATTTTCTATCATTTCAAGCTCTTGTTTTCAACAAAAACCCTTTCATCTTCCTCAAATCTCGTGTGAACAATGGCTTCTTCAAGTGTCAAAAACATCAGTACTCAGGAATCTGCTTCAATGGAACAGTATGAAGAACCTTATAGAACACTCATCACACCCATTGATAATCTGGAAGTTCTCTCAGAACTGATTATTGACTTTGAAAGCTTGCAAGAAAACGACTTCAATCTGTATGAAGACGTTATTGCTCAAGGATGGAACAAGTACTTTGACCGTCTATTGGGACCAACCTTTCACATTCTTGTCAAGGAATTCTGGATACACGCTTCTTCTTCAAATCATCAGGTTACTTCTTATGTCATGGGGAAGAAAATTGTTATTATAGAAGACCTAATTGTAAAGCTTATTGGATACAATGGTGGAGGTGTCAGATGCATTGACATGGCTGAGAGATTCTCTGACGTAAGCTCTATTGCAAAGGAAATTTTTACTCATGGACTTCCCTCCAGTAAAATAAGGGATTTGAAGGATCACCATATAATTTGGGCCAGAATTATTCTAGGGTGTATCAAACACAGGAAGCCCACAAGCTCTGCTGATTATATCAACATTGATCAGTAGTTTCTGATCTATTTCATTGCTAAGAGGACAAAGGTAAACCTTCCACACTTGTTGTTTAATCATCTTAGAACTAGTGTGAAGGAAACAAGAGAAGATGAACGAACCAAGAGGGACTGGATTCCAGTAGGAAGGCTCATATCATATATTTTGACAGAGAATAGGCTGATAGAACATTTGACTGAGGCCCAGGAAATCAGCACATTGGAAGCAACCGCTGGGAAGCCCCTGAACGCTAAAAATATGAAGAAGATGAAAATCATTGAGAATATCAAGAAGGAACCCACTGTTACTTCTTATGCAACCATCAGTTCAAGAAGGATACCTATGGATGATTTTCCTTTATTTTCTGAGATTGACTCCAAGCTAGAAATAATAGTCAGATATATGGATGCTTGTAAGGCAGATGGTACTGCACCAGAAATCAGCATCCAGGATTTGCATAAGGCTGCTCCAGAAGTTGTTTTAAAGAAGACCAAGAAGAGGAAAGCTGCAGCAGAAGGACCATCTCAGAGGACTCCAAAAGCTGCCAAAAAAGAAAGGCAATCCCTCCTCTGTTACTGTTATAGAATCAATAAATGTATCAACATCTGAAGCCATGCCTACTCAACCAGAACATCCAACTCCATAAACATTTGAAGACTTTGACATAGGGTTTGATCCATCATAAACTCTAGGTCTGAATGAAAATCACTCCCTTTCTCATAATCCAAATCCTGAACAAACCCAACCAGAACTTGCCAAAGTTCTGTCTGATATTGATTTATTTGACCACGACTTTTCCGCTCCCGTACCATAAAATCCAAATTCTCAACTCCCAGAAAATCCAAACTCTGATACCACACCAAAAATTCCGCAACCACTCTCTCCACCAACAGAAATTCCTCAACAAGAAATTCCTCATCCACAATTACCTCAACCAGAAATTTCACGACCACAATCACCTCAACAAGAAATTCCTCAACCAGAAATACAACAACCAGAAGATCTGAACTTCATCTCACAACAACCAGAAACTCAACCTTCTGAAAATCAATCTTCTGATATCCATGAATCAGAACCCCACCATGCTACAACAAACCAATCTGAAGAATCTCCTTCAGATTCTGATACAATCCCAATACCTAGAATCACAGAACCTCTTGCGGTTCGCATGCCTCTCACCATTCATGACATTCCAGAAATCCCTTCATCTCTGGAATCCACTCCTCCAAACACCCCCATTAGACCAATCATCATTCCTGACTCTTCCACTCCTTCACCCACTAACAGTCCAGCTGACAACGTAATACTTGTCATTGATCCAATTGTGCTGGAAAGACTAGCTTCTATCTCACACTAAACATCCATTCCCATACCTAAACCAACTGAAACCACATTAGATGTTGGTAAAAATTTGTTGATTTTTGAAATAGGAATGCAGGAATGGATACACTCTTTGAAGCATGCTAGTCAAGAGATGACTAATCCTGCTGCTTCTGATTGTATGTGGACAAGATTCAGAAACTGGCTGAGTTCTGAATCGCTGAAGTTGAAGGAACAAAGTTATGAACAGGTTCAACAGAACTTTAGTGATAAGCTGAAGGATTTTCAAGACCAAGCTCTGAGACGACTATTCAAGAAAGACATCCTCTCGCTGGATAATGCTCCCTGGAAAGAGCATCATCCTTCAGATGTAGATGAACCAGAATCAGAAAGCCTCTTTCTGAATACTGCTCCAGAAGACATGATTACAGCAGAAGAAATGGTTCACTCTGAACAAGCTGCAAAATGCTCTGAGCAACGTCCAACTCCTGAAGAAACTCCAGCATCTTCCGTAGTCATGCAAACTCTGGAAGAGTTGAAGAAAGAAAATGCTCTAATCCATGCAAGGTTGGATAAGCAGGAGGACACAAACAAAGAGATTAAAAGTATTCTGGGTAAACAAGAAGACCCCACAAAGGAAATTAGAGGAATTTTGGGCAAGCAAGAAGAGTCAAATAATCAGATCAAGAGCTTGCTGTAAGAGTTGTTCACACGTCTCCCCCCTCCTTCTTAGATTTTTGTTTTAAATTTGTTTATCTGTAACGTTTGATTTTTACCTCTTTTGTTATGGAACTTGTCATTGCTTCATGTTTTTTTTATATAATTCATCTCTTTTGGTTCTGATTATATTTCCTTTTTGATAACTGACAAAAGGGGGAGAAAGTAAGATATTTTCAATAATGGTTTACCGAGACAAAAGTCTCAAACATTCTGAATTACTTAACCTCTATCTTCTGAAAAGATTGAACAGGTACAAATTCTGATGAAAGCTGCAGCTAAACTCTGATGCTCAAGGAACTTAAGGGAAGTAATCAACTCATGGGGAGTTTCTCTTACACTTTTGTTCTTTATTTTTAATTGAAAAATCTAGTTTTTGTCATCATCAAAAAGGGGGAGATTGTTAGAACATAGTTTGATTCTACAACCCTTAGTTAGAGTTTTGATGATATCAAATAAAAAGAACTAATGACAAATACAAAGAACAAATATGCACCCTAAAAATTATGTTTTTGTGTATGCAGAAGTTCTGACCAAAGCAGCATCAGAAGATGAGCCATAACAGCTACACGCTGAAGCAATCAGAACATGCGCTGAAAATTAATGACCAGAACCTGCACTTAAGCAAAGTAAAGTCTGATTCTGAACAAGAACAACATAATCCAAGTCATCAATATTCTGAAGCGTCAGCAGCAGGCAAGGATGTAAGATTCTGAAGCGTTACTGATCATTCAAGACAACATCAATTCCAACGGCTTCTTTCAGACATGATCTTCTCCAAATGGAAAGTGAGTTAATGTCATTAAACATGCTTGATGATCAACATAAATCCATTTCCTATATAAACAAAGTCAGTGTTCAAAATCATTGACGATTTTCCAAAAACCACCAACGAGAATTCAAAAAGCTGCAAGCAATATTCATCATCTTTCCAAGCTATAATTTTGTGTAAATTATCACAGTTGTGATAACAGTTTTTGTAACAAAAAACAACAACACACATTCTTGTATAATTGTTTTGAAACAGTGTTCCTTGAGATTAACCGGATTGTGGTTGTACTAAAGAAGACTTTAAAAGTTGTAAAAGTAGTGATTGTAATCCTTTTGTGATTAGTGAATTAAGACCTCGTTGGAGAGAGGCGAAATCACCTTGACGGGTGGACTGGAGTAGTTTGAGATCAAACGAACCAGGATAAAAATACTGTGTCATTGTGCTTTTGATTTCATGTTTTCAATTCAACCCCCCTTCTTGTGTTTTTCACATCTTCAGTGATGTTTTTCCATCATTGTTGGTGTTTTGCCATCATTGTTGATGCTTTGCCTTTTTTGTTGATGATTTTCTATCATTGTTGATGTTCTACCATTATTGTTGATGTTTTGCCATCATTTTCGTTGTCTTGCCATTATTGTTGATGTTTTGTCATCGTGTCTAATGTTTCACCATCTTGATTATTGCTTTTGTCTTTTTAACTAAAAAACATAAACCAACCAAAACATGTGAGCCGAACTATGATGCTCTGATTCCTTAAAAGGGATAATTAGGCATCTGATCACGGGGTTCGGCAGAGCGAGCTATGTAATTTTTCCTTCTTCTCCCTGTGTTTTCTCTTTTCCATGCAACACCCCTTTGTATCTTTCTTTTTAGATCTTAAGCTTTAGACATAGATTTTGACCACACCTTTTAGATTAGACAACAAGAGTGGATACCATAGAGTACTACGGGCGTGTGGGGTGATAATACCTTCCCATCGCGTAATAAAAGACGTTCAGTGGTGTGATACGGTGGGAGAACTGACTTGAGTGTTTTGCTTTTGATTGCAAATATTGCGGTTAGCAAGAGTCGCCACCGACTTTTCTTTTATCCAAAAGGAAAGGTGAAAAAGCACAGGAAATACCTTTGAGATTATTTCTTGATTTAGGGGGTAGATAATGAAAAGGGAAGGTATTAGCACCCTTTTCATCCATGGTTTTCCACGGGCTCTTAGTTACTTGCTAGATCACTTGTTTTTGTTTGAAAATGTGCTTTGTGTGGTTTTTGAAAGTATTTTGTAAAGAGGCCATTGTTTAGGCAATCTTTGTAATGATTCTCGTTCGTAAGAATATATACAAAGATGTTGATCTTTTGAAAATCTTTTCAAGTTTTGTAAGAGGTTTTTAAAGTGTAGGTGTTTGTTTTGAAAATAGCAAGGAAGTTTTGAAGATTGAGCAAGTAATTAGGAGCATTCTACCTACTCAAAAGTATTTCATGTTCATTTTCTTTTTCCTTTGACATTGTTATCTTACCATTGATTTGGCAAGTAATCCTATCTTTGGATGTAAACGGGACGGTCGTGGGTCATCGTATAACCATGATTAGAAATGTTGCAAGGTATCTTAGCATTCCTTTTTTAGGGACTAAGATCATTTGAAAGGCAACTTAGATAGCGTCATCAAGGGACTATGATCTTATACTTTGCTTTTTTTTGCTAAGATACCCCGCATGCGTAATATGGCCATTTTGTAAAGGCAACCAAGTGGATTTACCCTAGGGGTGCTTGTATGCAAGTTTATTGTTTTCATGCTTGATTTTGTCTTGAATTAGGGTTTTCTAAGTATTGGTTTTAGTCTTTCCATACAAATCCTAATTACTAGCATTTTGTATATAAAGCGATAAATTGCGGAATTTAAAGTTACTACGCTATTACAATACTTGTGGGAGGGGGCTGTACAAATTGTAAATGGGGATTGCAAGAAAATAAACCTAATTAATCTATTACAACCATATTGAATTGGTACAAGAATTGAATAAATAAATGTACAAAAATAGATAAATATGCAAGAATGTAAATGTGAAGAAAATGGATATTTTTGTTTGGATTTTTTAGAGAAAAGGGATTTTGATTTAACCTAATTAACTAAAGAAAAATAATTTAATTAAAAGTGGAATTTAAATTTACTAGAAAAAGAATCTAAATAAAACCCTAGTTTTTAATTGATTAAAAAGAAATTGAGTTTAAGAAAAGTATTTTTTTGTATTTTTGTCTTGAAAATAATTTATCGTATTATAAAATTGTTTTTTGGCCTTTTTTATATTAAAATACTATATTTTAATTGGTGTAAAAGAAAATAACTTAAACCTATTTTTAATTAAATTTATAAAGATAATTAGTAAAATAAATAAAGTATTGATTAAATGAAATAATTTTTTATGAGAAAAATAAATAAACTATGTCAAAATACAAATCTACTATTTTTATATTTTTTATGATTTTTTAATATTAGAAAAATATTTAGGAAAACAAATAAATAAAAAAATAAGAACAAGAAAATAAAACTGGGCCAGGGGTGTGTAAATTAAACAGGGGTGTTAGCAAGCAAAAACAAAAACAACAAGGTCCAAGAAGGCCCATCGCCTGCAAAAAGGAAAGTCAGAAAATGCAAAAATGTGAAAAAAATCAAAAGGGTACCACTGGGGCTCGAACCTAGGTCCCCCTGGTTACAGGCACGCGCTTCTACCACTGGGGTGGCTATACATCCGTTAACATAAGCAAAATTATAAATATATGATATAAAACACGCCCTGATTTACACATCATCTTCAACCTCCAGCTAGACCAACTGTAACTTGTTCATTTCTCAAGAATGAACATGAATTTTGAATGGTACCAAATTCTGACCTAATTTTTCCAGGATGTTCAGATTCAAAATTCTAACTACTCAAGCAATATAAATGAAATCTAAAGACATGGTTAGCTTCAGAACAATGAGGTCTACATTTTTTATTCACAAATAATGCTTTTATGAAGAGTTCAAAGTTGAGATAACTTACCTCAAAACTGGAAATCATGTTCTGCAAATGAGCACTTCTTAAGATGTTGTGATGATCAGAATAGCTCCACTGAGGTCCCAGGAAGCTAATGCAATGATTAACTTGGTTGGAGAGTGGCTGAGATGGCCTGGAGAATTCAAGATGCAGACTCTGTTTTTTGGTTATGGAAGTTATTGTAAATGGTGTTACAGTTAGGAAAAATGACTTTGGATGGTTTGTATTTGATGTTTAGAAGCATTATGAACCAAAAGGCTTTGAAACGCACGAGGGAGATGCGAGTTTCAAGTTTTTGGTCAGATTATGCAATAATGGAGTTTTTGTGTATGATTCTGAGTTCTAGGGAGTTTGAGGGCTCAAGCATTCACGTCTTTGTGTCAAAAGGTTTTTGTACGTATAAACAAAAGAGTTTGAGAGCTTTGGACAATCATAAGTACAAGTCTCAAGCTAATTGCTAAGTTACTTGATTTTGAAGAAAAGTGGGAAAACAAGTTTCAATGTGTAGTACAAGCATGGGCTGAGTGATTGTAAGTGTCAAACAAGTTTCTTATGGGTTATGGGACTTGTATGATCAGAAGAGAACAAGTGCAAGGCTCAAGAACAAGTTTTGTATAAAAAGTCACTTTATCAAAATGGCAATGTACACTTTCTTCTCAAAATGGATATAAAGCATGGCCTTGCATTGAATGCTTGAAATGAGACCTCTAACAGCTGTGAAAACAATTAATTATGGAGTGCCTAACAATTTTGAGGCCTTCAAAGTAGAGTTTATGCATCATAATTTTGAATTTGAATTTTGTTCATCACAAAATGCCTTGTAATTCAAGTGATAAAACCCTAACTTCATCTCTTCAATTCTCCCTACTCAAAAATGATCTCAAGGGGTTATTGGACATTTTAGAAATCTTGAAATGTGCTTTACAACCCATCTTTGAATTGATTTTGAAGATTCTTCTTGGAACTCTATGAAAAAGTGCCATGAAGTTGGGGTCAAAATCCTGACCAAATTAGGGTAAAATTTCATTAAGTTTTTTGTTTCATGACCATGTATTCTTAAAATTATAACTTGAGATCCAAGCACTTTTAGGAGAAGTTGTGTGATGCAATGTTGTATATATGATGGAGATCTACAATTTTCATGTTGAATGTTTCTTTTGAATCAACTTGCATCATGGTGAAAAATTGGCTTAAAGTTATGAAAAAACATGAAGTTTAACACTTAGAAAAATTTCTAAGTTAGAAAACTTTGACTTTTCAAAATGAAATATTGACTTTTTGATTTCTTGATGAATAAGTTTCATATTTTGACATGTTTTGATGAATTGTGATCTTTGACATTGAATTTTGATCAAAAAGTCAAAGTTTGACTTTTCAGTGTATAATTGACTTTTGATCAGTTGACTGGAAATTCATCTGTCAATCCATTGGTCTTGAGCAATGTTTTTGAGCCATGTAATTAGGTCAAAATGATGCAATTGGACTCTTGAGATCATGCCTTAAACCAATTGATCCTTTTTCTAGGTTAGAAATCAGAAATTGCCCTTTCCCAGTCAAAACCCCAATTTTGACCATTTTGATGATTTGACCAAATTTCTTGAGGAATTGTGGTCCAAACTTGATCAAATGATACATATGAGTCTATAATGTTGATGTGGATAAAATATTATGAAGTTTGACTGGAAATTGGCCATAGTTGACTTTTCCCCCAATACAGTTGATTTTTAGGTCAACTGCTCAATTGACTGAGCAAAATTATGATCCAAGGATTGAAACTTGACACGATTAATCTTGGGGGTCCATAATGATCCATGAAAGTTATATGGGGCATTAGAAGTTCAAAAATATTTGTGCAATCTCAAACCCTAATTTTGGTCATCAATGTTTAAGGAGGTGTCTTGAGCTGATCAACCCTAGTTCAGTCTTGAGCCAAAGGAGATCTTGTGAGCAAAATTTTTGATAAGTGAGAGGGGAAATTTTGGGGTACAACAACTTCCCCTGTTCAATCTTCTTAAGCCTAAAGAGTTAGATTGGCTAGTTTTTCCATTCGTGACTCAAAGGTGGAAGATGATTAGACACTAGAGTGCCCAGAAATTTGCACTTGGTGATGTGAAGGTTGATGGTATAGGGAATGGGCTTAAAGATGCCATTTGGAGAGATGATGGAAAGTTGTTGGAGATGGGCTTGTAGATGCCATCTGTTATACCCCAAAATTTGCCCTCCCATATTCTTCAAGAAATTGCCAAACCAAGTCACAAAATTCCCCAAGGGTTGCACAGTGCAAGGGCCTCCTAAACAGTCAAAATTAGGGTTTTGAGTCTGATCAAGAAAAGGAAGTGTTCAAAGGCTCAATCAAGTCTCATATGCTTACAAACATGGTCAAACATCCTCATATCAAGTTTCAAGGCATTCAGCTCAAAATTGCACTGTCAAAACCCTAAATTGCACTACAGTCAACTGTAGGGGCAAAATGGTCATTTGACAGTCAAAAGTTCAAATTTTTGGTCAACATATCATTTTGAAGCCACAAACATCATTTGATCAATGATTGATCATGATTCTCAAAATTTGGCTCAGAAAATCATCAAGATGCAAAAGTTTCCTTATTTGGACAGCTGAAAAAGTCAACTGAAATTGACCAAGGCATAACTTTCACATGGATTATCAGAAAAATTCCATCCAAAGCTCATTTTGAAGAGAAAGAAATTTCCTACAACTCATCTTCATACTTCAAGTCCAAGAAATGCTCTCACAAAAAGTTATCAATTTCAACATTATAGGTCATTTTCAAAAGTCAACAAAAAGGGACTTTAAGTCAAAGGCCATAACTTGAGATTGGAAAATCAAAATGACATGGGACCAAAGGCGTTGGTTAGAGGACTCAAAGACCTTTCCAAAATGTCCAAGAACATGAGAAAAGCTTAAAAATTGAGCAAGTTATGCCTTGTAGAAGTTGGGAAATTTTTGTGAAATGGCAAAAGTCAACTATCCTTGAAACTTCAATTTTTGACAAAAGGGCCCACTTTCTTCCACTTGATTCAGCCTTGTCATGCCACACACGTGTCCCATGATTAATTTCAAGATCAAACATTGATTTTTCTATTTTATTTAATTTTTATTAATTTAATTCATTTTAAATCTTTAATAATTCAAATAAAATTTAAAAATCAATGGAATAGTGTCATTTGAATTTGAATAGCTTCCATATATCATGTGCCAGCTCACAAACTCATGCTAGGGTTAGGTTGTACACCAAGTCTTGGTTTTGCTTAAAAAAAGGAAAGTTTGTTAATGGTGAAAAACCTAAGACTAATTCTCTCATGGGCATGGATCAAGGCCAGCTAATGACCTAATTCCCTTCCCTCATAAGTGCTGAGTCAAAACCTGATGCCCACACACTGAATGCTGCGCTAAAAGACCATAGACAAACTTGAAAAAATAGCCATAAAACTCAAAACTGAAATCCTTGTTTGAAGTGGATTCAAGGCACGAAATTCATTCCAAAAGCTTCCTTGTGGTCTCCTGAGTACATTCCAATCCCTAACATCAACTCAAGCTTCAAGAATTGGTAAAACAATCTCAAACTGTACAGAGAAAAATTGCCATTCGTACATCATGATCTGAGCATTATTTGTGAAGTTTATTTATGGATTCATGTTCATTACAATGTTTTGATGCTAACCAACATATCCAATTGCTTTTTTATGCCATATATACGATTATACCATGATTGAATGTTAGGGTTTCCAGAGCTTCAATTTAGGGATTCTTAAAAGAGGAAAAATTGGACATCCTCAGTACCACCATTCCATTTGACAAGCTTGGACGAACATGAATCACCTGTCGCGCCCAATTTATGGGCACCATGGCGCTAGTCGCTATTTTTCAATAGCCTGTCTAATGCAACGCGTGTAAAACCGTGGTCTTTTTGTTTTGTTTTACAGGGATGGTGAGGAAGATGACTTTGTGTCACGCGGTGATTGGTGCGTTTGAAAGTTGGCGCGCAGGATCCACTAAACGCGTTGTTGTCTTTATATTACTTAGTTGTCATTTATATAATAAACGCGCAGTAATGGCTTAGTGGCACAGGTGTTACCTTGCAATGTCTAAGACCTGGGTTCGAATCCCAGGTCTGTATAATATTTCATGTTATTTTTCAACTCAAGTTCCCATGCAGGCACAATGTTGAAGCGTATCATGCTCCATCATCATCCCAGCGTCCACGTGTCTAGCATGCTCAGATCAAGGGCATAGGTGGGATGAACATCCTAAAACCCCAGTCAACGTGCCACATAAGGCCTGGGAAAGTCAATGGATCTGCATATTAAATGGGCCAGAATTTCACTAATAACACCTCACAATAGGGCCTGAACCCCTCCTGGTTTGCTTTTCTCTTCATATTTTTTAATTATTGTGTTATGTATTTTTATTGTTTTAATTAATTAATTATTTTTCCACAAAAATATAAAAACTTCATAAAAATCAGAAAAAAAGATAAAAACATAAAAAAAAATATTTAATTTGCATATTTTCTTGTAAATAAATTAACATGTAAATATTTAGTTTTAATTAGGATATAATTTCAATTTCTTTTAAATAACAGAAATACAAAAAATATGTAGAAATAGGTTTAATTAATTTTGATTCCTTTTAATTTCCCTTTTTTTATAATAATAATATTTATTTTATTTATTTTCATAATTAAAAATGCATGTAAATTAACTTAGGTTTAAATTAGTTAAAAATTCAATGTTTTTCATAATAAATCTAAAAACCATTAGAATTAGGGTTTACATTTAATTTTAATTTTGATTAATTCTCTTTTTCACATTAAATCTTAAAAAACACAAAAATACCAAAAAAACATTTAATTTTAATTTTAATTCCTTATTAATTTTAATTTTGCAAGAAAAGGGTCCAACGCCCATATTTTTAATTGTTTAATTTCGCATATTTCTTTTATGTCATTTTAATAATCATGTATCTCTCCCAAAGCGTTGTAACACTTACTTTTTGCACTTTATTTTGCTTTATTTACTTTCCGTTAAATCGGGTCCGGTTTAATTTTGGCGATGTGGACCCGCGCCATTTGTAATAGTTGTAGATTTATTTTCCTCGCAACTTTTAAACTGTTAACAAAGCATGCAAGAATGAATGGACATAATAAAATCAAGCGTAGATCACAATGAACATGACAAGACAAATATCAATGAAAACGACACACAATTCGCACACACCACCTCTAGGGTACACCTCACTGTTGCCTTGCCTCAAAAGGTGATCGTCGAGTAGAGGATGTCTTAGTAAGTCCTCATGATCCGGGAACCTGGCATGAGGGTAGCTTCTAAGGTGTCTTCCTATTGCTCCGGTGATCACCATGTCCCGAACCTCGAATTGACCCGAACACCTCCAACGGTGGTGCTACCTACCTCTCAATGGTGGGATGGCACTACTTTAAAGGACATTTACACAGACGAATTCCTTAGGGTAGGTAGACGACTCATGGATACTTGCTCTCTTCAAAACAAAAATTCAAAGACTTTTCACACCAACACTTTTCAAAAGCTTTCAAAGCAAATTTTTCAAACACTCTGACGTACGAGTCGAACTGAAATTTTTCAAAGAAACTTTGTTAACCCACATTGAAAAGCAAACAAACATTTTTGAAAACACAATGAGCAAGTATCTAAGAGCCCATGGATAACCATGGATAGAAAGGGTGCTAACACCTTCCCTTTCTATAATCTACCTCCCGAACCGAGAGCAATCTCTTTAAGGAATTTTTCTGTGCTTTTGTCCTTTCCATTTGGAGAAAATAAAAGACGGTGGCGACTCTTGCTTCCGCGACATTTCGCGAACCAGCGTTAAACAGTCAGTTCCAGATCCACCGATCACAGAACTGGCGACTCTGCTGGGGAATTTAACTTAAAGTGAGGTGTACCTTAGGGTTAGTTCATAACTGTGTTTTCAATTGCTTTCTTTGCTTGCTTTAAATTGTGGGACTGTCTCGGGAGTTCTATAGATCCTAACCCGGATCTGGGGATACCTTCTTAGAAAGTAGCAACAAGGCTGTGAGGGAACTGTGCAGGGTATACCGACATGGTTGAAATAGTCTGCTACGTTGATGTGGCACTTTGGTGTGTACCAGTAACCCTTGAGTTCAGTCAAGGAGAGTACGGGGCCTCCATGTGGTGTCATGAAGCATCAACAGACCTTAGGAACCTTAATTGAACCATCTTGGCCTCTTTAGGGTAGTGAGATAACTGACTTTGGTGCAGTCCGAGGTTGGTTGATACTCGATACTACACTCAATTGAGGGTTGCTTTCCTGGAATATTTCGGTCGCCAGTTCAGTGGCTAAATCGAAACGATGAACAATGAAAGAAATCCCGTGATATTGGGAACCTTAGAACCCGGTTACTTTGATTAGGACAGGTTGAACTCACCAACTTCAAGAGGGTACTACCCAGACCCCATGCTGGCCTTAAACCTTAAGGGCTTGTCTTGTGTGCCTTGTGTGCCTTACATGTTTGTCTTTGTACATATCTGTGGTGTGTTTAATCATAGCATCATGACATCATCCAGCATCATATGCATTAACTAACCATTTCAGGGGTTCGAATTTTCATCTTTGTCCTTGTTTTGTAGGACATGGAAACTGTTCGTAGAAAGACAATTCAAATCAGTCTTGTAAGGGTACCTCCTCAGCTTAAGGAGCTTATATCCAGGATTCCCGAGAACTCTTCATTCAGTGAAAGGCATGGAAGCCTCATCAGCTTGGTCAACACCAACATTGAGGAAGATATGATAAAGGTCTTGTTCCAGTTCTTTGACCCTCTGCATCACTGTTTTACCTTCTTGGATTATCAGTTGGTACCTACATTGGAGGAGTTCTCCCGGCTCCTGAAGATCCCTATCCTTGATCAGCTACCCTTCAACGGTACAGAAAAGGAACCTAAGCTTGAAGAGATTGCTAAAGCCTTGCACCTACAGTCATCTGACCTCAAGGGACATTGGGAAGTCAGAAGTGGTAGTAAAGGGTTCTTAGCCAGGTTTCTGTTTGAAAAGGCCTATGAATGTTGGAACTCCCTTGACTTGCAAGCTTTTGAAGAGGTTGTGGCCCTCCTTGTTTATGGTTTGGTGTTGTTTCCTAACCCAGATCAGCTCATTGATATCAGTGTTGTCCAGATCTTTATGTCCAGGAATCCTATACCTACGTTGCTGGGGGACATCCTTCACTCATGTTACACTCGAACCATGAGAAAAAGAGGTGTCCTTATGTGTTGCACTCCTCTCCTGGGAAGGTGGTTTATTTCGCACCTTCCACAATCAGTCCTGAAGAATGAGCGGGGTTTGAGATGGTCACAACGGTTGATGACTCTTACACATGCAGATATACATTGGTGCCCTAGGTCCAGAGAAGATGTCACTATCATTGATCGTTGCGGGGAGTATCCTAATGTTCCTTTACTTGGAATCAGAGGGGGTATTACTTATAGCCCATGCCTGGCTTGGAGACAATTTGGTTATGCTCGGAGGGATGGTCCTCATGACATGTTAATTCCTGACATAGTTTTTGATTTCGACAACGATACTCAAGGACTTCGCCAGAGATTTATCAGAGCCTGGAGGATGCCTAGTAGGATAGACAGCAAGACACTGGGGCACAGGAACTCCATCCCTTTGGAGCCTTACCTCAAGTGGGTACGAGCCCGCTCTCAGAAGTTAGTAATGCCTTATCCTCACATGCTTCCAGTAATCAAAGAGCCTGCCTTGGAAGGAGAAGTGTCTCACGTTATTCAGCACCCTGATATGCCCACATCCTGGGAAGAGATGCAGAAGAGCTGGATCCAGCTTAAGGAAGAGCGGAATTCTCTTGAGACTAGTCTGCGTGCCAGTGAAAAGAAGGTCTTGGAGCTCACCCGCCTGTTGCATGAGGAGAAGAACCTCAACACTTACATAGCTCCAAAGAGGATGCGCAGAATATTTTGGGATTGATTTGATTTTTTGTACTTTTGCCCATGAGGCTTTGATGTATTAAACAATGATTTTCTTAAAAATAACGTGTGTTCCTTTTGGTCTACAACAAATTTGAATTTTCGAACTCTTGAATGCATTGCATAAACACATATCATTCATCATGTGCATCACATGTACTCTTCTTTTCAGGTTGTTTACTGTTCTTCGCTGTTTATTTCAGCATCATGAACCCTGAATCATCAACCGAGGCATCTATCAAGGCTCTTCAAGCGCAGAACGCCCAATTTCAGGAGCTGATCAAGGGCTTGGCTCAGGGTCAACAAGAGTTGAAGACCATGCTTCTGAAGAAGACTAAGAAGAAGAGGAGGACTGTGCTATTTAACACTGGGCGCAGACTCGGGAACACCTTACAGGTTGAGGCTGAAAGGACTACTCCATCTGTGGGGGAAGGTAGTCACCAAGAAAGGGAGGTCCCTACTCCTGTGGGCTCTGATACTGAAACAGACTTCAACGACGAACAGTACCCTCCTGCTGAAGACCGGTACAAGCAGCTGGAGGACAGATTAAAGGCTATGGAAGTTCAGCAGATGCCTGGACTGGATTTCGGAGACTTGGGGTTATCTACTGGAGTGGTGATTCCACACAAGTTCAAGGCACCTGCCTTTGTGAAGTATGACGGGGCTTCCTGTCCCAAGATGCACCTCCGTTCTTATGTAAGGAAGATCCAGCCTTACACAGCAGACAAGAATGTTTGGATCCACTTCTTCCAGGAGAGTCTTTCAGGGACTCACCTCGAATGGTTCTATCAGCTGGATGGAACCAGCATTCGTAACTGGGAGGATCTGGCCACTGCTTTTTACAAGCAGTATCAATATAATTCCGACCTCGCTCCTACGCGTACCCAGCTCCAGGGTATGTCGCTAGGGTCGGGTGAAGGTTTTAAGGAGTACGCCCAGAAATGGAGAGACCTGGCTGGCAGGGTGCAGCCACCATTGACGGACCGGGAGCTGGTAGATATGTTTTTGGGGACCCTATCTGGTCCATTTTTCAATCATCTCATTGGTAATTCCTCTGCTGGGTTTACTGATCTAATCCTGACTGGTGAAAGGATCGAGGCCGGTATAAAATCAGGGAAGATACAGAAGGTTGCCTCCTCCAGTACTGAAAAGAAACCCTTCAAAAAGGAGGCTAGTGCTGTATATAGCTCCCGGAGACCAGAGCAACCTGAACACCGCCAATCTGTCAGTGCGGTAATGATTGCCAAACCTGCTGCCGCTCCTCGGCCAACTAATCCTCAAAAGTTTGAAAGACCCCGGAGAGAGTTTACCCGGTTAAGCATGACCTTATCACAGATCCTGCCACAGTTGCTATCCACCAATTTAGTGACTGTCAGGGAGGCTCCAAAGTTTCCCAATACTGCATCCCCCAAGTTTAATCCAAATGCTCGCTGTGCTTACCACTCTGATAGCCCGGGGCATAGCACAGATGACTGTTGGGCCCTAAAGAATAAGGTTCAAGACCTCATTGATGCAAAGGAAATACAGTTTGAGGCGTCCGAGAGGCCGAATGTTGTAACTGCTCCCATGCCCCAGCATGGAGTGAATGTTGTTGAGGAGGATTTGTATGTAGCTTCGGTGGATGATGTTGCTACTCCGCTGCTGACGGTCAAGAGGAACCTGTTGCTAGCCGGTTTATTTCCGGGATGTAGCGAAGGTTGCCCTCTATGTGTTGCTTCCCCTGCTGGTTGTTCTCTGCTGAAGTCAGGCGTCCAAAACCTAATAGATAGTAGAGAGATTTTGTTCAGAAAGACTGTTGTTCCTGCTGCTCCTGTTGAAGAAGTGTCGATCGTTACCATCTTCAACAACCCTTCCAAAGCTCCTTCAAAGAAGCCTGTCCAAATTTTGCCGGTTCACAAGATTGCTCCCATCACCATTACTGTTCCGGGGCCTATCCCCTACAAATCTGATAAGGCTGTCCCATGGCACTATGGGGCGGATGTTTATGTTCTGGGTGTGAAACAAGAGTTCAACATTGATGCTTGTGTCTCCAACATCACTGGGCCTGCTAAGGTCACTCGTAGTGGAAGACTGTTCTCGCCAGACATTGCTCCTCCGGTAATTCATAGGCCTTTGGTCTCCACACCTGCCAAGGTGCCTGTTTCTCCCCCTGACCAAGTATTCACCCCTGATACCGAGTCATCTGATACTCGGGACAAGGGGATTGATGCTGATGTGCCTGCCAGGACGGAGGCACCGAAGACCATTGTTGAGGCTTCCAGGCAGGAAATGGAAGAAATCCTCAAGATAATAAAGAAAAGTGATTTCAACGTTGTAGAACAGCTGGGGCACACCCCCTCTAAAATCTCCATGTTGTCACTGCTGCTGTGTTCAGAGGCCCACGCCAAGGCTCTGATTGCTTTCTTAAAGACAGCCCACGTACCCCAAGAGACGTCTGCTGACCAGTTCACCGACTGTGTGGCCAACCTAACCGCTGATAATGGTCTGGGTTTCTCTGATGCCGATCTGACAGCAAAGGGGAAGAACCATAATGACGCCCTGCATGTCTCCATTGAATGCAGGGGCACTACTCTTGCTCATGTGCTGGTTGACACAGGTTCTTCATTAAACGTGCTGCCCAAGAAGGCTCTGGATAGGCTGGATTGTGAGGGTCTAGAGCTCAAACCAAGTAACATTGTTGTCCGGGCCTTTGACGGGTCCAAAATAATGGTATATGGTGAGGTGGACATCCCAATCAGGGTTGGGTCACAGGTATTTGATTCAAAATTCTATGTGATGGACATCCATCCGTCCTATTCTTGTTTGCTGGGTCGCCCGTGGATCCACAAGGCTGGAGCTGTGACCTCCACGTTGCATCAGAAGCTCAAGTACCCGGTCAGGGGGAAGATCGTAACGGTGCAAGGGGAAGAGGAGTACATGGTCAGCCACCTCAACTCCTTCAGATACGTAGAAATGGATGGGGAGTTCATTGAAACCCCCTTTCAACATTTTGAGGAAGTGCCACAAACTTTGGCAGCAGCAGAAGCAGTGGATGAAGAGGTTTCTCCTTTGAAGATGGCCTCCTTAAAGGACGCCCGGGCTGTGATCGAAAGAGGTGAATGTGCAAACTGGGGCAAGCTCCCTGATCTTACTCCTAAGACTAACAAGTTTGGGCTGGGTTTCACCACAGAAGCTCAGAAAGCAGTGCGCAAGGCGAGAATTGGAAGACCTCCTGTGCTCATCACCCACTCAGAAGTGAATGCTATTGGAGAGGAAGACGAAGTGGAAGAGTCAGAGTTCGATAGCTGGATCTACCCGACGACCGACGGTGGATTGACCAATTGGACTGCTAAAGACTTTACACCCATAACTTTTGTTCCCCAGTAATGAACTTCTTTGTTTTGGATTTGTAATAAACAATAATTTGAAACTATATGGCCCGGTGTCTTACCCGGGGCACCGTGGTTTTGTTTATGAGGGCTTTTGTTTGTCACTGTCATATATCATAAATAAAAGCATTGGACGTTTTTCACATTTCAAATTTTGCGCTCCTTTTCTTTCCTTTCTTTACATATTGCAAAACAGCTGTATTTACACACACACACTCACTCATACAGGTTTCAATCCACTCTGGATCTCACTGGTAACGACTCTGCTACTGCCAGTTATGACTTCGAAAATCCGATCAACTTAGCCGAAGACGAAGGTGAAGATGATTGCGAAGTGCCTGGTGAACTTGCAAGACTGTTACAACAGGAAGAGAGGGCAATTCAACCCCATGAAGAGCCAGTGGAAATAATAAACTTGGGTACTGAAGAAGAGAAGAAAGGGGTAAAGATTGGTGCCAACCTAGAGCTCAGCGTGAAGCAACGGTTGACTCAGATGCTGCATGACTATATGGAGATCTTTGCCTGGTCCTACGAAGATATGCCCGGATTAGATACCGACATTGTGGTCCATCACTTACCAACTAAAGAAGATTGCCCTCCGGTTAAGCAAAAGGTCCGCCGTATGCGTCCAGAGATGTCTGAGAAGATTAAAGCCGAGGTTATGAAGCAGTTTGATGCCGGGTTTCTTGCAGTGACTTCTTACCCTCAGTGGGTTGCTAATGTGGTGCCGGTACCTAAGAAGGACGGCAAGGTCAGAATGTGTGTCGATTACAGGGATCTGAACAGGGCCAGCCCCAAGGATGACTTCCCTCTACCTCACATTGATGTCCTTGTTGATAATACAGCTCAGCATAAAGTGTTCTCTTTTATGGATGGTTTTTCAGGCTACAATCAGATCAAGATGGCTCCTGAAGACATGGAAAAGACTACATTTGTTACTCAGTGGGGCACCTTCTGCTACAAAGTCATGCCTTTTGGACTAAAGAATGCTGGGGCAACCTACCAACGTGCCATGGTTGCTTTATTTCACGACTTGATCCATCATGAGATAGAAGTGTATGTTGACGACATGATCGCTAGGTCCCAGACTGAGGAAGAACACCTTGATCATCTACAGAAACTGTTTGACCGTTTGAAACTGTACAAGCTGAGGTTGAACCCGAACAAGTGCACCTTCGGGGTAAGATCTGGAAAGTTGCTAGGCTTCGTGGTAAGTGACAAGGGAATTCAAGTGGACCCTGCTAAGGTCAAAGCCATTCAAGAGATGCCAGTTCCTAAGACAGAGAAGGAAGTCAGAGGCTTTCTAGGACGTCTGAATTACATTGCTCGGTTCATCTCACACCTAACTGCTACCTGTGAACCAATCTTCAAGCTGCTGAAGAAAGATCAGGTAGTACGTTGGAATGATGAATGTCAGGCTGCTTTTGACAGAATCAAAGAATATCTCCAAGAACCACCCATCCTTATGCCACCAGTTGAAGGGAGACCTTTGATACTTTACCTGACAGTGCTTGATAATTCAATGGGGTGTGTGCTGGGGCAGCATGATGAGTCTGGCCGAAAAGAGCATGCCATTTATTACCTTAGCAAAAAGTTTACCGACTGTGAGACCCGATACTCACTGCTTGAGAAAACTTGCTGCGCTTTGGTATGGGCTGCTCGCCGGCTGAGACAGTATATGCTGACTCACACTACCTTGTTGATCTCAAAAATGGATCCTATAAAGTACATATTCGAAAAGCCTGCTCTGTCTGGGAGAATTGCAAGATGGCAAATGATCTTGACGGAATACGACATTCAGTACACGACCCAGAAAGCCATCAAGGGAAGTGTATTGGCAGACCACCTGGCACATCAAGCTGTCGATGACTATCAGTCAATGAATTTCGAGTTTCCAGATGAAAGCATTATGATTGTAACTGATTGTGAAATACCTGGACCGGATGAAGGACCTGAACCAGGATCCCGATGGTCTATGCACTTTGACGGAGCCTCCAATGCTTTGGGAAATGGTATCGGCGCCATCATCATATCCCCTCAAGGTACTCATACTCCACTCACTGCCCGGCTGTGTTTCAACTGTACCAACAACATGGCGGAGTATGAGGCGTGTATCATGGGTCTTCAGGCTGCGATCGACCTAAGGATCAAATTTCTGAGTGTCTTCGGAGATTCCGCTCTTGTGATCAATCAGATCAAGGGAGAGTGGGATACGAAACATCCAAACCTGATTCCTTACAGAGAATGTGTGTTGACCCTGATCCCCCACTTCACAGAGATAACATTTGAGCACTTTCCAAGAGAAGAGAATCAGTTGGCGGACGCGTTAGCTACAATGTCTTCAATGTTCAAGGTCAAATGGGATAATGAGGCTCCCCGGATCATCATCTGGAAACTGGACGAGCCGGCATACTGTTGCGATCTCGAAACTGAATTGGTGACTGAGAAGCCTTGGTACCACGAAGTAAAGAGATATCTGGAAACTCAGGAATACCCTGAAGGTGCATCTATCAACGATAAGAAATTCCTGAGAAGATTCGCAGCCAAATTCTTCCTTAGCAACAACATCTTGTACAAGCGAAACCATAATTCAACCTTACTGCGTTGTGTGGATAAAACTGAAGCAGAAAGAATCATGGAAGAGCTACATGAAGGGACCTTTGGTACACATTCCAGTGGACACACTATGGCTAAGAAGATCCTACGGGCAGGATATTACTGGTCCACAATGGAAGCTGACTGTTACCAACATTCCAGGACATGCCACAAGTGCCAGATTTATGCAGACAAGGTGCATGTTCCTCCGGTCCCCCTGAATGTTCTGACTGCGCCTTGGCCATTTGCAATGTGGGGCATAGACATGATCGGCGAGATTAAACATACGGCATCTAATGGACATCGCTTCATCCTAGTGGCAATTGATTACTTCACGAAGTGGGTTGAGGCAGCATCCTATGCTACGGTAACCAAGACTGTTGTAGCACGGTTCATTCGGCATAACCTGATCTGTCGGTACGGCGTCCCTGAGAGAATTATTACAGACAATGGTACCAATCTGAACAATAAGATGATCACTGAGCTTTGCGAACAGTTCAAAATACAGCACCACAATTCTTCTCCTTACAGACCGAAGATGAATGGGGCTGTAGAAGCAGCAAATAAGAACATCAAGAAAATCGTGCAGAAAATGACAGTGACTTATAAAGATTGGCATGAGATGTTACCGTTCGCTCTACATGGGTACCGTACCTCAGCCAGGACGTCAACCGGGGCAACTCCTTTCTCTCTGGTTTATGGTATGGAGGCAGTCTTGCCAATCGAAGTGCAAATACCCTCTCTCCGGATAATGAAGGATGCAAATCTGAACGAAGATGATTGGATCCAGACACGACTTGATCAGCTCAACCTTATTGATGAAAAGAGACTTGCTGCTATCTGTCATGGTCAGACGTATCAGAAACGGATGATCAGGGCATTTAACAAAAAGGTCAGACCACAAGAATATCGAGTCGGGGATCTGGTAATCAAGCGAATCATCCTTCCTCAGAGTGATCCAAGGGGCAAATGGACCCCTACGTACGAAGGGCCATTTGTGGTTAAGCATGTGTTCTCAGGAGGAGCAATGATATTAACCAATATGGATGGTGACGACCTTCCTCACCCCGCCAATGCAGACATAGTAAAAAAATATTACGCATGAAAAAAAGACCTGCTAGGCTGACATGCCTAGGCAAAAATTAGGGCTTCCCGTCGAACCAAAAGGGTTCGGGCAAAATGAAGGGATGAAAATGGAAAAAATCTGTACACCCGGCAAGTCGAAAACCTGAAAGGGCGGCTTGGGCAAAAATGGATATCCCGGTGGACTGAAAACCCGAAAGGGCGGTCCAGGCAAAAATTAGGGATAAAAGCGTAATGCTATGTCTCATTGATCACTTTGCATCCAGAATCCGGTATCTACATCAAGATCAGACGGCATCGATCAATCAGCTTCACCTTCAACCAAGGTCATCAAGTGATGAGACGCTCGGAGTTATAAAGGCAATAGCAGAGTTGAAACCCAGTGGATCATTCATTTCACACAGCTGTTTTATTTTCTTTTGTACAAAATTTGTATAAACCCTTTTTGCTTGGTGGCGTTCTCTTATTAGGACGTCAGCCTCTTGTATACAAAATACCTATTCACAGGCCACTCAAAAATCAATACAAATATACTTTTCAGTTAAAATGTGCCTTTTGTTTTTTCCTTTTCTGTTTTGTTTTGCGAAGAACGTCCAAGGTTCAATTTGTGATATATGCATTGACAATAATTTGCTAGCTCATAAATATTTGTATACGAAACAAAGAATTAATTACAGGGGACATTAGAAACAGGGGCAATAAGGAGTTGTCTAGGCAATCTAATTGTTCTATCCTCCAAAGTACCAAGGTAGGTTCAGCTAAAGAACATAACCAGGCATCTTAAATTCCCCAGAGAGTGAGACAGCAAGCAGTATACTCTCCTCAAGCAAAACAGTTATCAACCTTAAGGAAGTTGGGTGTCCTCCCGCAGATCTCAACATTCCCCAGCAGCATATATTCTTAACAAGCATCCCCGGCAGTCTTGGTCTAAAGATTGTTCCCCGGCGGCATACATCAACATTCAAAGGAATCACTTCCCCAGCATATCGAAACTCCCCAGGAGAGTCCAATTAGTTTCCCCAGGAAAGTTGGAATTCATATCTCCCCAAGCAGTAAGCTTATCCCCAGTAAATTCTGGAAGCTTATCCTTCACAGAGCACGAACGCGTCGTCCGGCTTGATTTAAAGAGTTATTTCCTTAACAGGATATAACTGGGTTATCCTCAGCCAAAAGCCACGGAAAGAGTGTCGTCGACGAAGTCTTCCTATCCCCAGCAAACTATTATCAACACTCAGCAAAGCATTTCTCTCCCCACAGAGTATTGCTTCCCAGTATGGTCGCTAGAGTATCTTTTCTCCCCGCAGAATCCTCCATTTGCCACGTTTACTCTGCAACGGAGTTATCTTCTCCTACCGGTATTCTTGCAACTATCATCCCCAATGGAAGCAAAAATCTATTCTTCAGCATCAGCCCAGGATACAACTTCCCGGCACCCGTCAAGGATTCACTTTCCTAGACAAAAGCATACATAAGACATCACATACATCATTATAGCATGCATAGACGCATCATATCCTACGAATCTCATTTATGTTGAGAACATCATTACTTGATCCATATCATGCATTGCATATGGCTGACCTTTACATTTCAGGAAAGATCCAGTTACAGTTCTCAAGCTACATTTCAAGACCTAGACCGGTTCAGTTAAATCGACCCTAAGATTTTCCTGATTCTTATCCAGTCAAAAACCTTCTCTGGTTCAGTCAGATCGACCCCAAGATCTCCCTGATGCTTATCCAGTTGAAGATATTTCAAGACCTAGACCGGTTCAGTTAAATCGACCCTAAGATTTTCCTGATTCTTATCCAGTCAAAAACCTTCTCTGGTTCAGTCAGATCGACCCCAAGATCTCCCTGATGCTTATCCAGTTGAAGATATTTCAAGACCTAGACCGGTTCAGTTAAATCGACCCTAACATTTTCCTGATTCTTATCCAGTCAAAAACCTTCTCTGGTTCAGTCAGATCGACCCCAAGATCTCCCTGATGCTTATCCAGTTGAAGATATTTCAAGACCTAGACCGGTTCAGTTAAATCGACCCTAAGATTTTCCTGATTCTTATCCAGTCAAAAACCTTCTCTGGTTCAGTCAAATCGACCCCAAGATCTCCCTGATGCTTATCCAGTTGAAGATATTTCAAGACCTAGACCGGTTCAGTTAAATCGACCCTAAGATTTTCCTGATGCTTATCCAGTCAAAGGCCTTCTCTGGTTCAGTCAGATCGACCCTAAGATCTCCCTGATGCTTATCCAGTTGAAGATATTTCAAGACCTTGTCCGGTTCAGTTAAATCGACCCTAAGATTTTCCTGATGCTTATCCAGTCAAAGGCCTTCTCTGGTTCAGTCAGATCGACCCTAAGATCTCCCTGATGCTTATCCAGTTGAAGATATTTCAAGACCTTGTCCGGTTCAGTTAAATCGACCCTAAGATTTTCCTGATGCTTATCCAGTCAAAGGCCTTCTCTGGTTCAGTAAGATCGACCCTAAGATCTCCCTGATGCTTATCCAGTTGAAGATATTTCAAGACCTTGTCCGGTTCAGTTAAATCGACCCTAAGATTTTCCTGATGCTTATCCAGTCAAAGGCCTTCTCTGGTTCAGTCAGATCGACCCTAAGATCTCCCTGATGCTTATCCAGTTGAAGATATTCCAAGACCTTGTCCGGTTCAGTTAAATCGACCCTAAGATTTTCCTGATGCTTATCCAGTCAAAGGCCTCTCTGGTTCAGTCAGATCGACCCTAAGATCTCCCTGATTCTTATCCCAGTAGAAGACATCCAAGATTTTTTCTCAACGAGCGTTGTTGAAGTTAAAGTCACCCAAGATTTTTTCTCAACGAGCGTTGTTGAAATTAAAGTCGCCCAAGGTTTTCTTACCATTCATGCTAAGGTAGTAACCATCCCTGGTTCTTTCATCGCCGTTTGAAGCTCCAGACTCAGCTCCTGTAACTAGTCAGGACACATCTATACCAGGCATCTAAAAATCAGCTCCTGCAACGTGTCAGGTACTCATTTTCTGTTTTGCAGGTATACAGGTCCTCGCCAAGGAATCTCTTATGCAATAAAACATCCAGATGGCATCTATAAGCCCATTCCACCATCACTGCCAATATGTGAGCGCAAATTTCTGGGCACTCTAGTGTCCAATCATCTTCTACCCTCGGATTACGAAAGGCACGTCCGCCAATCTGCATCCTCAGGTCTAAGAAGATTGAACAGGGGCAACTGTTATACCCCAAAATTTGCCCTCCCATATTCTTCAAGAAATTGCCAAACCAAGTCACAAAATTCCCCAAGGGTTGCACAGTGCAAGGGCCTCCTAAACAGTCAAAATTAGGGTTTTGAGTCTGATCAAGAAAAGGAAGTGTTCAAAGGCTCAATCAAGTCTCATATGCTTACAAACATGGTCAAACATCCTCATATCAAGTTTCAAGGCATTCAGCTCAAAATTGCACAGTCAAAACCCTAAATTGCACTACAGTCAACTGTAGGGGCAAAATGGTCATTTGACAGTCAAAAGTTCAAATTTTTGGTCAACATATCATTTTGAAGTCACAAACATCATTTGATCAATGCTTGATCATGATTCTCAAAATTTGGCTCAGAAAATCATCAAGATGCAAAAGTTTCCTTATTTGGACAGCTGAAAAAGTCAACTGAAATTGACCAAGGCATAACTTTCACATGGATTATCAGAAAAATTCCATCCAAAGCTCATTTTGAAGAGAAAGACATTTCCTACAACTCATCTTCATACTTCAAGTCCAAGAAATGCTCTCACAAAAAGTTATCAATTTCAACATTATAGGTCATTTTCAAAAGTCAACAAAAAGGGACTTTAAGTCAAAGGCCATAACTTGAGATTGGAAAATCAAAATGACATGGGACCAAAGGCATTGGTTAGAGGACTCAAAGACCTTTCCAAAATGTCCAAGAACATGAGAAAAGCTTAAAAATTGAGCAAGTTATGCCTTGTAGAAGTTGGGAAATTTTTGTGAAATGGCAAAAGTCAACTATCCTTGAAACTTCAATTTTTGACAAAAGGGCCCACTTTCTTCCACTTGATTCAGCCTTGTCATGCCACACACGTGTCCCATGATTAATTTCAAGATCAAACATTGATTTTTCTATTTTATTTAATTTTTATTAATTTAATTCATTTTAAATCTTTAATAATTCAAATAAAATTTAAAAATCAATGGAATAGTGTCATTTGAATTTGAATAGCTTCCATATATCATGTGCCAGCTCACAAACTCATGCTAGGGTTAGGTTGTACACCAAGTCTTGGTTTTGCTTAAAAAAAGGAAAGTTTGTTAATGGTGAAAAACCTAAGACTAATTCTCTCATGGGCATGGATCAAGGCCAGCTAATGACCTAATTCCCTTCCCTCATAAGTGCTGAGTCAAAACCTGATGCCCACACACTGAATGCTGCGCTAAAAGACCATAGACAAACTTGAAAAAATAGCCATAAAACTCAAAACTGAAATCCTTGTTTGAAGTGGATTCAAGGCACGAAATTCATTCCAAAAGCTTCCTTGTGGTCTCCTGAGTACATTCCAATCCCTAACATCAACTCAAGCTTCAAGAATTGGTAAAACAATCTCAAACTGTACAGAGAAAAATTGCCATTCGTACATCATGATCTGAGCATTATTTGTGAAGTTTATTTATGGATTCATGTTCATTACAATGTTTTGATGCTAACCAACATATCCAATTGCTTTTTTATGCCATATATACGATTATACCATGATTGAATGTTAGGGTTTCCAGAGCTTCAATTTAGGGATTCTTAAAAGAGGAAAAATTGGACATCCTCAGTACCACCATTCCATTTGACAAGCTTGGACGAACATGAATCACCTGTCGCGCCCAATTTATGGGCACCATGGCGCTAGTCGCTATTTTTCAATAGCCTGTCTAATGCAACGCGTGTAAAACCGTGGTCTTTTTGTTTTGTTTTACAGGGATGGTGAGGAAGATGACTTTGTGTCACGCGGTGATTGGTGCGTTTGAAAGTTGGCGCGCAGGATCCACTAAACGCGTTGTTGTCTTTATATTACTTAGTTGTCATTTATATAATAAACGCGCAGTAATGGCTTAGTGGCACAGGTGTTACCTTGCAATGTCTAAGACCTGGGTTCGAATCCCAGGTCTGTATAATATTTCATGTTATTTTTCAACTCAAGTTCCCATGCAGGCACAATGTTGAAGCGTATCATGCTCCATCATCATCCCAGCGTCCACGTGTCTAGCATGCTCAGATCAAGGGCATAGGTGGGATGAACATCCTAAAACCCCAGTCAACGTGCCACATAAGGCCTGGGAAAGTCAATGGATCTGCATATTAAATGGGCCAGAATTTCACTAATAACACCTCACAATAGGGCCTGAACCCCTCCTGGTTTGCTTTTCTCTTCATATTTTTTAATTATTGTGTTATTTATTTTTATTGTTTTAATTAATTAATTATTTTTCCACAAAAATATAAAAACTTCATAAAAATCAGAAAAAAAGATAAAAACATAAAAAAAAATATTTAATTTGCATATTTTCTTGTAAATAAATTAACATGTAAATATTTAGTTTTAATTAGGATATAATTTCAATTTCTTTTAAATAACAGAAATACAAAAAATATGTAGAAATAGGTTTAATTAATTTTGATTCCTTTTAATTTCCCTTTTTTTTATAATAATAATATTTATTTTATTTATTTTCATAATTAAAAATGCATGTAAATTAACTTAGGTTTAAATTAGTTAAAAATTCAATGTTTTTCATAATAAATCTAAAAACCATTAGAATTAGGGTTTACATTTAATTTTAATTTTGATTAATTCTCTTTTTCACATTAAATCTTAAAAAACACAAAAATACCAAAAAAACATTTAATTTTAATTTTAATTCCTTATTAATTTTAATTTTGCAAGAAAAGGGTCCAACGCCCATATTTTTAATTGTTTAATTTCGCATATTTCTTTTATGTCATTTTAATAATCATGTATCTCTCCCAAAGAGTTGTAACACTTACTTTTTGCACTTTATTTTGCTTTATTTACTTTCCGTTAAATCGGGTCCGGTTTAATTTTGGCGATGTGGACCCGCGCCATTTGTAATAGTTGTAGATTTATTTTCCTCGCAACTTTTAAATTGTTAACAAAGCATGCAAGAATGAATGGACATAATAAAATCAAGCGTAGATCACAATGAACATGACAAGACAAATATCAATGAAAACGACACACAATTCGCACACACCACCTCTAGGGTACACCTCACTGTTGCCTTGCCTCGAAAGGTGATCGTCGAGTAGAGGATGTCTTAGTAAGTCCTCATGATCCGGGAACCTGGCATGAGGGTAGCTTCTAAGGTGTCTTCCTATTGCTCCGGTGATCACCATGTCCCGAACCTCGAATTGACCCGAACACCTCCAACGGTGGTGCTACCTACCTCTCAATGGTGGGATGGCACTACTTTAAAGGACATTTACACAGACGAATTCCTTAGGGTAGGTAGACGACTCATGGATACTTGCTCTCTTCAAAACAAAAATTCAAAGACTTTTCACACCAACACTTTTCAAAAGCTTTCAAAGCAAATTTTTCAAACACTCTGACGTACGAGTCGAACTGAAATTTTTCAAAGAAACTTTGTTAACCCACATTGAAAAGAAAACAAACATTTTTGAAAACACAATGAGCAAGTATCTAAGAGCCCATGGATAACCATGGATAGAAAGGGTGCTAACACCTTCCCTTTCTATAATCTACCTCCCGAACCGAGAGCAATCTCTTTAAGGAATTTTTCTGTGCTTTTGTCCTTTCCATTTGGAGAAAATAAAAGACGGTGGCGACTCTTGCTTCCGCGACATTTCGCGAACCAGCGTTAAACAGTCAGTTCCAGATCCACCGATCACACCATCCATAAATGATTGTTGAATCATATTTGTAAGCTGATCTGAATGAGTATCAGAATGGCGTCCGTATCTGGAGCGTATCTGAACTGAATCTGAATGAGTATTAGAATGGAATCCGTGTCTGGAGCGTATATAAACTGTATCTGAAAGCTGAATCTGAATGAGTATCAAAATGAAATCCGTGTCTGGAGCGTATCTAAACTGTATCTGAAATCTGAATCTGAATGAGTATCAGGATGACATCCGTATCTAGAGCGTATCTGAATTATATCTGAAATCTGAATCTGAATGAGTAACAGAAAGGCATACGTGTCTAGAGTATATCTGAACTGTATCTGAAGATTGAATCTAAATGAGTATCAGGATGGCATCTGTGTCAGGAGCGTATCTGAAGATGAATCTGAATGAGTATCAGAATGGAATCTGGATTTGGAGCGTATCTGAACTATATCTGAAAGCCGGATCTGAATGAGTATCAGAATATCATCTGTGTCTGGAGCGTATCTGAACTGTAGTTGAAAGCTTGAATTTGAAAGAGTATCAGAATGACATCCGTATTTGGAGCGTATCTGAACTGTATCTTAAAAATCTTTGAACATTTTTAATGGTAGCTGTTGATTAACCTTATACTAAAAAAGGTAAAATGTTAGCTAATATGCAATGTCATGTTGTATGAAATGCACGGTGTAATGAGATTGTGATACATGCATTCATGTTATCTATGTTTATGATATATGGATGTGATGTATGCATATGTGAGCTAATCTGCTGCACTTCTGTTGGATTGGGGAAAATAAATCCCTGACTGCTGCTGAGGATATGGAGTATAAGTCTTCATGTTTTTGAAGTTGAAGTGTTGATGAATTTTCGCTTAGAGAAATAAACTCTGTTGTAGGGGAAATGCCATATACTGCTTGTAAAATCCTGTTGGGGAATCCCAAGAAATTGGACGACTTCTACCGGGGATTGATAACTGGAAGCCTTGTTCCGTTGGGAATTAAACTGCATACTGCGGGGAATTTTATGGAATAGCTCAAAGATATTGCCCTATCTCTTAAAGCCATCAGTGATTGTCTTTCTATTTTTTTCATTTGTAAATGGTAATTACGCCCAAATGCATATGTTCAACAATAAATCATTGGACGTTTTTGTAAACAAAACACAAGAGTAAAGAAAAACAGATAGTTTTGCACTTTCAAAGGGATATCTTTGTATTGACTTTGAGTAAGTATTTTTGTACAATGAGACAAACATTCTAGTAAGAGAATGCTGTCGTAAAAAAATGAAAATTTGATACAAAGAAAAGATAGCTATGTGAAATAATCCCATGGGGTTCCCATTCTGCTACAACCTTCGTGTCTTTGAGCATCTTGTCTGCTTACTGCCTTGTCCGAAGTTGATTGAATTGATCAGAACCTCTGAGTTTGTCAATTGAAACCAAAGGTTATCCGTAAGGTGATTCAACGGGACATAATCATACGCTTTAATTCCCTAACTTTTTCCTGGACCGCCCTTTCGGGTTTTCAGTCCACTGGGATACCCTTTTTTGCCCAAGCTGCCCTTTCGGGTTTTCAGCTTGCCGGGTGTACCAATTTTTTTTGTTTATAACCCTAATTTTTTCCCGAACCTTTTTAGTTCCCTGGGATGCCCTTGTTTTGCCTAGGTGTGTCAACCTAGTGGGTCTCTTATGCGTAGTATCTTTTGACTATGTCCGCGTTCACAGGGTGCGGCAGGTCTTCGCCATCCATGGCGGTCAAGATCATTGCTCCACCAGAGAAAATGCTTTTGATTACAAATGGTCCTTCATATGTAGGAGTCCATTTTCCCATGGGATCACCTTGCGGCAGTATGATAGGTTTGATCACCAATTCCCCGACTTGATATACTTGGCGTCTGACCTTTTTGTTGAAAGCCTTGATCATCCGTTTTTGATACATTTGACCATGACAGACAGCAGTAAGCCTTTTCTCATCAATCAAGTTCAGTTGATCAAGTCGAATTTGGACCCAATAATCTTCGTTCAGACCTGCATCCTTCATAATTCTCAGAGAGGGGATCTGGACCTCAATAGGCAAAACAACCTCCATGCCATAAACCAGAGAGTAGGGTGTTGCCCCGGTTGATGTGCACGCTGTGGTATGATACCTGTGGAGAGAAAATGGTAACATCTCATGCCAGTCCTTGTATGTGACTGTTATTTTCTGTATGATCTTTTTAATGTTCTTATTTGCAGCTTCGATAGCACCATTCATCTTTGGCCGGTAAGGGGAAGAATTGTGATGTTGGATCTTGAATTTCTCGCACAGGGCGGTGATCATAGTATTGTTTAGATCCTTACCATTGTCTGTGATGATCCTCTCCGGGATACCATACTAGCAGATAAGATTTTGTTTAATGAACCGGGCTACAACATTCTTAGTGACGGAAGCGAAAGAGGCTGCCTCAACCCACTATGTAAAATAGTCAATGGCCACTAAGATGAAGCGGTGTCCATTAGAGGTTGTTGGTTTGATTTCCCCAATCATATCGATTCCCCACATAGCAAAGGTCCAAGGATCCGTCAAGACATTCAGAGGAACCGGAGTTACGTGCACCTTGTCAGCATAGATCTGACACTTATGGCAGAATCGAGAGTGTTGATAGCAATCTGCTTCCATGGTAGACCAGTAATAGCCTTCCCGTAGGATCTTCTTTGCCATCGTATGCCCACTGGAATGGGTGCCAAAAGTGCCCTTATGTAGATCAGACATGATCTTTTCCGCTTCAACCTTATCTATGCACCGAAGTAACACCGAGTCATGGTTGCGTTTGTAGAGAATGCCATTACTAAGGAAGAATTTAGCAGAGAATCTCCTTAAGAACTTCTTATCATTGACTGAAGCTCTTTCTAGATATTCTTGAGCCTCGAGATAGCTCTTGAATTAGTGAAACCAAGGATGGTCCACTACTTCTTCAGTATTAATCTCGTGACAGTGAGCTGGTTCATCCATTCGTTCAATGGTGACCTGGGGAGCTTCGTTATCCCATTTAAGTTTAAACATGGATGACATTGTGGCTAGTGCATCTGCTGGATGATTTTCTTCTCGCGGGAAATGCTCGAAGGTAATCTTCTCAAAATGTTGGATCAATGTCAACACATGTTCTTTATAGGGGATAAGGTTAGGGTGTTTAGTGTCCCATTCCCCTTTGATCTGGCTGATGACCAGAGCTGAATCTCCGAATACATTTAAGGATTTGATCCCAAATCTATGGCAGCTTTGAGACCAAAAATGCACGCTTCGTATTCTGCTATGTTATTTGCACAATTGAAGCAGAGTCTTGCTGTAAAGGGAGTATGACATCCTTCAGGAGATATGAGTATAAAACAAATACCATTCCCGAGTGCGTTGGACGCCTCATCAAAAACTAGGCTCCATCAGGATTCTTGTTCAGGTCCGTCATATGGTCTGAATTATTCACAGTTGTTTACCATCATGATGTCTTCATCTGGGAATTCGAACTTCATGGACTGGTAGTCTTCCACAGCTTGGTGAGCAAGGTGATCAACTAGTACACTGCCCTTTATTTCTTTCTGGGTAGTATATTGTATGTCATATTTTGTCAGGATCATCTGCGATCTCGCTATTCTCCCAGAGAGGGAAGGTTTCTCGAAGATGTATTTTATTGGATCCATTTTAGATATCAATAAGGTAGCATGGGTCAACATATACTGTCTTAGCCGGCGAGCAGCCCATGCCAGAGTGTACCAAGTTTCTCGAGTAGTGAATATCTTGTTTCACAGTCAATAAACTTTTTTCTCAAGTAATAAATAGCATGCTCTTTTCGGCCAGACTCGTCATGCTGGCCCAGCACACACCCCATTAAATCTTCCAAAACAGTTAGATACATGATCAATGGTCTTCCCTCGACTGGTGGCATCAAAACAGGAGGCTCTTGCAGGTACTCTTTGATCTTGTTGAAAGCAGTTTGGCACTCATCATTCCACTTGACCACTTGATCTTTCTTCAGTAATTTGAAATTGGTTCACAAGTAGCTGTTAGGTGAAAAATGAATCTAGTAATGTAGTTTAAACGTCCCAAGAATCCCCTGATTTCCTTCCTGGTACGAGGAGCAGGCATCTCTTGTATCGCTTTCACCTTGGCAGGATCTACTTCAATACCTTTATTGCTGACGACAAAGCCTAGGAGTTTACCAGACCTCACCCCAAATGTGCATTTATTTGGGTTCAACCTCAACTTGTATTTCTTTAGCCTCTCAAACAGTTTCTGTAAGTGATCATAATGCTCTTCTTCTATTTGAGATCTAGCTATCATGTCGTCCACATAGACCTTTATTTCGTGATGTATCATGTCGTGAAATAGAGCTACCATGGAATGTTGATAGGTTTCCCTAGCATTCTTCAGCCCGAATGGCATAACCTTGTAGTAGAATATGCCCCACTGTGTGACACAGGTTGTTTTCTCCATGTCCTCAGGCGCTATTTTGATTTGGTTGTAGCCTGAGAAACCATCCATGAAGGAAAACACTTTGTGCTCTGCCGTATTTTCAACTAGAATATCAATGTGGGGAAGTGGGAAATCATCCTTAGGGCTTGCCCTATTCAAATCTCTGTAGTCCACGCATATTCATACCTTTCCATACTTTTTGGGCACGGGAACAACATTGGCAACCCATTGTGGATAGGAGGTGACGACCAAGAATCCAAAATTGAATTGTTTCATGACTTCTGCCTTAATATTCTCCGACATGTCTAGTCGCATGCGACGGACCTTTTGTTTCACCGGTGGACAATCTTCTTTTGTTGGTAGATGATGTACCACAATATATGCATCAAGTCCTGGCATGTATTCATACGACCAAGCAAAGACCTCAACATAATCGTGTAGCAACTGAAATAGACGCTCTTTGACACTGGGTTCCAGATTGGCACCCACCTTGATTTCTCTTTTGTCTTCTTCGGTACCTAGGTTAATTGTGTCCACTGGTTCCTCGTGGGGCTGAATGGTCCTCTCTTCTTGTTGTAGTAACATGGCGAGTTCCCCTGGTACTTCACAATCTTCCTCACCTCTGTCTTCGGCTTGGTAGATTAGATTTTTAGAGTCACAGAAGGCCATAGCAGAACCGTTACCCATGGGATCCCGAGTGGATGTAGACCTACATTGTGAGTGTGTGTAAGAGTATAGCTATCTTTGAAAGAAATGAAAAATGTAAAAAATGGAAAAACAATGAGCACAAAGTTTGTACGCAAAAAAGTCCATGATTCATTGATGTCATATGGAAATGAGATAATAACCCTTACAAATGGACCATTGTGCCTCAGTTAAGACACAAGGTTTTAAGAGTCTGAATTGTTTTAATATTACAGATCCGACAAAATGTAAAGACAAATTACTGTTGGATGAAAGTGATCGGGACAAAATCTCTAGCTTCCCAATTACTGACCCCTCCACTGACAGTTGGGAAAATCCAATATTCCAGGTCATAACTGTCTTCATCATCCTCCACGGTGCTGACTTCACAGTTGCTAATCTTCAAGGGTGGTCCTCTGGCACGAACGCAGTGTATAGCTTTCTGGGCACCAGAAGTGAAACCCAGACCAAATATGTCAGATTTATATGGGATATCTGGGAGTTTTCCCCAAATAATTCACCCACCTTCTTGTATCACTGCCTTGACATCCTTCAAAGATGACATCTTGAGTGGAGGCCTTGTGATCTTGGGAGCTTGAGACAAAGCCTTGGTTACTACCACAGTCTACGAGACTTCTTCAAAGTGCTGGAATGGAGTTTCAATAAATTCACCATCTAGTTCCACATATCTGAAAGAATTTAGATGGTTGGCCATATACTCCTCTTCTCCATCAACGGTGATGATTTCCCTTTGTGATACGGTGGGAGAACTGACTTTGGATTTTGCGTTTGTGTTCGCAAATGTTTCGGTTTAGCAAGAGTCGCCACCGACTTTTTATTTTATCCTAAGGAAAGGACAAAAAGCACAGGAAAAACCTTTGAGATGTTTTCTTGGGTTCGGGGAGTAGATTATAGAAAGGGAAGGTATTAGCACCCTTTATATCCATGGTTATCCATGGGCTCTTAGTTACTTGCTTAGATCACTTGCTTTGCTTTTCAATGGTTTGAAATGGTGCTTTTCAATTGTTTGAAATGGGGCTTTGTGTGTGATTTTGAAAGATGCTTTGAAAAGAGGCCATTGTTGTGGCAACCTTTGTAATGATTCTTGTTTGAATGTATACAAAGGTGTTTTTGTATTTTGAAAAGTTTTCAATGTTTGAAAGTATGGTTTTAAAATTATGTTGTGAGGTGTGTTTTTAAAATAGCAAGGATGTTTTTTGCAAGTTGGATCAAGTAACTAAGAGATATCTACCCTATTTTACTCAAAGATCTTTCTTATGTTTTTAACCCTTTTAACAGTGTTGTTTCACCATTGTATTTTGTGAACAACCTTGTGTTAGGATGTTAAACGGGACAGGCGCGGGTCATCGTATAGACCATGATAGCAATGGTGTCAAGTATCTTTGGCAATTTTCTTAAGGGACTTGATCATTTTTGTTTAGGCAACTCAGATAGCGTCATCGAGGGACTATGATCTTTTTGTTTGTTTTTGTTTTGCCAAAGTACTTGACATGCAACCATGGCCCATTTTTGAAGGCAACAAGTGGATTGTAACCCTAGGGGTGCAAGTGTGCATTGTGATTGTTTTTCATGCATTGTTATCTTTGGATTAGGTCAAGCTATTTGTTGATTTTATTTGCATACAAACCCTAGGTCTAAGCATGGCATAATTGAAAGCTTTAAATGTGCGAGAATTTAAAAGCTAAGCTATTACAACATGATTATGGGGATGGGGATACAAATTTTATTTGGGGATATTTGACAAGAAAATAAATTCTAAGTTACTATTACAACCAAATTGAATGTGTACAATATTTAAATGTACAATAATTGAAATAAATACAATAAATAAATGTAAATAAAATGTATTATGCAAAAAGGTTTTTAATATGTAAAAAGTATATTTTTTGATGGGAAATGTGAATAAAAATAAAAAAAAGTCAATTTTTATTATTTTTCTATTTTAGGGCAAGAAACCCTAATTATTAATAAATAATATTATTTATTAATTTTGTGCAAAATATACTAATTAATACACAAAAATAAAAGTATTATGAAAATGGTATTAAAAATAAAAATGTGGTATTTTTTTATTTTTACCTAATTATCTAATAAAATAAAAATAGACAAGTATATATATATATATATATATATATATATATATATATATATATATATATATATATATATATATATATATATATATATATATATATATATATATATATATATATATATATATATATATATATATATATATATATATATATATATATATATATATATATATATATATATATATATATATATATATATATATATATATATATATATATATATATATATATATATATATATATATATATATATATATATATATATATATATATATATATATATATATATATATATATATATATATATATATATATATATATATATATATATATATATATATATATTAAACATATTAAACATAAAAATAAAAAAATTTAACTATTTACAAAAAAAATGAATATTTTCAAGAAAGTGTTTTTAAATATAAGTAAATGAAATAAATGAAAATAAATATATCTTTTGTATTATTTTTGAGTTTTGTTTTAAAAAGAAAATAGTTTATTTATATATATATATATATATATATATATATATATATATATATATATATATATATATATATATATATATATATATATATATATATATATATATATATATATATATATATATATATATATATATATATATATATATATATATATATATATATATATATATATATATATATATATATATATATATATATATATATATATATATATATATATATATATATATATATATATATATATATATATATATATATATATATATATATATATATATACACTTAATAAAATAAAATAAATATCAAATAAATATGAAAAATATAGAAAAATATTTTTTGGCATTTTTTATATTTCATAAAAAAATAATAAAGTCAGAATAAAAATAAAAATGTCAAAAATGATAAATATCAAATAAATGGGCCAGGGGGGTGTAAACTGAATATGGGGGGTGCCAAAAGCAAGCCTGTACATGCCCAGCTCAAACTCACTTCATCTTCTTCCTCTGAAATACAACACGCGCGCTTTGTACAGAAAATGCCATCTCCCGATTCTTTGATTTTTTGACAAAACTCATAACATGAACATTATAGAGCATCAAATAACGAATTCAACCATATAAAAAACTTGGATTAACTCTCAAAGACCAGAGAGAATTTCTCTAGCCCTAATTTTTAACCTAGTTTTTTCAGAAAGTTCAAGAGTGAAATTCTCTCAGCACGATTAATGTAAATGAAAACTAAGCATATTTATGGCTTCAGGGCTATGAGTACAATATATTTCATTCACAAACCTAAGCCTAACCATTCCTAAATAGAGAGATAGAAGTCCATGAAATACCTGTTTCAGTTGACTTCAAGCTGGGCAATGTAGCAACCTTCAATGGTGTTTGAGCTTTTGTTGAGCTTGCCTGAAGTCCAAGGAAGCTTCTCCAATGCTTGGCTTGCTTTGAAACAAACTGAATCGTGCTGTAGAACTCCACCTGCAAAGCTTTGAAATGAAAATGGCAAAGTGTGTTATAGGTGTTACAGCTTGCAATGGAGGTCTGGGATAGTTCAGGTGGATGGAATGGAAGGTGTTTGAACAGGTTTGGGCCAAAACGCACGAGCAAATTGTGTTATGGAACTCAATCTGCAGGGAGTGTCCTGTTTTTCCAAATGAAGATGATTTTGAGCTATGGGAGGTTTCAGGACTCAAAGGCTCGTGTTTTAGGTTCAATGTAATGTGTAAAAGTTGTCTCAAAAGCTTGCACAAGTTGGTTCTATCTGATGTTCTTGTTCTAGTGTTTTGGACATATTTCTTGTGTATGAAGCAAAAGTGGGAAGTCCTGTCTAACAGGCCTGTACATGCTATCCATCTGCTTGCACACTTTGCCCTTGGCCCCTCCAATTTGTGGATTTGATTTGCTGCATGAGATATGGACCAATGCTCAAGGGATTCAGTTTTGACATAAAGCACATTTTGGCAAAAATGGAAATGTCACTTTTTCTACTTAGGGATTAATCTTGTGTGCAATGCCCTAATGACCAAGACAATGCCTTAACTCAATGGATATGCATTAAATTATGGAGTACAAACTGGTTTAGAGGCCTGTAATTGTGCACAAAGCTAGCTTGGTCAGATTTGCAACTTGGTATGAACATGTATTGGCCATGGATAAAAGTGAGTTTTTGCCAACTTTGAGAATTCGATTCTCTCTAACCACAAGGGTGTTTGAGGATTTATTGGACAATTTGGAAATCTTGTAACATGTACTACAATCCATATTTTTAATGAAACTTGAAAATCCAAGTGGAACTATGTGAAAAATGGCCAAGAAGATGGGTCAAAATCCTGCCTAGATTAGGGTAAATTTTCTCTAAGTTAAAAGTTTTAGGTACCCTTGTTCCAAAAATCATAACTTGAGATACATGCTTCTTTTGAGAAAACTTTGTGAATCAAAGTTGTAGACTTTGTGATGGACTACAACTTTTATGTTTCAAGTTTTGTTTGAATCCAATTGCATCTTGGTGAAATAATGGGACAAAGTTAGGAAAAAACAAGAAAATTTCATAACTTAGAAAAATTCTAAGTTATGATTTTTTTTTTCATTTTAAACCCTAATTTGCATTTTTGGGTTTCTTGATGAATAAGTTTCATAATTTTACATGTCTTGATGAAAAATAACTCTTGGCACTTGATTTTGACCAAAAAGTCAAAGTTTGACTTTTCAGTGTACAGTCAAATTTTGGTCAGTTGACTGAAAAATTCATCTGTCAATCCTATGCATTTGAGATCTTTTGAACTTGTTGAATGGGTCAATACAATGTAATTGAGTCCTTGAGTCCATATGTGAGCTTGGTTTGCCATTGGTTAAGTCAAACAGTCAAAAATTGCCTTTGTGCAGTCAAAACCCTAAAAATGACCATTTTGCCCTTTTGGTGATCTGATCAAATTTCTTGTGGAATTATGATCCAAACTTGATCAAATGGTTCATATGTGTTCATAATGTTTATGTGGGTCAAATTTCATGAGGTTTGACTGTCAATTGGCCACAATTGACTTTTTCCCCAATATAGCTGATTTATAGGTCAACTGTCCAATTGACTGGGCAAAAATTTGAATCAAGGCTTGAAACTTGGTATGGATAAACTTGTGAGTCCAAAATTAAGTATCAAAGTCACTTTGGGCATTGTAGGCCAAAACATCACTGTGCAAACTCAAACCCTAGTTTAGGCCAACAGTGCAAGGAAGTGTCTTGAGCAGAGCAAACCCTAGCTTGATCTTCAGTTCCAAGAGTCTTGTGATGAGAAAATGTTGGTGAAATGGGAGGGAAAATTTTGGGGTACAACATTTGCCCCTGTTCAATATTCTTGAACCTGAAGAGTTAGATTGGCAAGTTTGCCTTTCGCGACTCGAAGGTAAAAGGGGATTGGACACTAGAGTGCCCGTAAATTTGCACTCGTCAAAATATAGTTGAGTAAATTGGCTTAAAGATGCCATTTGGAGATGGTAGAATCTTGCTGGAGATGGGCTTAAAGATGCCATCCAAGAATGCTTGTTGAATTGTAATGCTGTAGGTCAGAAGAATGAGTATCAAAATGGTATCCGTGTCTGAGATGCCATTGAACTGTATTTGGAGACTGAGTGTGTATGAGCAAAAGAATGGCATCCGTGTCTGGCGCGTATCTGAGCTTGTAACTGTATTTGAACTTTGAATGAATATCAGAATGACTGCCGTGTCTGGAGTGTATCTGTATTGTATCTGGGGTAACATAGAAAAATCTGTGTATGGAGCAACTGTGTGCTGGGGATAAACTATGAATGAGTGACAGAATGGCAACCGTGTCTGGAGCGTATCTGGACTGTATCTGAAGCTGAGATCTGTATGAGTAGTAGAATGATCGCCGTGTATGGGGTGTATCCATGCTGTAACTGGGATCTGAATAAGTGACAGAATGACCTCCGTGGCGACTACATTGGGGAAATCAAACTGCTGGTGTAAAGGCCAGAATGACATCCGTGTTTAGAACGTATCTGAACTTGTAGTTGATAGTTGAATCTGAATGAGAGATAGAATGGCCGCCGTGTCTGGAGCGTATCTAGTCTGTATCTGATTGCTGAGGTCTGAATGAGTAGTAGAATGACCGCCGTATCTGGGGTGTATCCATACTGTATTTTGACTTGAAGTTCTGAATGAGTAATAGAATGACTGCCGTGTCTGGGTTATATCCATACTGTATCTGAATAATTGTTAATGATAGCCTTTTAATCTTATCCTGAAAAGGGTAAAACGTTAGCTAAAACACGAAGTTATATTGCATGATATGTATGATGCAATGAATTATAATCCATGCTTATGATATATGAATGTAATGGTTATGCATGTAAGCTGAGTAGCTGTCTTGCTGAGGAAAATAAATCCTTGATAGCTGGAGATAATGAAATCTTTGACTGCTGTTGGGGAAAGTAAATCCTTGACCGAAGCTGGGGATTCCAAAAATCTTTGATTAATGAAGATGATAAATCTCTGTTGACTGCTTGGGGATTAAAGATCTTCGATTGTTGAGGAATCTTAGGACCACTGCTGGGGATTGAAAATTCTTGGTGACTTGCGGGGATTTTAACAAAAACTTCACCAACTTCTGCGGGGAATGAGAATTCTTCATGATTTCCCTGGGGGATAAGATTTATTCTGACGACCTCTACTGGGGAATTAAAACCTGGGGGACTTCTGCTGGAGATAATGAGACTGAAAATCTTCAATCTATTGAGAAAGGACCCTGTGGGGAGAAAGTATACTCGGCCGGTGAACTCAGGGGTTTTGGATGGTATGCCAAACTACTGGGGGAATCATCCTAGCTGTAGGGGAAGTCGAGGGAATTTGATCAGTTGGAATTTTGACTTTGTCGGGGAAGGAGGTTTAGATTATTCTGGCTCCGCTGGGAATCGGGAGTTTGAACTCTGATGGGAATGTTGAAACTTAACTCGGCTGGGGAATCCAATTTGGAATGTACTGGCTTTACCGAGTTTTTTTTGAAGCTTAACTCCGCTGGGGACACGTACTCCGAGGTTTCAGCTTTGTTATGGATCTGAGTGATGCAGGGGATCTCTTCTTGAATGGCATAAAGATATCTTCTTACACCTTCAACCTATCAGTAACTATCCTTTCCCAATTTCGTTTTATTTGTAAGAAGTGATTATATTCAGATGCATATGCCTATTCAATAAAACATTTGACGTTTTTTCAAATAAAACATAAGTGTAAAACAAAAAGAAAGACAAGCAAGTTTCTGCACTTTGAAGTATATTTGTATTGATTTTTGTAAGTATCTTTGTACAAGGGAGACAGACATCCTAGTAAGAGAATGTTGTCGTAAGAACTGAGAAAATTTTTTATACAAAAAGAAAGATGGCTATGTGTAATAATTCCATGGGGTTCCCATTCTGCTATAGCCTTCGCAACTCTGAGTATCTGTCCATTCGTTGCCTCGTCCGTAGATGATTGGATTGATCAGGAGCTTGGAGCTTATTGGTGAAGAGATTGTTCTTAAAGTGATCCGACGAGACATACTCATACGCTTTAATTCCCTAACTTTTTCCTGGACCGCCCTTTCGGGTTTTCGATCCACCGGGAAACCCTTTTTTGCCCAAGTTGCCCTTTCTGGTTTTCAACTTGCCGGGTGTACAGATTTTTTTATTTTATCCCTAATTTTTGCTTGAACCACCCTTTCGGGTTTTCGATTCACCGGGATGCCCATTTTTGCCCAAGTCGCCCTTTCGGGTTTTCAACTTGTCGGGTTGTTTTATGCGTAGTATCTTTTGACTATGTCTGCCTTCGCAGGGTGCAACAAGTCATCGCCATCCATGGTGGTCAGAATCATCGCCCCACCAGAAAAGATGCTCTTGATTACAAATTGTCCTTCGTAAGTAGGAGTCCACTTGCCCCTGGGATCACTTTGCGGTAAGATGATCCGCTTGATTAAAAGATCTCCGACTTTATATACTTGACGCCTAACCTTTTTGTTGAAAGCCTTGATCATCCGTTTTTGATACGTCTGATGATGACAAACAGCAGTAAGTCGCTTCTCATCGATCAAGTTAAGTTGATCAAGCCGGGTCTGAATCCAATCATCTTCACTCAAACCGACATCCTTCATAATCCTCAAGGAAGGAATCTGAACTTCCATAGGTAGAACAGCTTCCATTCCATATACCAAAGAAAATGGAGTTGCCCCTGTTGAAGTACGTTCCGTGGTACGATATCCATGCAGAGCAAACGATAACATCTAATGCCAGTCCTTGTAGGTGATTGTCATCTTTTGAATGATCTTCTTAATATTTTTGTTCGCGGCTTCAACAACACCGTTCATCTTCGGCCGGTAGGGAGATGAATTATGATGATAAATCTTGAACTGCTCGCATAGAGCGGTGATCATAGTATTGTTCAAATTTGTACCGTTGTCTGTGATGATCCTGTCGAGGATACCATACCGGCATATGAGGTTCTGCTTGATGAAGCGAGCAACCAAATTCTTTGTAACGGAGGCAAAAGAAGCTGCCTCGACCCATTTGGTGAAGTAATCAATAGCCACCAAGATGAAACGATGTCCATTGGACGCCGTGGGCTTGATCTCTCCAATCATGTCAATGCCCCACTTTGCGAATGGCCAGGGAGCTGTCAGAATGTTGAGAGGAACAGGAGGAATATGTACCTTGTCGACGTAGACTTGACATTTGTGGCAGGTGCGGGAATGTTGATGACAATCAGCTTCCATGGTAGACCAGTAGTAGCCTGCCCTTAGAATCTTCTTAGCCATCGTATGTCCGCTTAAGTGGGTGCCAAATGTGCCACTGTGTACATCGGTCATGATCAACTCTTCTTCAACCTTGTCTACACAACGAAGTAGAACACAATCATGACTGCGCTTATAAAGGATGCCATTGCTCAGGAAGAACTTGGCAGCAAATCTCCTTAAGAACTTTTTTTCATTGACGGAAGCTCCTTCGGGATACTCTCTGGTCTGGAGATACCTTTTGATTTCGTGAAACCAGGGTTGTTCCACTACTTCTTCGGTATTAATCTCATGACAGTGCGCATGTTCGTCCATTCGCTCGATGGTAATTTGGGGAGCCTCGTTATCCCAGTTGAGTTTGAACATGGAAGACATTGTAGCCAGAGCATCTGCTAGCTGATTTTCTTCTCGCGGGAAATGCTCGAAGGTAATCTGCTCGAAGTGCGGTAACAACGACAAGACATGTTCTTTGTATGGGATAAGATTAGGATGTTTAGTGTCCCATTCTCCTTTGACCTGACTGATAACCAAAGCCGAGTCTCCGAATACGATCAAAGATTTGATTCCCAAGTCTATAGCGGCCTTGAGACCAAAGATGCAAGCTTCATATTCAGCCATGTTATTGGTACAGCTAAAGCAGAGTCGGGCAGTGAAGGGTGTATGGCAACCATCCGGGGAAATGAGTACCGCGCCGATACCGTTACCAAGTGCATTTGAAGAACCATCAAAGTATAGGGTCCATCGGGATCCTTGTTCAGGTCCGTCATACGGTCCATTTCCTTCAATGTTGTCCAATGTCATGATGTCCTCGTCAGGGAAGTCGAATCTCATAAACTGATAATCTTCGACGGCTTGATGAGCTAGATGGTCAGCTAGTACACTCCCCTTTATAGCTTTTTGGGTAGTATACTGGATGTCATACTCAGTCAGAATCATTTGCCATCTAGCGATTCTTCCAGATAAAGCCAGCTTCTCGAAGATATACTTGATTGGATCCATCTTGGAAATCAACAAAGTGGTATGAGTCAACATATACTGCCTTAGCCGGCGAGCAGCCCATACCAAAGCGCAACAAGTTTTCTCGAGCAGTGAGTAGCGAGTCTCACAGTCGGTAAACTTTTTGCTAAGGTAATAAATGGCATGCTCTTTTCGGCCAGACTCGTCATGTTGGCCCAGTACGCACCCCATTGAGTTATCCAGAACAGTCAAATACATGATCAATGGCCTTCCTTCGACGGGTGGCATCAGAATAGGAGGTTCTAGTAAGTAGTCCTTGATCTTATCAAAAGCAATTTGACAATCATTATTCCATTCAACTACCTGATCTTTCTTCAGCAGTTTGAAAATTGGTTCGCAGGTAGATGTCAGGTGAGAGATGAACCTCGCGATATAGTTTAAGCGTCCCAAGAATCCTCTAACCTCCTTTTCAGTACGGGGGGCAGGCATTTCTTGTATAGCCTTTACTTTAGCTGGATCAACCTCAATGCCCTTGTTGCTGACAATAAATCCCAGAAGTTTACCAGACCTAACTCCAAAAGTGCACTTGCTTGGATTCAGCCTGAGTTTATACTCCTTCAACCTGGAAAACAACTTTTGTAAATGATTAAGGTGTTCTTCTTCTGTCTGTGATCGAGCTATCATGTCGTCTACGTAAACTTCGATCTCATGATGTATCATATCATGAAATAGAGCTACCATGGCGCGTTGATAGGTTGCCCCTGCGTTCTTCAGTCCGAACGACATCACTTTGTAGAAGAAGGTACCCCATTACGTGACAAAGGTAGTTTTCTCCATGTTCTCGGGGGCCATTTTAATCTGATTGTAGCCCGAGAATCCATCCATGAAGGAAAAAACCTTATGTTGAGCTGTGTTGTCAACCAAAATGTCGATATGCGGTAGTGGAAAATCGTCTTTAGGGCTGGCCCTGTTCAAATCCCGATAGTTAACACACATTCTGACCTTGCTGTCTTTTTTGGGTACGGGCACAATGTTAGAAACCCATTGTGGATAGGTTGTAACAGCCAGAAAGCCAGTGTTGAATTGCTTCATTACTTCAGCCTTGATTTTCTCGGACATGTCAGGTCTCATTCGGCGAACCTTTAGCTTGACCGGTGGACAATCCTCTCTTGTAGGGAGATGGTGAACCACGATATCTGTGTCTAGCCCTGGCATGTCTTCATAAGACCAAGCGAAGATTTCAACGTATTCATTCAACAACTGCACTAAGCGCTCTTTGACATCTGGTTCCAGGTTGGCACCCACTTTTACTTCTTTCCTGTCCTCCTCTGTCCCCAAGTTGATGGTTTCTAACAACTCCTCGTGAGGCAGAATAGCCCGCTCTTCCTGTTGTAAAAGTCTGGCTAACTCTCCCGGCACCTCACAATCTTCGTCAACTTAGTACTCAGCGTGATTGACCAAATCCTCAAAGTTATCGAAGGCTAAAACAGAACAGTTGCCCATGGAATCCGGAATGGATGGGTACCTGCATTTGTGAGTGTGGGTGTGTGTAAGGGATAGCCATCCTTAAACCAACAAAAATGCAAAAGGAAAGAAAAATGAACACAGCAGTTTATAGATGAAAAAAACGTCAAATGATTCATTAAAACATGGAATATGATAATGAAGAAAAATCAAACCCTTACAAATGGACCTGCATGCCCCGGGCAAGGCATGAGGTGAAAATAGTGTGCGAATTGTTTTAGTTATTACAGACCATAAAAATGGGAAATTGTTCAAAGATAAAATTACTGGTGGATAAAGGTGATGGGAACAAAATCCTTTGCTTCCCAGTTGCTTAGACCCCCTTCGACAGTCGGAAAGATCCAATCTTCAAAGCCGTTCTCTTCATCTTCATCTTCAACAGCATTAATTCCGTGGTGAGAAATTTTGACGGGTGCTCCTCCAATCTTGGAACGACGCATAGCCTTCTGTCCTGCAGTTGTAAATCCTAATCCAAATTTGTCCGTTTTATGGGGAAACTCTGGCAATTGCCCCATACTGTACTCTTCCCTTCTTTGATCACCGCCTCTGCGTCCTTGAGAGATGCCATCCTAGGCACATGCTTGGGAACGATAGGCACTTCAACCGTTGTCTTTGCAATTACTATCTCAGGAGAAACTTACTCAAAATGATGGAAAGGCGTTTCGTTGAACTCGCCATCCAGCTCCACATAACGGAAGGAGTTGAGATGACTTATCATGTACTCTTCCTCTCCATGCACCATTATAATTTTACCCTTAACAAGATATTCCAGCATCTGGTGCAAAGAGGATGTAACTGCCCCGGCATAATGGATCCATGGTCTTCCTAGCAAACATGAGTATGACGGACGGATGTCCATTACGTAGAATGTGGAATTGAACACTTCGGTGCCTACCTTGATAGGAATATCAACCTCTCCATGAACCATTCTTTTGGAACCATCGAAAGCCCTAACGACGATGTTACTAGGTTTGAGAGTCAAACCCTCGCAATCCAAACGGTCTAAGGCTTTCTTTGGCATCACATTCAGGGAAGAACCAGTATCAACCAATACATGGGCGAGAGTAGTTCCTCGGCATTCAACTGAAACATGTAATGCATCATTATGTTTCCTTCCTTTGAGAGTTAAGTCAGCATCGGAAAAGCCAAGGCCATTGTCTGTGGTAAGACTGGCTACACATTCCTGAAATTGGTCGGCTGAAGTCTCTTGGGGAATATGCGTCGCCTTCAAGAATTTGATCAGGGCCTTAGCATGGGCCTCAGAACAGAGCAGAAGAGCCAACATTGAAATTTTAGAAGGGGTTTTCCCTAATTGTTCCACCACATCGTAGTCACTTTTTCTGATTATTTTAAGGATTTCATCCATTTCCTTTTGAGTGGTTTCAGGGATAACCACAGCATGAGCCTTCGTCCTGACAGGCCTTTCCAGCATCCCCTTACCTTTGTCGATATTATCAGCGGATGGTCCTTCTTTAGGAGTAATCACTTCATCAATCACTGGGCCTTATACAGAGGGTCCAATAGGTGCAAAAGATTTCAAGGGTCCGAAAACTGCTCGAGGGGGAGCAATCTCCGGAGAAAAGATCCAGCCACTGCGGGTTATCTTGCTTGTACCCGCGATGTTCCCTATATCAAGGTCTTCTTCAGGAATCTCTTGGACTGTTTCGATTTGTTTGATGCCGTGGTAGAATATTTCTCCCCCATAGTTCCACGGTATCATTTTGCTTGATTGGTATGGGACGGGTCCCGACATGGTGATCTTTAAAGGTACACATTCAGAGTTTGGTGTAATCCTGACAGGCCTTTTGCAAGCCTTGGGAGGATTGTCGGAAATGGTTATGATAGCAATATCGTTGGTTGAAGTATCACAAGTATCAAGAGTAATCAGATTGGAAGTGTTAACAGGGGTTTTCTGGAAAAGTATTTCTTGAGTATCCATCAGGCGTTGGACACCCTACTTCAACATTGGACAATCATCTTGAATGTTCAAACAAAAATAGAAGTCCTTACCACAACCCGGAAAGATCCCGGCTCTCAACAAATTTTCTTTAATCACTAACAAAGGAGTCAACAGATCGGCAATATCGGTAACATGGAGGTTTTCCAAAACAGCGTGCACATTGTGGCCGTGCTTGGGCATCGGAGCCGATATAACATTGGGCTTCTCAGGAGCGTCAAATTCAACCTCTTTGGCGTCAATTAGGTCCTGAATTTTGTTCTTAAGTGCCCAACAATTATTGGTATCGTGTCCAGCACTATCGGAGTGGTAAGCACACTTAGCATTAGAGTGGTAGTACGGAGAGGTAGTGTTAGGGTTTTTTGGCTCCTCTTTCAAACTAGTCAGATTCAGCTTCAACAAATGGGGAAGAACCTGTACGGGCGTCATGTTGATGCGGGTGAACTGCCGTTGTGGCCGTTCTACCCGTTGCTGATTGGGTCTTGACTGATTGTTACGAGGTTGATCATTTGACGAATTTTAAATCATCACGGCCCCTACAGTCAGACGATGCTCAGTTCTTCCCAACCCCTTCTGAGAATACACAGTATATGCTTCTTTCTTGGTTGGGAAAGGTTTTTTAACAGCTGCGGATGCGGAAGCGTCCTTTTGAATCCTTCCACTTTTAATACCGGCCTCCACCCTTTCGCCGGTCAAAATCAGTTCAGTAAATCCTGCAGAAGAGCTTCCAATTAGATGGTTGAAGAAAGGGCCAGATAGGGTCCCCAAAAACATGTCAACTAATTCCCTATCTGATAGCGGTGGTTGTACCCTTCCAGCCAGATCACGCCACTTCTGAGCGTACTCCTTAAACCCTTCATTTGAAGCCATCCCCATGCTTTGTAACTGAGTACGAGTGGGCGCCAAATCAGCATTGTACTGATACTGACGATAGAAAGCAGCTGCCAAGTCTTCCCAATTATGAACCTCTGATCTCTCGAGCTGATAAAACCAATCTAACTGAGTGCCAGACAAGTTGTCTCGGAAAAAGTGTACCCATAGGTCTTTATCGGATGAGTGGGGTTGGATTTTTCGGACATAAGATCTCAAATGCATTTTAGGGCAAGACAGACCGTCGTACTTGGCAAATGTTGGCACCTTGAACTTGAGAGGGATAACAATCCCAGCTACCAGTCCCAGTTCCTCAAAATCCAAACCGGGAACTCTCTACAATTCCATGGCTGCCAGTCTATCTTCAAGATTCTTGTACTTATCGTTCGCTGGTGGATACTGTTGTTCGGAATAGTCTTCGTCTTCTTCCTCTTCCTCTTCTTCCACTTCAGATTCAGAAGGTACAGCAGCCCCTTTTCCTTTACCGACCCCTTCGTTAGATGTTGATGGGAACTCAAGAACCTTCCTAGCATTGCTCTCAAACCTTCTTCCGAAAGTAGCCACTCCGGGTCTCTTTTTCTTTTTCTCTTTACTCTTCTCCAACAAAACTTTGAGGTCCTCCTGACCCTTTGCCAAGGTCATGAGGATTTGCTGAAACTGTGAATTTTGTGCCTGCAGATCCTTTACCGTTTGCTCCAAATCCATCTTGCTGAAATAAACAGCAGAAAGATAAGGAAACCTGGCGTGAAAACCTGTTTATGCATTTGATGAATGGTATGTTATTCATGTAATGCATTCAAGGGTTCAAAAATTCAAATTTGTTGCAGACAAAAAGAAATGCACGTCATATTAAGAAGAAATTTGTTAGTACATAAATGCCCCATGGGCAAAATATTACAAAATTCTTAATGTAAAAAGACATTGCGCATCCTTTTCGGTGTGATGTAAGTGTTGAGAGTCTCCTCCTCGTGAAGTCGGCGGGTAAGCTCCAAAACCTTCTTCTCACTGGCATAGAAGCTGGCTTCAAAAGTATCTCGTTCTTCCTTGAGTTGGATCCAACTCTTTTGCATTTATTCCCATGATGTTGGCATGTCAGGATGTAGGATGGTGTATGGAACTTCTCCTTCCTTAACAGGCTCTTTGATCAAGGGGAGAATGTGAGGATATGGCATCATAAGATTCTGGGAACGGGTTCATACCCATTTGAGGTAAGGCTCAAGGGGGATGGAATTCTTGTGCCCCAGTGTCTTACTATCCACCTTGTTAGGCATCCTCCAAGCTCTGATGAACCTTTGTCGAAGTCCTTGTGCATCATTGTCAAAGTCAAAAACTAGGTCAGGAATCAGCATGTCATGAGGGCCATCCCTTCGAGCATATCCAAACTGTCTTAGAGCTAAACAGGGGTTGTAGGTAATGCCTCCCCTGATGCCAAGTAGTGGGACATTAGGGAATTCCCCACAACGATCAATGATGATGACATTTTCTCTGGACCGAGAACACCAATGTACATCAGAATGTGTGAGGGTCATCAACCGGTGTGACCACCTTAAACCCTGCTCATTCTTCAAAACTGATTATGGAAGGTGAGAAATAAACCACCTTGCTAGGAGAGGAGTACAGTACATGAGAACACCTTTTTTCCTCATTGTTCGTGTGTAAAATAAGTGTAGGATGTCCCCAAGCAATGTAGGTATAGGATTCCTGGATATGAAAATCTTGACAGCATTCACATCTATAAGCTGATCAGGGTTTAGGAACAAGACCAACCCATAGATGAGGAGTGCCACAATCTCTTCATAGGCTTGTAAATCAAGAGAATTCCAGCAGTCTTGTGCCTTCTCAAACAGAAACTTTGCCAAGAAACTCTTGACACCACTTCTGGTCTCCCAATGTCCCTTGATGTCAGATGGTTGCAAGTGTAATGTTTGAGCAACATCTTCAGGTTTGGGTTCTTTTTCCGTACTGTTGTAGGGTAGTTGATTAAGAATAGGAATTCTCAGGAGTTGAGAAAATTCCTCCAAAGTATGCACCAATTGGTAATCATGGAATGTGAAACAATGGTGTAGGGGGTCAAAGAACTGGAAGAGAACTTTAACCATGTCTTCTTCAATGTTGGTGTTGACTAAGCTGAGGAGTCTACCATGTCTTTTACTGAAGAGATAATTCTCTGGAATTCTGGATGTAAGCTCCTTGAGTTACGGAGGGATTCTCACAAGGTTGACTTGAATTGTTTTCCTGCGAAGAGATTCCATGACCTACAAAACAAGAACAAAGATGAAGATCCAAACCCTTGAAATGGTTAGTGGATGCATATGATGCTTTATGATGTTCATGATGTATGTACAAGCACATGTACAAGCAAGTCACACAAAACCCTAGTTTCAGGCTTGCATGAGGTTTCATAGGTAAGTACCCTCTTGAGTTTAGTTGGCTCAAAACCTGTCCTATAAATAGTAACCGGGTTCTAAGGAGCTCAATATCATTGGATTGTTTTCTATGTTCATTGTTTTGGTTTAGCCACTTAACTAGCGACCAAAATATTCCAAGAAAACAACCCTCAATGAGTGTAGTATCGAGTATCTACCAACTTCGGACTGTACCAAAGCCGGTCATCTCACTACCCCTAATAAAAGGCCAAGATGGTCAAGTAAGGTTCTAGTTCATTAGTGCTTAATGACATCACTCAGCGGCCCCGTATTCTCTTTGATTGACTCAAAGGCTACCGGTACTCACAAATATGTCGCACTAATATAGCTATTGCTTCAACCGTGTCGGTATACCCCGCACAGTTTCCACAACGTATTGCTATTCCTATGAATGTTTCCCAAATTCGGGTGGAGGATTTCAAGCCCAAACAAGAGAACCAAATGTAAAGCAAACAAAGAAAACAATAATCATGCAAAGGGTGATCTAAGCCCTAAGGTTACTCCACTTTTAAAACTTTCCCCAGCAGAGTCGCCAGTTCTGTGATACGGTGGGAGAACTGACTTTGGATTTTGCGTTTGTGTTCGCAAATGTTTCGGTTTAGCAAGAGTCGCCACCGACTTTTTATTTTATCCTAAGGAAGGGCCAAAAAGCACAGGAAAAACCCTTGAGATGTTTTCTTGGGTTCGGGGAGTATATTATAGAAAGGGAAGGTATTAGCACCCTTTATATCCATGGTTATCCATGGGCTCTTAGTTACTTGCTTAGATCACTTGCTTTGCTTTTCAATTGTTTGAAATGGTGCTTTTCAATTGTTTGAAATGGTGCTTTGTGTGTGATTTTGAAAGATGTTTTGAAAAGAGGCCATTGTTGTGGCAACCTTTGTAATGATTCTTGTTTGAATGTATACAAAGGTGTTTTTGTCTTTTGAAAAGTTTTCAATGTTTGAAAGTAGGGTTTTGAAATTGTGTTGTGAGGTGTGTTTTGAAAATAGCAAGGATGTTTTTTGCAAGTTGGATCAAGTAACTAAGAGCTATCTACCCTATTTTACTCAAAGATCTTTCTTATGTTTTTAACCCTTTTAACAGTGTTGTTTCACCATTGTATTTGGTGAACAACCTTGTGTTAGGATGTTAAACCGGACAGGCGTGAGTCATCGTATAGACCATGATAGCAATGGTGTCAAGTATCTTTGGCAATTTTCTTAAGGGACTTGATCATTTTTGTTTAGGCAACTTAGATAGCGTCATCGAGGGACTATGATCTTTTTGGTTGTTTTTGTTTTGCCAAAGTACTTGACATGCAACCATGGCCCATTTTTGAAGGCAACAAGTGGATTGTAACCCTAGGGGTGCAAGTGTGCATTGTGATTGTTTTTCATGCATTGTTATCTTTGGATTAGGTCAAGCATATGTATGGCTTCAGGGCTATGAGTACAACATATTTCATTCACAAACCTAAGCCTAACCATTCCTAAATAGAGAGATAGAAGTCCATGAAATACCAATTTCAGTTGACTTCGAGCCGGGCAATGTAGCAACATTCAACGGTGTTTGAGCTTCTGTTGAGCTTTCCTGAAGTCCAAGGAAGCTTCTCCAATGCTTGGCTTGCTTTGAAACAAACTGAATCGTGCTGTAGAACTCCACCTGCAAAGATTTAAAATGAAAATGGCAAAGTGTGTTAGAGGTGTTACAGCTTGCAATGGAGTTCTGGGATAGTTCAGGTGGATGGAATGGAAGGTGTTTGAACAGGTTTGGGCCAAAACGCACGAGCAAATTGTGTTGTGGAACTCAATCTGCAGGGAGTGCCCTATTTTGCCAAATGAAGATGATTTTGAGCTATGGGAGGTTTCAGGACTCAAAGGCTCGTGTTTTAGGTTCAATGTAATGTGTAAAAGTTGTCTCAAAAGCTTGCACAAGTTGGTTCTATCTGATGTTCTTGTTCTAGTGTTTTGGACATATTTCTTGTATATGAAGCAAAAGTGGGAAGTCCTGTCTAACAGGCCTGTATAGGCTATCCATCTGCTTGCACACTTTTCCCTTGGCCCCTCCAATTTGTGGATTTGATTTGCTGCATGAGATATGGACCAATGCTCAAGGGATTCAGTTTTGACATAAAGCACATTTTGGCAAAAATGGAAATGTCACCTTTTCTACTTAGGGATTAATCTTGTGTGCAATGCCCTAATGACCAAGACAATGCCTTAACTCAATGGATATGCATTAAATTATGGAGTACAAACTGGTTTAGAGGCTTGTAATTATGCACAAATCTAGCTTGGTCAGATTTGCAACTTGGTATGAATATGTATTGGCCATGGATAAAAGTGAGTTTTTGCCAACTTTGAGAATTCGATTCTCTCTAACCACAAGGTGTTTGAGGATTTCTTGGACAATTTGGAAAGCTTAGAACATGTAATACAATCCATCTTTGTAATGAAACTTGAAACTCCAAGTGGAACTATGTGAAAAATGGCCAAGAAGATGGGTCAAAATCCTGCCTAGATTAGGGTAAATTTTCTCTAAGTTAAAAGTTTTAGGTACCCTTGTTCCAAAAATCATAACTTGAGATACAAGCTTATTTTGAGAAAACTTTGTGAATCAAAGTTGTAGACTTTGTGATGGACTACAACTTTCATGTTTCAAGTTTTGTTTGAATCCAATTGCATCTTGGTGAAAGAATGGAATAATGTTAGGAAAAAACAAGAAAATTTCATAACTTAAAAAAATTCTAAGTTATGAATTTTTTTCATTTTAAACCCTAATTTGCATTTTTGGGTTTCTTGGTGAATAAGTTTCATAATTTGACATGTCTTGATGAAAAATAACTCTTGGCACTTGATTTTGACCAAAAAGTCAAAGTTTGACTTTTCAGTGTACAGTCAAATTTTGGTCAGTTGACTGAAAAATTCATCTGTCAATCATATGCATTTGAGATCTTTTGAACTTGTTGAATGGGTCAAGACAATGTCATTGAGTCATTGAGTCCATATGTGATCTTGGTTTGCCATTGGTTAAGTCAAACAGTCAAAAATTGCCTTTGTGCAGTCAAAACCCTAAAAATGACCATTTTGCCCTTTTGGTGATCTGATCAAATTTCTTGTGGAATTGTGATCCAAACTTGATAAAATGGTTCATATGAGTTCATAATGTTGATGTGGGTAAAATTTCATGAGGTTTGACTATCAATTGGCCACAGTTGACTTTTTTCCCCAATACAGCTGATTTCTAGGTCAACTCTCCAATTGACTTGGCAAAAATTTGAATCAAGGCTTGAAACTTTGTATGGATAAACTTGTAAGTCCAACATGAAGTATGAAAGTCACTTTGGGCATTGTAGGCCAAAACATCACTGTGCAAACTCAAACCCTAGTTTAGGCCAATAGTGCAAGGAAGTGTCTTGAGCAGAGCAAACCCTAGCTTGATCTTCAGTTCCAAGAGTCTTGTGATGAGAAAATGTTGGTGAAATGGGAGGGAAAATTTTGGGGTACAACACCCTTGAATTGGATATTTCAGCATTTGATTCAATGTAGAAGTAACAACATCAGCATTGTGAATCCACGGTCGGCCTAATAAGAAGGAATATGAAGGGCGAATATCCATTACATAAAAAGTTGAATAAAATGTTTGGGTTCCAACTTTTATGGGGATGTCCACTTCCCTATGCACCATCCTTTTTGAGCCGTCAAAGGCCCTCACTACTATGTTACTCAGTTTCAATGTCAATCCTTCACAGTCAAGCCTATCAAGGGCCTTTTTAGGCAACACATTCAGATACGAAGCGGTTTCAACCAAAACATGAGCCAAGGTCGTGCCCTTGTATTTGACTGATACATGCCATGCCTCATTATGCTTCCTCGCCCTTCGCGTTAAATCAGCATCCGAAAAACCTAAACCATTATCTGCGGTCAAGCTGGCTACGCAATCTTGGAACTGATCGACAGATGTTTCTTGGGGTACATGAGAAGTTTTAAGGATTTTTACCAAGGCCTTTGCATGAGCCTCGAAACATAATAATAGAGCCAGCATGGAAATTTTTGATGGAGTTTGCCCCAGTTGCTTGACTACGTTGTAGTCGCTTCTTTTTATGATCTTTAGAATTTCCTCCATCTCTTTTTGGGAGGTCTCAGGGATAGCTACTGATTGGGCCTTCGTCCGGACAGGCTCAACCAGAATACCTTTACCTCGAGTCTCAGTTGACTCGACAGAAGGGATGTCAGTAGGGGTGATAACAGGGATTGTAACAGTTTTGTCGACATGAGTATTGGCAGAGATGATTGCAGGACTAGGAATAGCCTTTGGAGAAGCAACATTAACAGGAATGATTACAGGTCCAGAAACAACTTTTGGAGGATCAATTTCTGGAGAGAATACCCTTCCGCTTCGGGTTATCTTGCTAGTCCCTGCGATATTACTGATATCAGAGTCATCTTTCTCTAAAATTGAATCTTCAGCAGCTAGCCAATCTTGCTTGATACCGTGGTAGTAGACATTACCTCCATAATTCCATGGGACGGTTTTGTTTGACGAATACAAGATTGGTCTAGGCATTGTAATTATCAACGGAGCTACTTTAGGAACTGATGTAATTCTAATGGGTCTTTTGGTGGAGACCCTGGAAGAATTTTCGGAAATGGTCACGATGGAAACATCATTATAAGAAACAGTTGGAATAGAAGTCTTCTCGAACAAAATCTCCTTATTATCTATTAGGAATTGAACGCATGCTTTTAACAACGGACAACTGGTTGGTGAGGATAAACAAAAATGACAGCTTTCATCACAGCTTAGGAATACACCGGTATTCAACAAGTTCTTTTTGATAGTCAGGAGTGGGGTCACAAGCTCATCAACTAAAGTAACAAACATATCTTCCTCAATGGCGTTGACAATTACGGTCGTGCTTGGGCATAGGGGCAGTGATTACATTGGGAATTTCTGGTGCGTCGAATTCAATCTCTTTGGCTTCAAGAAGGTATTTTACCTTGTTTTTCAGTGCCCAACAGTTGTTAGTGTCATGGCCGGGACTCTCAAAATGGTATGCACAACAAGCATTAGGATGATAGTGAGGAGAGGTTGTGTTAGGATTCTTTGGAGCTTATTTCAAAGTCACTAGGTTGGATCTTAACAAATGTGGCAATACTTGAGATAGTGTCATGTTAATTCGGGTGAACTGTCTGATTGGCCTTACTGTTCTTGGCTAGTTGCTCCTTTGCTGAGTCGACACAGGTTTAGGAATCATGACAGCCCTCACCATTGGACGACGTTCAGCCCTATCTTGATTTCTCTGAGCATACACATCAACAACTCCTTTCTTTCTAATGAATGGTTTCCTTACAGCAACAGAGGATACATCTTTTTGAATCTTCCCATTCTTTATCCCAGCTTCCACCCTTTCTCCGGTCAATATCAATTCGGTAAAAACTGCCGATGAACTCCCAATTAAGTGGTTGAAGAATGGACTGAACAAGGTGACCAAGAACATGTCTACCAATTCTCTTTCAGATAGGGGAGGCTGGACTCTTCTTGCTAAGTCCCTCCATTTTTGCGCGTAGTCCTTAAAACCTTCACTTGAAACCATGGCCATACTTTGGAGTTGAGTACGGGTGGGTGCAAGATCAGTGTTGTATTGGTATTGTTTGTAAAAGGCAGCAGCCAGATCTTCCCAGTTATGAACATTGGCTCTTTCTAACTGATAAAATCAATCAGGTTGAGTTCCAGACAGTCTGTCTTGGAAGAAGTGTACCCATAAATCCTTGTCAGCGGTATGAGGCTGGATTTTCCTCACATAGGACCTGAGATGCTTTTTGGGACATGAAACTCCATCATATTTGGCGAACACCGGTGCTTTGAATTTTAGAGGGATGGCAATCCCAGATACTAACCCCAATTCCTCAAAGTCCAATCCATGCACTTTTTGGATTTCCATTGCACTTAACCATTCTTCTAGATGCTTATACTTATCGTTGGCTGGAGGATATTGTTCTTCAGAATAATCTTCTTCTTCCTCTTCCTCTTCTGAATCTGGCTGAACAACTACGTCCTTGCCTTTCCCATCTTGATTGTCTTCCTCACCAGATGATGTAGCAAAGTCCAAAGTCCTTCTTGCTTGTCCTTGGAATCTTCTTCCCATGTTTAGAACTCCGGTTATTTTCTTTTTCTTCTTTTTCTCTTCAACCAGTAAGGTCTTCAACTCTTCTTGTCCTTTGGCTAGAGTTTAGAACATCTGTGTAAACTGGGCATTTTGTGATTGGAAGTCCTTCACCATTTGCTCGAGATCCATCTTACTGAAATAAACAGTAGAAAGATGAGGAGACTTGTTGCAAGAAACATGCTTATGTTATGATGAATGGTAAATGCATATGCAATGATTTAAAGGATTTAAAGATTCAAATTTGTTTTAGACAAAAAGGAAACACACATTATATTAATAAATTAAAGCTTGAGTACATCAATTCCTCTTTGGGAAAAATAATATAAAAAATCTAAGATAAAAAGGTAGTATGCATCCTCTTTGGTGCGATGTAGGCATTCAGAGTCTGCTCCTCATGAAGTTGCTTAGTGAACTCCAAAACCTTCTTCTCGCTAGCGTAGAATTGGGCTTCGAAGGTGTCTCGCTCCCTCTTGAGTTGTATCAAATCTCTTTGTAAGTCTTCAAGAGAGGTGGGAATGTCAGGATGTAGGATAGTGTATGGAACATCTCCTTCCATAACAGGCTCAATGATTACCAGGAGAATGGAGGATAAGGCATCATAAGACTCTGAGCACGAATTCGTACCCATTTGAGGTAAGGCTCAAAAGGGATGGAATTATTATGCCCCAATGTCTTACTATCTACCTTTTTCAACATCCTCCAAGCTTGGATAAACCTATGGCGAAGACCTTGATCTTCGTTCTCGTATTCAAATACCAAACCTTGAATGAGCATCTCATGAGGGCCATCCCTTCGGGTGTAACCAAATTGTCTTAAGGCTAAGCAGGGGTTGTAGGTGATACCTCCCCTAATGCCAAGTAAAGGGACATTAGGGAATTCTCAACAACAGTCGACAATAGTAACATTCTCTATAGATCGGGAAAACCAATGGATGTCTGAATGTTTGAGTGTCATCAACCTTTGTGACCACCTTGAACCTTGCTCGTTCTTCAATACAGATTGGGGAAGATGCAAAATAAACCATCTTTCCAAGAGAGGAGTGCAACACATAATGACACCTCTTTTCCTCATAGTGCGAGTGTGAAAAGAATGTAGGATGTCCCCTAGCAAAGTAGGCACCGTGTTACGAGGCATGAATATTTTGACGGCGTTGACATCTATGAGTTGGTCAGGATTTAGAAACAAAACCATCCCATAGATAAGGAGAGCCACAATTTCCTCAAAGGCTTGCAAATCCAAGGAGTTCCAACAGTTTCGGGCTTTCTCAAACAATAATTTTTCTAGGAAACCCTTGACACCACTCCTTGTTTCCCAATTAGTTATGACGTCAGATGACTGCAAGTGTAGAGCTTGAGAAATCTCTTTTGGCTTTGGGTCTCTTTCCGTACCGGTGAAAGGTAGTTGATTGAGAATGAGAATCCTCAAGAGTTGGGAGAATTCTTCCAAAGTTGTCACAAGTTGATAATCGGGAAATGTGAAGCAATAATGTAAGGGATCAAAGAACTTAAAGAGCACCTTCATCATGTCTTCATCAATGTTGGAGGTGACCAAGTTTAGTAGGCGACCATGTCTCTCGGTAAATGGAGAGTTTTCAGTAATCCTTGATGCTAGCTCCTTAAGTTGAGGAAGGATCCTTAAAAGATTGACTTGAATGGTTTTCCTGCGGATAGAATCCATGTCCTACAAAATAGAACAAAGATAAATCCCAAGATCCTTGAAATGGTTAGTGAATGAGTTTGATGTTATGATGTTATTGATGTTATGTACAAGTAAATATACACAAACAAAGCAAACAAGTCCTTGGGTTTAGGCTTGCATGGAGTCTCATAGGTAAGTATCCTCTTGAAGTTTAGTTGGCTCAACCTGTCCTAGAAATAGTAACCGGGTTCTAAGGAGCTCAATATCACTGGTTTGTTTCCTTGAGCATTGTCTCAACACAAGCCTCTTTAATGGAAACCAAAATATCTCAAAAGTCCAAACTTCAATGAGTGTAGTATCGAGTATCTACCAACTTCAGACTGCACCAAAGCCGGTCATTTCAATACGTCCTAAAGGCCAAGTTGGTCAAGTAAAGGTTCTAAAAGTTCATTAGTGCTTCATGATATCACTCAGCGGCTCCGTATTCTCCTTGATTAACTCAAGGACTACCGATACCCACAAATATGTCGCACTAACATAGCTATTTCTTAGACCATGTCGGTATACCCCGTACAATTTCCACAACGTATTGCTACTTACCTATAAGGTAACCCAAATCCGGGTAGAGGATTCAAACCCAAACAAAGAACCATAATGTAAAGCAAACAAGTCAAACAATGGAAGCAAGTAAATATGATATAACCCTAAGGTAACCCCACTTTTAGAATTTTCCCCAATAGAGTCGCCAGTTCTGTGATACGGTGGGAGAACTGACTTGAGTGTTTTGCATTTGATCGTAAATGTTGCGGTTAGCAAGAGTCGCCACCGACTTTTCTTTTATCCAAAAGGATGGGTGAAAAAGTACAGGAAAGACCTTTGAGATTATTTCTTGAGTTTGGGGGGTAGATTATGAAAAGGGAAAGTATTAGCACCATTTTCATCCATGGTTTTCCATGGGCTCTTAGTTACTTGCTAGATCACTTTCTTTTGTTTGAAAATATGCTTTGTGTGGTTTTTGAAAGTGTTTTGTAAAGAGGCCATTGTTTAGGAAATCTTTGTAATGATTCTCGTTCGTAAGAATGTATACAAAGATGTTAATCTTTTGAAAATGTTTTAAAGTTTTGTAAGAGGTTTTTAAAGTGTAGGTGTTTGTTTTTAAAATAGCAAGGATTTTTTGAAGGTTGAGCAAGTAATTAGGAGCATTCTACCTACTCAAAAGTCTTTCATGTTCATTTTCTTTTTCCTTTGACATTGTTATCTTACCATTGATTTGGCAAGTAACCCTATCTTTGGATGTAAACGGGACGGGCGTGGATCATCGTATAACCATGATTAGCAATGTTGCAAGGTATCTTAGCATTCCTTTTTTCGGGACTAAGATCATTTGAAAGGCAACTTAGATAACGTCATTGAGGGACTATGATCTTATACTTTGCTTGTTTTTGCTAAGATACCTCGCATGCGTAATATGGCCATTTTGTAAAGGTAACCAAGTGGATTTGCCCTAGGGGTGCTTGTGTGTAAGTGTATTGTTTTCATGTTTGATTTTGTCTTGAATTAGGGTTTTCTAAGTATTGGTTTTAGTCTTTCCATACAAACCCTAATTACTAGCATGTTGTATATAAAGCGATAAATTGCGGAATTTAAAGTTACTACGCTATTACAATACTTGTGGGAGGGGGTGTACAAATTGTAAATGGGGATTGCAAGAAAATAAACCTAATTAATCTATTACAACCATATTGAATTGGTATAAGAATTGAATAAATAAATGTACAAAAATAGATAAATATGCAAGAATGTAAATGTGAAGAAAATGGATATTTTTGTTTGGATTTTTTAGAGAAAAGGGATTTTGATTTAACCTAATTAACTAAAGAAAAATAATTTAATTAAAAGTGGAATTTAAATTTACTAGAAAAAGAATCTAAATAAAAACCCTAGTTTTTAATTGATTAAAAAGAAATTGAGTTTAAGAAAAGTATTTTTTTGTATTTTTGTCTTGAAAATAATTTATGGTATTATAAAATATTCTTTGGCCTTTTTTATATTAAAATACTATATTTTAATTGGTGTAAAAGAAAATAACTGAAACCTATTTTTAATTAAATTTACAAAGATAATTAGTAAAATAAATAAAGTATTGATTAAATGAAATAATTTTTTGTGATAAAAATAAATAAACTATGTCAAAATACAAATCTACTATTTTTATATTTTTTTATGATTTTTTAATATTATAAAAATATTTAAGAAAACAAATAAATAAATAAGAAAAAGAAAATAAAACTGGGCCAGGGGTGTGTAAATGAAACAGGGGGTTAGCAAGCAAAAACAAAAACAACAAGGCCCAAGGAGGCCCAGCACCCGCAAAAAGGAAACTCAGAAAATCCAAAAATGTGAAAAAAAATCAAAAGGGTACCGTTGGGGCTCGAACCCAGGTCCCTCTGGTTACAGGCGCGCGCTTCTACCACTGGGGTGGCTATACATCCGTTAACATAAGCAAAACAATAAATATATGATAAAAACGCGCCCTGATTTACACTTCATCTTCAATCTCCATCCAGACCAACTATAACTTGTTCATTTCTCAACCATTTGCAACAAAGTAAACATGAAACTTGTGTAAAATTTTACCACAATTCAAGAAATATAAACAACTTAAACTAATTCTCAAGAATGAACATGAATTTTGAATGGTACCAAATTCTGACCTAATTTTTCAAGGATGTTCAGATTCAAAATTCTAACTACTCAAGCAATATAAATGAAATCTAAAGACATGGTTAGCTTCAAAACAATGAGGTCTACATTTTTTATTCACAAATTAAACATTAATAATGCTTGTATGAAGAGTTCAAAGTTGAGATAACTTACTTAAAACTGGAAATCATGTTCTACAAATGAGCACTTCTCAAGATGTTGTGATGATCATAATAGCTCCACTGAGGTCCCAGGAAGCTAATGCAATGATTAACTTGGTTGGAGAGTGGCTGAGATGGCCTGGAGAATTCAAGATGCAGACTCTGTTTTTTGGTTATAGAAGTTATTGTAAATGGTGTTACAGTTAGGCAAAATGACTTTGGATGGTTTGTATTTGATGTTTAGAAGCATTATGAACCAAAAGGCTTTGAAACGCACGAGGGAGATGCGAGTTTCAAGTTTTTGGTCAGATTATGCAATAATGGAGTTTTTGTGTGTGATTCTGAGTTCTAGGGAGTTTGAGGGCTCAAGCATTCACGTCTTTGTGTCAAAAGGTTTTTGTACGTATAAACAAAAGAGTTTGAGAGCTTTGGACAATCATAAGTACAAGTCTCAAGCTAATTGCTAGGTTACTTGATTTTGAAGAAAAGTGGGAAAACAAGTTTCAATGTGTAGTACAAGCATGGGCTGAGTGATTGTAAGTGTCAAACAAGTTTCTTATGGGTTATGGGACTTGTATGATCAGAAGAGAACAAGTGCAGGGCTCAAGAATAAGTTTTGTACAAAAAGTCACTTTATCAAAATGGCAATGTACACTTTCTTCCCAAAATGGATATAAAGCATGGCCTTGATTGAATGCTTGAAATGAGACCTCTAACAGTTGTGCAAACAATTAATTATGGAGTGCCAAACAAGTTTGAGGCCTGCAAAGTAGAGTTTATGCAGCATAATTTTGAATTTGAATTTTGTTCATCACAAAATGCCTTGTAATTCAAGTGATAAAACTCTAACTTCATCTCTTTGATTCTCCCTACGTAAAAATGATCTCAAGGATTTCTTGGACATTTTGGAAAGCTTGCAATGTTCTCTAAAACCCATATTTGAATTTCTTTTGAAGATTCTCCTTGGAACTATATGAAAAAGTTCCATGAAGTTGGGTCAAAATCCTGGCCAAATTAGGGCAAAATTTCACTAAGTGTTTTGTTTCATGACGATGTATTCTTAAAATTATAACTTGAGATCCAAGCACTTTTAGGAGAAGTTGTGTGAAGCAATTTTGTATATATCATGGAGATCTACAACTTTAATGATGAAAGTTTCTTTTGAATCAACTTGCATCATGGTGAAATTTTGGCTTAAAGTTATGAAAAAATATGAAGTTTAAACACTTAGAAAAATTTCTAAGTTAGAAAACTTTGACTTTTCAAAATGAAATCTTGACTTTTTGATTTCTTGATGAATAAGTTTCATATTTTTACATGTTTTGATGAATTGTGATCTTTGACATTGAATTTTGACCAAAAAGTCAAAGTTTGACTTTTTAGTGTACAATTGACTTTTGATCAGTTGACTGAAAATTCATTTGTCAATCCATTGGTCTTGAGCAATGTTTTTGAGCCATGTCATTAGGTCAAAATGATGCAATTGTACTCTTGAGATCATCCATTAAACTAATTGATCATTTGCTAGGTCAAAAATCAGAAATTGCCTTTTCCCAGTGAAAACCCTAATTTTAAGCATTTTGCCCTTTTGATGATTTGACCAAATTTCTTGAGGAATTATGGTCCAAACTTGATCAAATGATACATATGAGTTTACAATGTTGATGTGGATAAAAAATTATGAAGTTTGACTTTAAATTGGCCATAGTTGACTTTTTCCCTAATACAGCTGATTTTTAGGTCATTTGCTCAATTGATTGAGCAAAAGTTTGATTCAAGGCTTGAAACTTGACATGAGTAATCTTGGGGGTCCATAATGATCCATGAAAGTCATATGGGGAATTTGAAGTTCAAAAATCCTTGTGCAATCTCAAACCCTTATTTTGGTCATCAGTGTTTAAGGAGGTGTCTTGAGTTGATCAACCCTAGTGCAGTCTTGAGCCAAAGGATATCTTGTGAGCAAAATTCTTGATAAGTGAGAGGGAAAATTTTGGGGTACAACAAGTGGTAACTTCATTGATTTTATATTCGATGATTGTTCGGCCGACTATTTCAGCTAGTGACTTCACTAGGGAATGGTCGACCAAATGCTGGTACATCCCGGAGTTGTTATCAGCTCCCGTTTTCTTTTCTTTGGGTGTTTATTTTTATGCTTTCAGTTTACTCATTTGTACATGATTACCTGAGCATATATTTGCATTGCATCTTTATTGTTTTCCATATAATTGTATTGTGATGGATTCTGTGTTTCCTTGTTGGATGGGTGTTACTATAAGGTAAAAGGCCCAGTACCCATGCCAGAGTGAATTAATTAGGAAACCTAGGAATAGAGTAGAACATGAAGGCTATTGGACGAAGTCCTACCAGCGCAGTCATGTCATCTACGCTCATATGAGGTTCAAATGGGGTGCTATCGTCCTCCACATCTATGGAATGGCGATAATGCTTCCAGGTGGACCCATGATTTTAAGTTACCCTTGACTTTACCTTGACCTAGACTTCACCTGTAAGTGGGGAGGGATGATTTCTTATAGGTAAAGTTGGTGACTTTGGTTCTAATGGTGACTCTAGTTCTGATGGTGACTTTAGTTCCGTTGGTAACTTTTGTTGGTGACTATATGTTCTCCTGGTTTTGTTCTGGACTTATCACTTTGTCATGGCTGTTTATTTCGGTCGTTCAGTAGTTGTCCAGTGTTCTAGAAGACGTGAACTCATAAATTTGCTTATTTACATGGCACTTGGTTCTTGTGTGTTTCGAAGCTATGCCATACCTTTGATTCTATGATACTCAGTTGGTTCAGACAACCGCATGATAACATACAATATTCTAGAAGCCTTGGTCCTATCATATTGCATCATAGCATATTTACTTTTAAAAAAATGATGCACAAAAAAGTTAACCTGTATATGCATGTCATTTTCCAGGGATATTCAAGAGTTAGTATCTTCATCAGAGATGGCTACCTAACACATCTTTTCCTATTGTTTATTTCATGAGGATTTGACACCACAGGCTCTACCCACTCTTCCACAATGCTATGACCCGAAGTTATATTGCTTCACTTTCCAGGACTATCATCTTCTTCCTACTCTAGAGGAGTATGCCTTCATTCTTGATATCAAGGTTCAAAACCGGGTTCCTTTTGTCAACATTTCAAAGGTGTTTAATCTTGAAGATATCACTGAGGCTCTTTATTTGAGTCTGAACAATGTGGAAAGGAATTGGCAGCAGAAATGTGGTATCTTTGGTTTTTCATCCAGATTTCGGACAATGAAAGCTAAAGAGTTTGCGAATGAAAGAAACTGGTTTGCCTTTAATGTTGTGGTGTCTAACTTGATTTATGGAATAGTTATGTTCCAAATTATCACAAACTTTGTTGATCGCGCTGTTGTTTATCTCTTCATGGATAAAAACACTATGTTGATGCTTCTTGATGATACTCACCACTCCATTCACTCCAAGTTTGGAACAAAAGGAATAATTGTTTGTTATTTTCCATTACTGAATAATTGGTTCATTTCTCACCAACCCGTAAGTGGACTATTTGTGGACTTCTGAGGCACTTACTCATTTTATCAAAGAATCATAAGTCTCACTCATCATGATACAAAGTGGCATAACCCTGAGATGAATATCTCTGAGGTCATTATGAGCTACGAGGATTTTTCTAACATCCCTCTCATTGGAAGAAAGGGTTGTATCAACTATAATCCTATACTCGCACTTCGTCAGTTAGGGTATGCGATGGATGATGAACCTTTCGACAAGGATATGGAAATATTTGTTTTTCTTTGATAAGGTGGAAAATCTTGGGTTGTTGAAGAAAGTACAACTAGCTTGGGCTGATATTCATAGGAAACACGAAGCTCTCCTTGGTAGGAAGAATGCTAGTTCTAGAATTCCTTATATCAGATGGGTCATGAAGAGAGTTGAAACTTTGCTATTGCCTTATCCCTGAGAAGAATCAAGCCATTAACAGATTCTAGGAAGTAGCTTTTGTCGCATGATTACCACCAGAATTGTTGGATGGGATCTTGACGCTGTATTTTGCTACAATGGGTGTAAACTCAGTTAATTTTGGATTTCTCATGATGTGATATCGTCTCGCCTATATGAATTCGTCTGATTTGGAGCTTTGTTATGAATGAAAATAGAGTTTGCTTTGATACCTCATCTTGACTATTTCTTATTTCTTTTTTCTTGGTGTTTGGTATTTCTTGATGGTAGACAAAAATCTTAGATACCTGGGAAATGACAAAAACATAAGATGCATAATCACGCATTTCATGCATTACGAGTTTTTTGACAGGTCTTTTTATCTTTTGGTTCTGCTTTTTCTTAGCAGAGTTGTCCAATAGCAACTACTCATAAATACTGAACAAGAATTTGTTGATGCCTTGGTGAGGATCAAGGGAAGACAAGTGATAATTGGTAATCAGAACTTGTGTAGGCTAGTGTGCCTAAACCAATTTTTGCGCCTGGGACTTCTTCAGCTCCAGATGAAAAGGTTGAAGATTTAATAAGAATCATAAGAAAGAGTGATTACAACCTCATAGAGAAGCTGCACCGGACGCCCTCTAAGATGTCTATTTTATCTCTGTTGATGATATATTCTAAAACTCACCGGAATTCTTTGATGAAGCTCTTGAAAAATGCTTTCGTGCCGCAAGAGATAACGATTGGACAGTTTGTGCCAATCTATCTACCGGAAATGGTTTGGATTTTGCTGACTTTGATCTCCCTCTTGAGGGTCACAACCATAATAAGGCATTTCATATCTCTATGGAGTGCTAGGGCACGACTTTATCGCGTGTGTTGATGGGTCCTCAATAAATGTATTACCGAAAATTTCTTTAATGAAAATTGACCATTCTTGGGTGGAGTTGCATCCCAGTAATTTGGTTGTGAAGGATTTTGATGGATCCAGGCGATCAGTGTTTGGTGAAGTATATCTACCTATTAAGGTTGGTCTACGGGTTTTTACCATTACTTTCTATGTGATGGATATAATGTCACCATATTGTTGCTTATTGGCATGTGTTGTACCCCAAAATTTGCCCTCTCACTTATCACATATTTTCTCACAAAGATCTCTCTTGGTTCAAGATTGCACTAGGGTTGATCAACTCACGACACCTCCTTAAGCACTGATGACCAAAATTAGGGTTTGGGATTGTACAAGGATAATTGAACTTTCAATGCTTCATGTGACTTTCATGGATCATTTCGGAACCCCAAAATTACTCATTTCATGTTTCAAGCCTTGGATCACACTTTTGCTCAGTCAATTGAGCAGTTGACCTAAAAATCAATTATATTGGGGAAAAAGTCAACTATGGCCAATTTACAGTCGAACTTCATAATTTTTTATCCACATAAACATTATAAACTCACATGTATAATTTTATCAAGTTTGGACCACAATTCCTCAAGAAATTTGATCAAATCATCAAAAGGGCAAAATGATCAAAATTAGGGTTTTGACTGAGGAAAGGCAATTTTCTGATTTTTGTCCTAGAAAATGGTCAATTAGTTTGAAGCATGATATCAAGATTTCAATTGTATCATTTTTATCTAATGGAATGACCCAAAACATTGCTCAAGATCAATTGGATTGATAGTGAATTTTTAGTCAACTGATCAAAAGTCAACTGTATATTGAAAAGTCAAACTTTAATTTTTTGGTCAAAATCCAATGTCAAAGATCACAATTCATCAAAACATATCAAAATATGAAAATTATTCTTCAAGAAATCAAAAATTCAAGATTTCATTTTGAAAAGTCAAAGTTTTCTAACTTTTGAAAATTTTCTAAGTGTTTAAAACTTCATGTTTTTCACAACTTTGAGCCAATGTTACACCATGATGCAAGAGGATTCAGAAGAAACTTTCAACATGAAAGTTGTAGATCTCCATGATATCTACAACATTTCTTTACACAGCTTCTTCTAAAAATGTTTGGATCCCAAGTTATTAATTGTTAAAGTCATGGTCTTAAATTGAACACTTAGTGAAATTTTGCCCTAGTTTTGGTCAGGATTTTGACCTAGCTTCATGGAAATTTTTCATATAGTTCCAAGGGGAATTTCAAAAAGTGATTCAAAGATGGGTTATAGAGAACATTACAAGCTTTCCAAAATATCAAAGAACTCCTTGAGATCATTCTTGAGCAGGGAGAATCAAAGAGAGGAAGTTAGGGTTTTCAAACTTCAATTACAAGTCATTTTTTGATGAACACGTGAACCAAATCCATGCTAGGCTGCATAATATTTGCTTTGCAGGCCTCAAAATTGTTTGTCACTCCATAATAAAATTTTTACACAGCTGTTAGAGCTTTGATCCAAGTAATTAAGCTATTATCCAAGTTGCATTTCCATTAATGGCACAAAGTTAACATTGCCATTCTTGAGCCTCTAACTTGTTCCCTCTGATCACACTCCATCCACAAATTCAGAAGCAAGCTTGTTTAAAGCATAACCACTCTATGAACCAAGTATCAGGCATGGAAACTTGTTTTTTCAAAAAATCACATGTTGAGCTTAAACATGTAAATTTGAATTCTGATCAACTAGAGCACTCCAAACTTGTTGCTCATAAATAGAGTCACTATTTGTGAACTAGGACATGAGTTTTAGCACCCTGAAACACTCCCAAATTCCCTCTAGCCATAAATTTCACAAAAAACTCCATTGATACACAGTTCTGACCTTAAACTTGTATCTCTCATTTCCCTCGTGCGTTTTTCCTCAAATTCATTCCTAAAGCTTCCTTACATCAAATATAGTCCATCCCTGTCCTTGGTTTGAAACTGTAACTCCATCTTCATCATCCTCCATAACCAAAAATAGAGGTCTGTAACTTGACTTCTCCAGACCATTCTAGCCATACATTGCTCAAGCAAACCATTGCATTAGCTTCCTGGGGACTTGAGGAAGCTAGCCTGATCATCACCACTGCCTGAAACAAGCTCAAATCCATTTCACGATTTCCAGTTTTGAGGTATTTTTCTTGAACTTCTATTTTCATATTTAGGCATTGTTAGGCTTGCATTTGTGAAGATAAAATGTAGACATCATTGCCCTGAAACTATACATGTCCATAGATTTCATTTATTTTGATTGATCTAGGAGAATTTTGAGTTTGAACTTTCTGAAATATTTAGGTCAGAATTTGGTAATTTTAGAAATTCTCATTCATCTTTGATTTATAGATTATGATATTTATATGGTTGGATTCGTGTGACAAAATAGAGAAATTTTCATATTTACACTTTTGCAAATGGTTGAGAAATGAGCAAGTTACAGATCCTTTGGCTGGAGGTTGAAGATGAAGTGTAATCAGGGCGCGTTATGTGTTATGTATTTATCCTTTCACACAAGTTAACGAATGTATCACCACCCCAGTGGTTAATGTAACACCCGTAATTTAATTAATTATTTAATTAAATTAGTTTTGGAATATTTATGAAGGTGTGTTATAATTAATTGGATTTATTTTATTATGTGGTGAAATAATATTAAAAGTGTAATATTATTTAATGTGGGCTTAGTTTGGGAGAATAGAAGAAATAAAGGGGTGTGTTGGTTTTAAGCCCAATAAGGAATAATAGAATAATAGGGTTATTTTGTTATTTGTTGTTGGAATAGAAGTAAGAAGCACTAGAAAGAAATAAGGATTGATAAGAACGTGCAAGCTGCGTGAGAAGGAGGAATAACGGCAAGAACGTGAATCCAACCGGAATTGTAGAGCAACCTTCAATCCAAGGTAAGGGTGGGGTTCTAACTCTATAATTGGGTTTATGATGATTAATATGTGGGTTAGAGGTTATTGTTGTATTGTTCTTGAATTGAGAATATATGATTGATGTATGATGAGGATTGATGAATTCTGATGAATATTGATGTCTTGATGCTGTTAATAATACTGTAAGATTATAGGGTAATTATGGGTGATGAATTGTCTTGATTAGATTAAGTTTTAGGGATTAGTTATTGAATCCTGGTGAGATGCAGTAATGGAAAACGTTGAATGTAGAAGTAATGAAAATGCAAAATTATGCAGGGAAGGGAAACGCAGAATTAGGCGTGCAGAACAATCAGAAGTTGTGGTTTTAGAACAATGAATCAATTAGGGATGGCTTTAGGCGTACTGTTCCTAATTAGGTTGATAACATGAAAAGAATTAAAATAATAACGTTAAGTAAAAGTAGCAGTTCTGACGTTAGAAGGATGCTGATAGAAGTTGTGTTAGATTAGTGCAAGATAGAAGTTCTGAAGTTAGACATAATCTGTTAGAAGTTGCGTAGCCTAGTGAAAGGTAGAAATTCTGATATTAGAAGTTGCATTAGTCAGAAGATGGCATTAGTCAGAAGATGAGTGGTCAGAAGATGAGGTGATCAGAAGTTGTATCTGGTCAGAGGTTGAATGGTCAGAAGTTGTATCTAGTCAGAGTTTGAATGGTCAGAAGATGTCATGATCAGAGGTTGAGTGGTCAGAAGATGAGATGATCAGAAGTTGCACCTGATCAGAGGTTGCATTAGTCAGAAGTTATAGCAGTCAGAAGACTGTGTCGCCAGAGGTTGCATCATTAGAAGTTGTGTATTTAGAAACTGTGTTGGTTAGAGGTTGCGTGGTCAGAAGTTGTGTTGGCCTTTACGCTATTTTGTGCAGAACGATGAACATTAGATGCATAGAAGCTGCTGTTTAAGCTATAACCGTAGGAAAGTGATGGTCTTGATGTTAGAGTTTCAGGATGGCAGTGTTAATTTACCGTGGAAATTAAATATTGTTGTGTTATTAACAAGAATTTATTAATAATAAAATGATGTTTGATGATTTATAAATGAAGATGTTAGATGAATTATTTTAATTATTTAAGATGTTATTTTGAGATGTATTTTGAGATGTTCTGAGATGATTATTTGAGATGTTTTGAGATGATTATTTGAGATGTTCTGAGATGATTATTTGAGATGTTTTGAGATGATTATTTGAGATAATTTGAAATGTCGTTAACTTGGGTGTTATCATTACAATCATGGTTGTGTCGCATACATTGCATTTTTGAGATGGAGCTTATGCTCGTTGAGATGGCCTGGATTGGCAAATTTTGAGATGAAGGCTATGCCTTGTTGATGCCTCTATTAATTGGCAGATTTTTGAGATGGGAGTTCTGCTCCAATGGTATCACATGCATTTGCATAGTATTGAGTCGCATTGTATGATTTCATAAAGAAGTGTATTTTGATGTTGATGAATGTATATTATTGTTGAGATTGTTGTTGATTATGAGATGAGAAGAGGTGATGCTGTTGATCTAATTTAATATATTAATTATCATGCGCTTTATTATATTATTAGATATCTCACCCCTTCTAATTGAATGTTGCCCTTACGTTGGTAACGTGCAGGTAATTGAGAGTGAAGGAGGTATTCCTTCAATAGTTCGAGTCGGTGTCATTGCTCTGATATGTAACACTCGGGGGGATGAATGCTTGCTGTTTTGATTAATGATTTTTAGTTGTTAAATTTTAATTTGATTATGAATTATGAGATGATTCAAAGTTGTTGTCCTGTTAGTGATGTTCTTAAGAATTTCGTTGCGTAGATGTTAAATTATTTTATTTAAAGATGTTATGATGGTTCATCTGATGTTTTGAAAGTGTTATATATCCACGATGAATGCAATGAATTTTGTTAGAAGAGTTTGTGACATCCCGATTCATTTGTATGATTAAAATTTTATAACTCTGATTTATTTTGCATAATTGCTTGGGGTAGAATTGGGGTGTTACAAAGTTGGTATCAGAGCAAAAGGTTGGTTCGACCTTGTCGTCGAGTCGTAGTTGTCTAACAATCAAGTATTGTTATTTTTAGTTCTAATCGATGTTTATGTTGTAGTGATAAGTTGAGATGGCTAGAAGGAATGATGCTGCTCTTGCTGCTGCTCTAGAAGCAATGGCTCATGTGATGGAAAATCAGCCGAATGCTGACGGGGATGCTGGATCTCGTAGCTTGGCGACTTTCCGGAGAGAGAATCCACCTACGTTCAAGGGAAAGTATGATCCTGACGGAGCATTGGAATGGTTGAAAGAGATTGAGAGGATCTTTCGTGTAATGGATTACACTTCAGCGCAAAAGCTTCGTTATGGGACTCATATGTTAGCAGTCGAGGCTGATGACTGGTGGCTAGAGACTTGCCAGAAGTTAGAAGCTGCAGGTGAGAATGTCACTTGGGCTGTGTTCCGTAGGGAGTTTTTGAGAAAGTATTTTCCTGAAGATGTCCGTGGTAAGAAGGAAATTGAGTTCTTTGAGTTGAAGCAGGGGAATTTGTCAGTTGTTGAGTATGCTGCCAAGTTTGCTGAGTTGGCTAAGTTTTATCCGCATTACGCTGAGGAAAATGCTGAGTTTTCAAAGTGTATTAAGTTTGATAATGGGTTGCGCCCGGAGATTAAGAAAGCAGTTGGATACCAGAAAATCCGTTATTTTGCCGATTTGGTTGATAACTGCAGGATTCATGAGGAGGACAATAATGCTCATTACAAGATTATCAGTGAGAAGAGGGGTAAGCACCCAAAAAATTGTGGTAAGCCTTATGATGCCCCAGCTGGTAAGGGTAAACAGAGAGTTACTCATGGACAGAGAACTAGTGGGGGAGATTCTCCTGCTGGTGTGATCTGTTTTAAGTGTGGGAAACCTGGACACAAGAGTAATGTGTGCACTGCTGAAGTGAAGAGGTGTTTCCATTGTGGCAAGAACGGACATGTTGTATCTGAGTGTGAGAACAAGAGTGTGGTTTGTTTCAACTGTAAAGAGGAAGGGTACATTGGTAGCCAGTGTTCAAGACCGAAGAGGGCTCAGTCAAGTGGTAAAGTGTTTGCTTTGGTTGAGGATCAGACAACTGCTGAGGACAGACTTATTAGAGGTACATGTTTCATTAATAGTACTCCTTTAATTACTATTATTTATACTGGTGCTACGCATTGTTTTATTGTTGTTGATTGTGTTGAAAGATTGGGTCTTGTGTTGTCTTCTTTGAATGGAGGAATGGTCGTCGATACTCCAGCCAAGGGATCGGTGACTACTTCTTTTGTATTTGCTAAGTGTCCCTTGTCGATCTTCGATAGAGACTTTGTTGTTGATTTGGTTTGTCTACCGTTAAGAGGTTTGGACGTAATTTTTGGTATGAACTGGTTAGAGCATAACTGTGTTCATATTAACTGTTATGACAAGTCTGTGAGGTTTTCTACTCCTGAGGAAGAGGAAGATGGTTTATTGTCTGCTAAACATTTGCGAAGGTTGGTGTAAGAGGAAGCGCATATGTTCTCGTTAATGGAGTCGCTATCTGTTGAAACTCAAGCTATAATTGAGGAATTGCGGGTGGTATGTGAATTTCCCGAAGTTTTCCTTGATGAGATTCCTGATGTACCGCCAGAGAGGGAAGTCGAATTTGCAATTGATCTTGTACCTGGTACTAGACCTGTGTCTATGGCACCATACAGGATGTCTGCGTCTGAATTATCAGAGTTAAAGAAGAAATTGGAAGAGTTACTTGAGAAGAGGTTTGTAAGACCAAGTGTATCACCGTGGGGAGCTCCAGTGTTGTTAGTAAAGAAGAAAGATGGAAGTATGAGGCTTTGTGTTGATTATAGACATTTGAACAAGGTGACAATTAAGAACAAGTATCTGCTTCCAAGGATAGATGACTTGATGGACCAATTTGTGGATGCTCATGTGTTTAGTAAGATTGATCTGAGGTCGGGTTACCATCAGATTAAAGTGAAGGATGAAGATATTCAGAAGACAGCTTTCAGAACATGTTATGGACATTACGAGTATTCGGTGATGCCTTTCGGTGTTACTAATGCGCCGGGAGTATTCATGGAATTTATGAATCGTATCTTTCATACTTATTTGGATTGGTTCGTAGTGGTGTTCATTGATGATATTTTGATTTACTCTAAGATAGAAGAAGAGCATGCTGAACATTTAAGAGTAGTATTGTTGATTTTGAAAGAGAATAAGTTGTATGCAAAGCTGTCCAAGTGTGAATTTTGGCTAAAAGAAGTTAGTTTTCTTGGTCATGTGATTTCAGGTAGTGGGATTGTTGTAGAACCATCGAAGGTTCATGCTGTGTTGCAATGGGAAACTCCAAAGTCAGCTACTGAGATTAGAAGCTTCTTGGGATTAGCTGGTTATTATAGAAGGTTTATTGAAGGGTTTTCTAAGTTGTCACTTCCGTTGACTAAGTTGACTTGTAAAGGTAGAGCGTTTGTGTGGGATGTTCAGTGCGAAGAAAGTTTTACGGAATTGAAGAAGAGGTTGACGGCGACTCCGATTTTGACGTTGCCTAATCCAGGAGAGCTTTTTGTGGTGTATTATTATGCTTCTAAGATGGGTTTAGGAGGTGTGCTTATGCAGAATGGTAAGGTAGTTGCTTATGCATCGAGGCAGTTGAGGACTCATGAGAAGAACTATCCTACGCATGATTTAGAGTTTGTTGCAGTTGTTTCTGCATTGAAGATTTGGAGGCATTATCTTTATGGTTCTAGATTTGAAGTGTTTAGTGACCATAAGAGTTTGAAGTATTTGTTCGATCAGAAGGAGTTGAATATGAGGCAACGAAGATGGTTGGAATTGTTAAAGGATTATGATTTCAGTTTGAATTATCATCCAGGTAAGGCGAATATGGTAGCTGATGCATTGATTCGAAATACTTTACATATGTCAGCAATGATGATTAAAGAGTTGGAATTGATTGAGAAGTTCAGAGATATGAGCTTAGTTTGCGAGGTTACTCCGCAGAGTGTTATGTTGGGTATGTTGAAGATTAATAATGAATTTCTAGACAGTATCAGAGAAGCTCAGAAGTTGGATGTGAAACTGGTAGATTTGATGGTTGGGACTGATCAATCTGAGAATAATGATTTTAAGTTAGATGAGCAAGGTGTGTTGAGATTTTGTAACCGAATTTGTATTCCTAATGATGTTGAGATGAAGAAAGTGATACTTGAAGAGAGTCATAGAAGTAAGTTTAATATTCATCCAGGAGCTACAAAGATGTATCAAGATTTGAAAGGTTTGTTTTGGTGGCCTGGAATGAAGAGTGATGTGGCTCGGTTTGTGTATGCATGTTTGACTTGTCAGAAGTCGAAAGTTGAACATCAGAAGCCTGCAGGATTGATGCAATCGTTGGAAGTTCCAGAATGGAAATGGGATAGCATTTCAATGGACTTTGTGACAGGGTTGCCTAATACTTTAAAAGGACATGATGCGATTTGGGTGATTGTTGATAGGCTTACGAAGTCAGCTCATTTTATTCCTATTAACATCTGTTTTTCAGTGCCGAAGTTGGCTGAGATTTATATCAGTGTGATTGTGAAGTTGCATGGTGTTCCTTTGTGCATTATGTCAGATAGAGATCCAAGATTTACTTTTGATTTTTAGAAGAGTTTGCAAGAAGCGTTGGGTTCTAAGTTGAGGTTAAGTTCAACGTATCATCCTCAGACAGATGGTCAGACTGAACGAACGATTCAATCGTTGGAAGACTTGTTGAGGGCATGTGTTCTTGAGCAGGGAGGTTCGTGGGATACTTATCTTCCTTTGATAGGGTTCACGTATAATAACAATTACCATTCCAGTATTGGGATGGCACCTTTTGAGGCGTTGTATGGTCGAAGATGTAGGACTCTGTTATGTTGGCATGAAACTGGTGAAAGTGTAGTGCTTTGACCTGAACTTGTTCATGAGACTACTGAGAATGTGAAGTTGATTCGAGAAAAGATGAAAGCTTCACAAAGTAGACAGAAGAGTTATCATGACAAGCGAAGGAAAGATTTATAATTCCAAGCTGGTGATCATGTGTTTTTGAGAGTTACACCTGTGACTGGTGTTGGGCGAGCATTGAAGTCTAAGAAGCTCACTTCTCGTTTTATTGGACCGTATCAGATTTCGGAGAGAGTGGGGAATGTTGCTTATATAGTGGCTTTACCGCCTAATCTTTCGAATTTGCATGATGTATTTTATGTGTCACAACTTCGGAAGTATATTTCAGATCCATCTTGTTGTACCCCAAAATTTTCCCTCCCATATTCTTCAAGTTTGACAAGCATCATCTTAATTTGCTCAAGTCTACTCAAGGGTTGCACAGTTCAAACACCCTCCTAAGCCAGTCAAATTAGGGTTTTGGTTCTTGCAAAGAATCTGAGGTTTTCAATGGCTCAATCAAGTCCCATATGCTCATACACATTGTCAAGCATCTACATGTCAAGTTTCAAGGCTCACAAGGTCAAGTTGCACAGTCAAAAGCCTCATTTGCTTCACAATCAACTGTAGGGGCAAAATGGTCATTTGGCAGTCAAAAGTCAAAATTTTTTGTCAACATCTTATTTTGAAGCCACGATCATCATTTGATCAAGTCTTGATCATGATTCCACAAGCATGGCTCAAAAATCATCAAGGTGTCAAAAGTTTCTATTTTTGGACAGCTGAAAAGTCAATTGTAACTTGACCAAGGCATAACTTTTTCATGGTTCATCAGAAAAATCCCATCCAATGCTCATTTTGAAGGGGATGACATTTCCTACAACTCATCTTCACATTCCAAGTCCAAGAAATGCTCTCACAAGAAGTTACCAATTTCAACATTATAGGTCATTTTCAAAAGTCAACAAAAAGGCATTTTAAGTCAAAGACCATAACTTGAGATTGGTAAATCAAAATGACATGGGACCAAATGCATTGGTTAGAGGACTTCAAGACCTTTCCAAAATGTCAAAGAACATGTTCATATGATCAAAATTGAGCAAGATATGCATTGGAGAAGTTGGGAAATTTTTGTGAAATGGCAAAAGTCAACTATCCTTGAAACATCATTTTTTGACAAAAGGGCCCACTTTCTTCCACTTGATTCAGCCTTGTCATGCCACCCACGTGTCCCATGACCAATTACAAGACCAAACATTTATTTTTTCATTTTTATTTAATTTTTATGGATTTAATTCATTTTAATCCATAATAATTCAAATAAAATCAAAAAAATGAATTAAATGGTATCTTTGAGTTTTGAATGGCTTTCATGTGTCATGAACAACCTACCAATTTCGTGCTAGGGCCATTTTGAGTATAAAATTCAAATTTGAACAAACTTGGAAAGTTTCTTTAATGGTGGTTATGAAGAATCTAAAAACTTGAATACAATGGATCATTGGCTCATCATATCACTTAAATACATTCCCATACATATGCAAAAGAAGGACCTAATACATTACACGCACAGGCTGCTGCAGAGACACCCTAACCATATTCAAAAATCAAGAAAAAAAGTCAAATCCTAATTCTACTTTCCAAGCCATTTCAAGGAGATTTAAAGGTTCAAATACATTGCTGGGAGTCTCCAGAACCTAATGCAATCATAAACACGCTCCAACACTCAAAGAATCACTCACTTTAGATCACGGTTTGTCCATTTTTTTTCAAAATCAAAATGCACGATTCATGAATATTTGGTGTGATTTAAAGCTTGTTTTATATTGTTTGCAACCATACAAAGCCATTCATATCATTTAATTGAATTATCATGTACAGAATGATGATCTGCCATTATTGACTTTTAGGTTTTTTTGAGTTTGTAAATTAGGGCTTTACAGCACAAGTAAAATCAGAACCAATGATGCCCATGGTTGAACTCAGGATGACAAGACGAACCCATTGCAACCCTCGCGCCCTTTTTATATAGCTCAGGGGCCTAATCGCTATTCTTGGCAGTTCCATGTTGTGGGGGTTAAAAACCCCTGCTAACTGCTTTTGTTTTGCAGGTTACAGGATGAAGACAACGAGCGTGTCAGCTTTCCACTGCCTGATTCAAATGGCGCGCGCTTTTTTTTTAGTTTCAGCATGTGACTTGTTTTTCATATATTATACTTTTTTCTCATCTTATTTACAAACGCGCATAAGTAATCTAGTGGTACAGGTGTTGGCAAATGATCCTTGGGACCTGGGTTCGATTCCCAGGTCCCCCCAAATGTTTATTCATGTTTTTTCTAACTCAATCACATGCAGTCTTCCAAACAATCAACACCATATGCCCTCATGCATCAACGTGCCATGTGTCCAGTCCCACAGATCTGAATGCCAAGGAATGAAGGAACACCATGCTCATGAGTCAACGCATCTCCAGGAAATCTCAAAGGTCAAACAAGGTTGGCTTCTTGATGGGCTCAGATTTCCAATACACCCTCAATTCTGGCCCAACACCCCTATGGTTCTATTTTATTTTCTTTTGTTTTCTTTTCCTTTTTTTATTTTCTTTTAACTAATTTTTAATTATTATCATTATTGTTAATTAACCTAACAAATTAATTTTTCCCATAAAATTCAGAAAAACAAAAAAAGAATATTTTATTATTTATTAACTTATTTTGTAAATAAATGTAAATTAAATTAAATTAGTTTAATTAGTTAACTTTAATACCTTTTTACAATAAATAAAATAATTTAGACTTAGGCTTTTCTTTTGATATTTTTAATTCCTTTTTATTTTATTTCATTAAAACATAAAAACACAAAAAAATATTTTCTTAATTAATTAATTAATTAGTTATTAATTTCAATTTCATCAATTACAAAAAAAAAAGGACAAAAATTCAATTCTTTCTTAAAAAAGGGTCAACACCCTTAGGACGTCCCAATTTAATTCTTTCGCGCGCGGTTTATTTTAATTCAATATTTTATATTTTTGTATCTGTACAGAGCATGTAATAGTTAATTAGGATTTTATCGCCTTATTTAAATTCTCGCACTTTATTTTCCAAAACGGGTTTTTGTTTTTTTGGCGATGTATAGACCCGCGCCTTGTAATAGCTAGATTTACATTTCCGCAATTTACTTTCCGCACCCCTAACTGCTAATATGCCTGCAAGAATGCATGTAAATAAAATCAATCCGTAGCTCACAAATAACATGTACAAGATAACCTTAACTGAAAAACAACACACAAAGCACATGCCACTTCTAGGGTACGCCTCACTGGTTGCCTCGACGTGGTCATCAAGTATAGGGTGTCTTAGAGGTCGCCCTTTGTCCCAAAGATCCAGTTGCCTCGAAACGGTTGCCTCAGATACAAAGGATCTAGGACATTAGGGTTACTTCTAAGGCGTCCTACCATTGCTTCGGTGACCACACATGTCCCTCATAATCGAATTGACCCGAATACCTCCAACGATGGTGCTACCTACCTCTCAATGGTAGGATAGCACTATCCAAAGGACTCTTATACAGCTTAATTCCTTAGAGTAGGTAGATTCTCCTGGGTACTTGCTCTTTTCAAACAAACAAAACAACTTTTCCCACCTACACTTTCAAAAGGTTTTCAAACAAATATTTCATACACTCTTGAGGACTGATACAAGAGTTACTTAGAAATTTTTCAAACGAAACTTTTTTTAAAACCCACACACACTTGAAAAGCAAACAAATTTTTAAAACATAAGAGCAAGTACCTAAGAGCCCGTGGATAACCACGGATAGAAAGGGTGCTAACACCTTCCCTTTCTATAAATCTACCTCCCGAACCGAGAAACATTCTCAAATAAGGAATTTTGCTGTGCTTTTGTCCTTTCCATGTTGGAGAACATAAAAGACGGTGGCGACTCTTGCTTACCGCTACATTTCGCGAACCAGCTTAAAAAACAGTCAGTTCTATTCCCATCGATCACAGAACTGGCGACTCTGCTGGGGACTATAAAAGTGAGGTGTACCTTAGGATTAGATCATACTTATGTTTTCAATTGCTTTGCTTTGATTGCTTTATATTTGTGGGCTTTGCATCGGAGTTTCATAGATCCTAACCCGGATCTAGGGATACCCTTTTAGGTAGCATAAGTTGTGAGGGACCTGTCCGGCGTAGACCGACACGAGTGAAGCAGTGGCTACGTTGGTGTGGCACCTTGGTCTGTACCGATATCCCTTGTGTTGCAACGAGGAGAATATGGATCTTCTGAGGAGTCATTAAGCACCAACCGACCTTAGAACCCTAATGTGACCCAACTTGGCCATAGAACAGTAGCAGTATGCTACACCCATTGAGGCTAAACTCTCGCGATGGTTCTGGCTGCAAGAAAAGATTGCGACGCTGGAGTTATGACCGATTGAGGGTAGTCAGTGATATTGGGATCCTCTAGAACCCGATTACTTTTGATAGGACAGGTCTTAACCAACGAAACTGAAAGAGGGTAGTACTGGAACTTCATGATGTCCTAAACTCTAAGGGCTGTCTGGTGTGACTTGTGTGCCTTATCATGTTTGCCTTTGTGAATACTTGTGGTGTGCTTTACCATAACATCATACCATCATACCACTGCATGCATCCTGCATAAGGACTGACCTATTTCAAAGACAAGATGGTTTCACCTTTGCTCTGTTTTGTAGGACATCATGATGCCTGTGCGAAGGAACACTATCCGGCTCAACTTTGTTCACCCACCTGATTTGCTTAAAGAGTTGGTTGGCAGAATTCCAAACACTGCTTCCTTCATCCAGAGGCATGGTTCTCTTCTTGGTTTAGTCACTTCAAAGTGGGACCAACAACTGATGAGTGTCTTGACCTAGTTTTATGATCCCTTGTACAATTGCTTCACCTTTCAAGACTTCCAGCTGGTCCCTACCCTAGAAGAATTCTCTGATTTGCTTGGTATCCCTATCTTGGATCAGACCCCATTCACTGGTTGGGAAAAGACTCTTAGGCTTGAGGAGATTGTTGCAGCCCTTCCCTTGACCAACATGGAGGTAATGGACAAATGGGTGACTAGAAGCGGAGTTAAGGGCTTCTTGGCTAAGTTTCTGATTGGTAAAGTTAACAGTTTCTGGAATGACTTAGACTTCAGGGCGTACGAGGACATTCTGGCTCTCTTAATCTATGGTCTAGTATTGTTTCCAAATCCTGATAACTTTGTCAATATCAATGCCATAAGGATCTTCATGTCTCGGAACCCTGTACCCACTCTCTTGGGTGATATCCTGCAATAACTATATGCTCGTACTGCCCGAAGACGAGGAACTCTGTGGTGTTGTACTCCTTTGTTAGTGAGGTGGTTTATTTCGCACCTCCCCAAGTTCGTGCTGAAAAACCAAGAAGGAAGAGGCTGGGCTCATAGGTTAATGTCTCTCACTGATAATGACATCATTTGGACTCTCAGAGGTTTAGATGAGGTGGCTGTTATTGATCGTTGCGGAGAATATCCTAATGTTCCATTGATTGGTACTCAGGGAGGAATCTCTTATAATCCATGTTTAGCTCTCCGTCAGTTTGGAAGAGCCAGAAGAGCAGGGCCTCATGAGATGTTGGTGCCTCACATCAATTTTGAGTTTCAGGTAGATAGTGACGAACTGCGTCGTAGATTCATCAAAGCTTGGGAAAAAATTCACAAAGCTGACCCACATGAGTTGGGACCGAAGACTTCTCTACCAATGGAACCCTATTACAGATGGGTCCGCATCCGTGCTCAGAAGTTAGGTATGCCATATGAAGCTGTCAGGCCTATCATTCTTGAAATTCCTGATAGAGACGGGGTTCCTCCAACCATACTCCCTCCTCAGATACCCACTGATATTGATACCCTAAAGAGGTCTTGGGCGCAACTACAAGAAGAACGAGATTATTATCGGGAAAAGTTCAACGAACGGGAACAGAAGATCCAGAAGCTGACCAAGCAATTGGAGAATGAGCGGATCATGAATGACTACATCCGTACTGAGAAGAGGAGGCCATGGGAGCACTGATTGGCTTTGGATGTTTCCTTTACAGCTTTTATTTCCTTTTCAGTATTTTCATTCCTGTAACGCCTAAGGGCAATTTGTTGAACAATTTAAATTCCAAAGTTTAAATCTAATAAAGTGTGTTCCTTTTGTCTACAAAGTTGATTCCCGGTTGTCTTTGAAAACATAATCCATACGCGTTTCATTCATCATATGCATCACAGGTACCCTTTTTCTACAGGTTGCTTAATCTTCTTTGCTGTTTATTTCAGCACTCAATCATCATGAATCCTGAACCAACTACTGAACAAGCTATCAAGGCCCTCCAGGCCCAGAACGCCCAGTTTCAAGAGATGGTCATGAACTTAGCCCAGGGACAACAGGAGTTGAAGGCTTTGCTCCTGAAGAAGAAGAAGAAGAAGAGGACTGTGCTGTTCAACACTGGACGCAGACTCGGGAATACACTGCAGAATGAAGCTGAGAGGACTACTCCATCTCTTGGGGAAGGCAGGCGCCAGGAGGGAAGGGTTCCTAGTCCCGCGGTCTCTGACACCGAGACATATTTCAATGATGAACAGTACCCTCCTGCTAAGGACAGGTACAAATAGCTGGAGGATCGGTTAAATGCTATGGAGATTCAACGTGTGCATGGGTTGGATTTTGGAGACTTAGGGTTATCTTCTGGGGTGGTGATCCCACACAAGTTCAAGGCACCTGCCTTTGTGAAGTACGACGGGGCTTCCTGTCCTAAGCTGCACCTCCGTTCTTATGTAATAAAGATCCAACCTTACACTGCAGACAAGAACTTATGGATCCATTTCTTCCAGGAGAGCCTTTCAGGGGCTCAACTCGAATGGTTCTATCAGCTGGATGGAACCAGTATTCGTAACTGGAAGGACTTGGCTACTGCTTTTTATAAGCAGTATCAGTACAATTTCGACCTCGCTCCCATGCGTACCTAACTCCAGGGTATGTCACTTGGGACGAGTGAAGGTTTTAAGGAGTACGTGCAGAAATGGAGAGACCTGGCTGGCAGGGTGCAGCCACCGTTGACGGACCGTGAGCTTATCGACATGTTCTTGGGGACCCTGTCTGGTCCATTCTTCAATCACCTGATTGGTAATTCCTCAGCTGGGTTTACAGACCTGATCCTGACTGGCGAGAGGATCAAAGCTGGTATCAAATCGGGGAATATACAGAAAGGTGCCTCCTCGAGTACTGAAAAGAAGCCCTTCAAGAAGGAAGCTAGTGCTGTTTATAGTCCCAGGAGACAGAACAAACCGGAACGCCGCCAAGCTGTCAACGCGGTGGTAATTTCTAATCCTACTGCTGCTCCTCAGCAATACAACCAGTCAAGAGTTGAGAGGCCCAAAAGACAGTATACTCGGCTCAGCATGGCTCTCTCTCAGATATTGCCGCAACTGCTGTCAACCAATCTGGTAACTATCAAGGAAGCTCCGAAGGTAGTGAATACAACCTCTCCAAAGTACAACCCCAACGCCCGTTGCGCTTATCACTCTGACAGCCCGGAGAATAACACAGATGATTTCTGGGCTCTGAGGAATAAGGTTCAAGACCTTATTGATGCTAAAGAGGTACAGTTCGAGGCGACCGAGAGGCCTAATGTGGTGACAGCTCCCATGCCCAACCATGGAGTAAATGCTATTGGGGATGATGACGAAGTGGAGGAATCTGAACTCGACAGCTGGATCAATCCAACGACCGGTGGTAGACTGAACAACTGGACTGCAAAAGACTTTACACCTATTACTTTTGTCACCCAGTAATGAACTCCTTTGTTTTGAATTTGTAACGAACAATAATTTGAAACTTTGTGGCCCGGTGTCTTACCCGAGGCACCGTGGCGTCATTTTAGAGGGCTTATAGTTTGTCACCTTCATATATCATGAATAAAAGCATTGGACATTTTTCACATTTCAAATCTTGCGCTCTTTTTCTTTCTTTATTATTATATTGCAGAACAACTATATTTACACACACTCACCCATACAGGTTCCAATCCACTCTGGATCTCACTGGTAACGACTCTGCTACTGCCAGTTATGACTTCGAAAATCCGATCAACTTAGTCGAAGACGAAGGTGAAGATGATTGCGAGGTGCCTGGCGAGCTTGCAAGACTGTTACTCCGGGAAGAGAGGGCCATTCAGCCACATGAAGAGCCAGTGGAAACAGTAAATCTAGGTACTGAGACAGACAGAAAAGAAGTCAAGATTGGTGCCAATCTGGAGCTCAGTGTGAAACAACGGTTGATTCAGATGCTGCATGACTATGTGGAAATCTTCGCCTGGTCTTACGAAGACATGCCTGGGTTGGATACCGACATTGTGGTTCATCACCTGCCTACCAAGGAAGACTGCCCGCCAGTAAAACAGAAGGTCCGCCGTATGCGTCCAGAGATGTCCGAGAAAATCAAAGCTGAGGTTATTAAACAATTTGATGCCGGTTTTCTAGCAGTGACTTCTTACCCTCAGTGGGTTGCCAACGTGGTTCCAGTGCCGAAGAAAGATGGCAAGGTCAGAATGTGTGTTGACTACAGGGATTTGAATAGGGTGAGCCCTAAGGATGATTTCCCTCTGCCTCACATTGACGTTCTGGTTGACAATACTGCTCAGCACAAGGTGTTCTCCTTCATGGACGGTTTCTCCGGATAGAACCAAATCAAGATGGCTCCTGAAGACATGGAGAAGACCACTTTTGTTACTCAGTGGGGCACCTTTTGCTACAAGGTCATGCCTTTTGGGTTGAAAAATGTTGGGGCAACCTACCAACGTGCCATGGTTGCTCCGTTTCATGACATGATCCACCACGAGATCGAAGTATATGTCGACGATATGATTGCAAGGTCCCAAACTGAGGAGGAACACCTTGACCATCTGCAGAAATTGTTTGACCGTCTGAAGTTGTACAAGCTGAGGTTGAACCCGAACAAGTGCACCTTCAGGGTAAGATCTGGAAAACTACTAGGTGTCGTCGTAAGTGACAAAGGTATTCAAGTGGACCCTGCCAAAGTAAAAGCCATACAAGAGATGCCAGTTCCCAAGACAGAGAAAGAAGTCAGAGGCTTTCTAGGACGGCTGAACTACATTGCCCGATTCATCTCGCACCTAACTGCTACCTGTGAACCAATCTTCAAGCTACTGAAGAAAGATCAAGTAGTACGTTGGAACGATGAATGTCAGGCCGTCTTCGACAGAATCAAAGAGTATCTCCAAGAACCACCCATTCTTATGCCACCGGTTGAAGGGAGACCTCTAATATTATACTTGACAGTACTTGACAACTCAATGGGGTGTGTGCTGGGGCAGCATGACGAGTCTGGCCGAAAAGAGCATGCTATTTATTACCTTAGCAAAAAGCTTACCGACTGTGAGACCCGATACTCACTGCTCGAGAAAACTTGCTGCGCTTTGGTATGGGCTGCTCGCCGGCTGAGACAGTATATGTTGACTCACACTACTCTCTTGATTTCAAAAATGGATCCCATCAAGTACATCTTCGAAAAGCCTGCCTTGTCCGGAAGAATAGCAAGATGGCAAATGATCTTGACAGAATACGACATCCAGTATACGACTCAGAAAGCAATCAAGGGAAGTGTATTGGCAGACCATTTGGCACACCAGGCAGTGGATGACTACCAATCTATGAACTTTGAATTTCCAAACGAGGATATCATGGTAGTAACTGATTGTGAAGTACCTGGACCGGATGAAGGACCTGAGGAAGTATCCCAATGGTCTATGCACTTTGACGGAGCCTCAAACGCTTTGGGTAACGACATCGGCGTTGTGATCATATCCCCTAAAGGAACTCATACTCCACTCACTGCCCGGTTATGTTTCAACTGCACCAACAACATGGCAGAGTATGAAGCATGTATCATGGGTCTTCAAGCTGCAATTGACTTAAGGATTAAGTTTCTGAGTGTCTTCGGAGATTCCGATCTCATGATCAATCAGATCAAAGGCGAGTTGGATACGAAACACCCAAATCTTATTCCTTACAAAGAGTATGTTTTGATGTTGATTCCCCACTTCAAGGAGATAACTTTTGAACACTTCCCAAGAGAGGAGAATCAGTTGGCGGACGCACTAGCTACGATGTCTTCTATGTTCAAAGTCAAATGGGATAACGAGGCTCCTCGGATCATTATCTGGAAATTGGACGAACCTGCACATTGCTGTGATCTTGAGGCTGAAGAGGTAACTGAAAAACCTTGGTATCATGAAGTGAAGAGGTACTTGGAAGCTCAAGAATACCCCGAGGGTGCATCTGTCAACGACAAAAAGTTTCTGAGAAGGTTCGCTGCAAAGTTCTTCCTCAGCAATGGCATTCTATACAAGCGAAACCATGATTCAACCCTACTGCGTTGTGTGGATAAGACTGAAGCAGAAAGGATCATGGCAGAGCTACATGAAGGTACCTTCGGAACGCATTCCAGTGGACATACCATGGCCAAGAAAATCCTTCGGGCAGGATATTTCTGGTCCACAATGGAAGCCGACTGTTATCAACATTCTCGGACATGTCACAAATGCCAAATCTATGCTGATAAGGTGCATATTCCTCCAGTTCCTCTGAACATCTTGATAGCACCTTGGCCTTTTGCAATGTGGGGCATTGATATGATCGGCGAGATCAGACCTACGGCATCCAACGGGCATCGCTTTATCCTGGTAGCGATTGATTACTTTACAAAGTGGGTCGAAGCAGCTTCCTACGCTACGGTAACCAAGAACTTCGTGGCACGGTTCATTCGGCATAACCTGATCTGTCGATACGGCGTACCTGAGAGGATCATTACAGACAATGGTACCAATCTTAACAACAAGATAATCACTGAGCTCTGCGAGCAATTCAAGATACAGCACCACAACTCTTCTCCTTACCGGCCGAAGATGAACAGGGCTGTAGAAGCGGCTAATAAGAATATCAAGAAGATTGTGCAGAAGATGACAGTGACCTATAAAGATTGGCACGAGATGTTACCGTTTTCTCTTCATGGGTACCGTACCTCAGCAAGGACGTCAACCGGGGCAACACCCTTTTCCTTGGTCTATGGCATGGAGGCAGTCTTGCCTATTGAAGTCCAGATACCCTCTCTCCGGATAATGAAGGATGCAGGTTTGAGCAAAGATAACTGGATCCAGACTCGACTTGATCAATTAAATCTAATCGATGAAAAGAGGCCCACCGCTATTTGTCATGGTCAAACATACCAAAAACGGATGATCAGGGCATTTAACAAGAAAGTCAGACGACAAGAGTATCAAGTCGGAGACCTGGTAATCAAGCGCATCATTCTTCCTCAAAGTGATCCCAGGGGAAAATGGACCCCTACGTACGAAGGGCCATTTGTGGTTAAACATATCTTCTCAGGAGGAGCTATGATTCTAACCACCATGGATGGTGACGACCTTCCTCACCCCGCCAATGCAGACATAGTAAAAAGATACTACGCATGAACTAAAGACCCGCTAGGTTGACACACCTAGGAAAAAATAAGGGCTTCCCGGCGAACCAAAAGGGTTCGGGCAAAAATAAGGGATGAAATGAAAAATTTTGTACACCCGGCAAGTCGAAAACCTGAAAAGGCGGCTTGGGCAAAAATGGGTATCCAGGTGGACTGAAAACCCGAAAGGGCGGTCCATGCAAAAGTTAAGGATAAGCATAATACTATGTCTCATTGGATCACCTTGCATCCAGAATCCGGTATCGACTATCAGGTTCAGACGACATCAATCAATCAGCTTCATCTTCAACTGAGCAGCAAAGTGATGAGACGCTTGAAGACATAAAGGCGATAGCAGAGTTGGAACCCAGTGGGATTATTCCTTTCACATAGCTGTTTTGTTTTCCTTTTTGTATAAACTCTATGTTGTTCGGCGGTGTTCCCTTACTAGGACGTTAGTCTCTTGTACATGAACGCCTATTTACAGGCAAATTCAAAAATCAATACAAATTCACTTTTCCAGACAAATTGCCAATTGTTTTTCCTTTTTCTGTTTTGTCTTGTGAAGAACGTCCAATGTTCATTTTTGATGTATGCACTTGACACTAATTGCTAACTCATAAATATTTGCATACGAAACAAAGGATTAATTACAGGTGACATTAGAAACAGGGGCAATAATGAGTTGTCTAAGCGATCTAGTTGCTCTGTCCACCAAGGTACTAAGGTAGGTTCGGCTGAAGAATATGACCAAGATGCCTTCACTCCCCGCAGAGTAAGGCAAGACTCAGCAATTCTCCCCGAGCAGAGTTGGTCTCCAATCAGCCCGAAAAGGCACAGTATCTCCAGCAAGTCAGCAACACTCTCCCCAAGCAGAGTTAGCCTACTGTCAGCCTTAAGGAAGTTGGGTATCCCCAACATAACTTATCAACATTCCCCAACGGAACATACAGATGTTCCTAAGCAAGCATCCCCGACAGTCTTGATCTAAGATTGTTCCCCGGCGGAATACCAGACACCCCAGTGGAGCCATCCCCCAGTACAGTCTCAAAAAGTTTCCCCAGGAGAGTTGAACCATCTCCCCCAGTAGATTCTGGAAGCTTATCCCCAGTAGATTCTAGAAGCTTATCCCCTGCAGAGTACATATCTCTCCCCGGCTTTATTCAAAGGTTATTCCCCACCAGAGCTTATAACTGGGTTATCCTCAGCTAATTACCACGGAAGGATCGTCCTCGGCGAAGCTCTTCCTATCCCCCAGTGGAGTTCATCAAATCCTCACCATAACATATCAACGGAGTCCCCATCGGAGTTATCATTAAAATCTCAGCGAAGTATCTCTTCCCACAGAGTATTCCCCGCAGAGTATCTCTCCAACAAGTCTATTCCTCAATGGAGTCATCTTCTCCTACCGGTTTATTCTTACAATCATCATCCCCAGCGGAAACGAAGAACTCTACTCTTCAACATCAGCCCAGGATTTAACTTCCCGGCACTCGTCAAGGATTTATTTTCCTAGACGAAAATACATTCATAAACATCACATCTTCATACATTATAGCATGCATATACGCATCATATCGCACGATCTCATTTATTTTTTAACATCATGACATCATGCATTTCATACATCATGACATTGCATACGACTAATGTTTTGCCTTTTCAGGAAAAAGGTCAATCCAAAGATGATTACTATCAACTGACTAATTCCAGATTCGATTCCTGTATCTAGCCAGGGCATATCTGTGAGTAACTGATTGTAGATTCGATACCTGTATCCAGCCAGGGCATGTCTGCATGAAGAGTTCAGAGATTCTATTCCTGTATCCAGCCAGGGCATATCTGTAGACGACCAATTCCAGATTCGATTCCTGTATCCAGCCAGGGCATATCTGTGAGTAACTGATTGTAGATTCGATACCTGTATCCAGCCATGGCATGTCTGCATGAAGAGTTTAGAGATTCGATTCCTGTATCCAGCCAGGGCATATCTGTAGACGACCAATTCCAGATTCGATACCTGTATCCAGCCAGGGCATATCTATAGACGACTAATCCCAGATTCGATACATGTATCTAGCCAGGGCACATCTGAAGAGTTTGAAGATTCGATTCCTGTATCCAGCCAGGGCACATCTGTAGACGACTAATCCCAGATTCGATTCTTGTATCTAGCCAGGGCACATCTGAAGAGTTTGAAGATTCGATTCCTGTATCCAGCCAGGGCACATCTATAGACGACTAATTCCAGATTCGATTCCTGTATCTAGCCAGGGCATATCTGAAGAGTTTGAAGATTCGATACCTGTATCCAGCCAGGGCATATCTGTAGATGACTAATTCTAGATTCGATTCCTGTATCTAGCCAGGGCATATCTAAAGAGTTTGAAGATTCGATACCTGTATCCAGCCAGGGCATATCTGTAGATGACTAATTCCAGATTCGATTCCTGTATCTAGCCAGGGCATATCTGAAGAGTTTGAAGATTCGATACCTGTATCCAGCCAGGGCATATCTGTAGATGACTAATTCCAGATTCGATTCCTGTATCTAGCCAGGGCATATCTGAAGAGTTTGAAGATTCGATACCTGTATCCAGCCAGGGCATATCTGTAGATGACTAATTCCAGATTCGATTCTTGTATCTAGCCAGGGCATATCTGAAGAGTTTGAAGATTCGATACCTGTACCCAGCCAGGGCATATCTGTAGATGACTAATTCCATATTTGATTCTTGTATCTAGCTAGGGCATATCTGAAGAGTTTGAAGATCCGATACCTGTATCCAGTCAGGGCATATCTGTAGATGACTAATTCCAGATTCGATTCCTGTATCTAGCTAGGGCATATCTGAAGAGTTTGAAGATTCGATACCTGTATCCAGCCAGGGCATATCTGTAGATGACTAATTCCAGATTCGATTCCTGTATCTAGCCAGGGTATATCTGAAGAGTTTGAAGATTCGATACCTGTATCCAGCCAGGGCATATCTGTAGATGACTAATTCCAGATTCGATTCCTGTATCTAGCCAGGGCATATCTGAAGAGTTTGAAGATTCAATACCTGTATCCAGCCAGGGCATATCTGTAGACGACTAATTCCAGATTCGATTCCTGTATCTAGCCAGGGCATATCTGTGAGTAACTGATTGTAGATTCGACGCCTGTATCCAGCCAGGGCATGTCTGCATGAAGAATTTAGAGATTCGACTCCTGTATCCAGCCAGGGCACGTCTGTAAGCAACCTTTTGAAGTTCCAGATTTGATACCTGTATCTAGCCAGGGCATGTCTGTGAGCGACTGAGTTAAGATCAACACCTGTAACAGGCCAGGAAATTATCTTTCTCAGGTACGCAAGTTCTCGCTAAGGAATCTCTTACGCGATCGACACCTAGATGGCATCTATAAGCCCATCCTCCCATACCATATTTCCAAATGGCATCTATAAGCCCATTCCCGACAAGGTTCTGTCACATCTCCAGATGGCATTTATAAGCCCATCCTCCTATCCACCATCTCTCCAAAGGGCATCTGTAAGCCCATTCCCGACATCACACTGCTGATACTCCACTATGTGAGTGCAAATTTCTGGGCACTCTAGTGTTCAATCATCTTCCACCTTCGAATCACGAAAGGCACGCAAGCCAATCTACATCCTCAGGTCTAAGAAGATTGAACAGGGGCAACTGTTGTACCCCAAAATTTTCCCTCCCATATTCTTCAAGTTTGACAAGCATCATCTCAATTTGCTCAAGTCTACTCAAGGGTTGCACAGTTCAAACACCCTCCTAAGCCAGTCAAATTAGGGTTTTGGTTCTTGCAAAGAAGCTGAGGTTTTCAATGGCTCAATCAAGTCCCATATGCTCATACATATTGTCAAGTATCTACATGTCAAGTTTCAAGGCTCACAAGGTCAAGTTGCACAGTCAAAAGCCTCATTTGCTTCACAATCAACTGTAGGGGCAAAATGGTCATTTGGCAGTCAAAAGTCAAAATTTTGGTCAACATCTTATTTTGAAGCCACAATCATCATTTGATCAAGTCTTGATCATGATTCCACAAGCATGGCTCAAAAATCATCAAGGTGTCAAAAGTTTCTATTTTTGGACAGCTGAAAAGTCAACTGTAACTTGACCAAGGCATAACTTTTTCATGGTTCATCAGAAAAATCCCATCCAATGCTCATTTTGAAGGGGATGCCATTTCCTACAACTCATCTTCACATTCCAAGTCCAAGAAATGCTCTCACAAGAAGTTACCAATTTCAACATTATAGGTCATTTTCAAAAGTCAACAAAAAGGAATTTTAAGTCAAAGACCATAACTTGAGATTGGTAAATCAAAATGACATGGGACCAAAGGAATTGGTTAGAGGACTTCAAGACCTTTCCAAAATGTCCAATAACATGTTCATAAGATCAAAATTGAGCAAGATATGCATTGGAGAAGTTGGAAAATTTTTGTGAAATGGCAAAAGTCAACTATCCTTGAAACTTCATTTTTTGACAAAAGGGCCCACTTTCTTCCACTTGATTCAGCCTTGTCATGCCACCCACGTGTCCCATGACCAATTACAAGACCAAACATTTACTTTTTCATTTTTATTTAATTTTTATGGATTTAATTCATTTTAATCCATAATAATTCAAATAAAATCAAAAAAATGAATTAAATGGTATCTTTGAGTTTTGAATGGGTTTCATGTGTCATGAACAACCTACCAATTTCGTGCTAGGGCCATTTTGAGTATAAAATTCAAATTTGAACAAACTTGGAAAGTTTCTTTAATGGTGGTTATGAAGAATCCAAAAACTTGAATACAATGGATCATTGGCTCATCATATCACTTAAATACATTCCCATACATATGCAAAAGAAGGACCTAATACATTACACGCACAGGCTGCTGCAGAGACACCCTAACCATATTCAAAAATCAAGCAAAAAAGTCAAATCCTAATTCTACTTTCCAAGCTATTTCAAGGAGATTTAAAGGTTCAAATACATTGATGGGAGTCTCCAGAACCTATTGCAATCATAAACACACTCCAACACTCAAAGAATCACTCACTTCAGATCACGGTTTTTCCATTTTTTTTCAAAATCAAAATGCACGATTCATGAATATTTGGTGTGATTTAAAGCTTGTTTTATATTGTTTGCAACCATACAAAGCCATTCATATCATTTAATTGAATTATCATGTACAGAATGATGATCTGCCATTATTGACTTTTAGGTTTTTTTGAGTTTGTAAATTAGGGCTTTACAGCACAAGTAAAATCAGAACGAATGATGCCCATGGTTGAACTCAGGATGACAAGACGAACCCATTGCAACCCTCACGCCCTTTTTATATAGCTCAGGGGCCTAATCGCTATTCTTGGCAATTCCATGTTGTGGGGGTTAAAAACCCCCGCTAACTGCTTTTGTTTTGCAGGTTACAGGATGAAGATGAAGGGCGTGTCAGCTTGCCACTGGCTGATTCAAATGGCGCGCGCTTTTTTTTTAGTTTCAGCATGTGACTTGTTTTTCATATATTATATTTGTTTCTCATCTTATTTACAAACGCGCATAAGTGATCTAGTGGTACAGGTGTTGGCAAATGATCCTTGGGACCTGGGTTCGATTCCCAGGTCCCCCCAAATGTTTATTCATGTTTTTTCTAACTCAATCACATGCAGTCTTCCAAACAATCAACACCATATGCCCTCATGCATCAACGTGCCATGTGTCCAGTCCCACAGATCTGAAGGCCAAGGAATGAAGGAACACCATGCTCATGAGTCAACGCATCTCCAGGCAGTCTCAAAGGTCAAACAAGGATGGCTTCTTGATGGGCTCAGATTGCCAATACACCCTCAATTCTGGCCCAACACCCCTATGGTTCTATTTTATTTTCTTTTGTTTTCTTTTCCTTTTTTTATTTTCTTTTAACTAATTTTTAATTATTATCATTATTGTTAATTAACCTAACAAATTAATTTTTCCCATAAAATTCAGAAAAACAAAAAAAGAATATTTTATTATTTATTAACTTATTTTGTAAATAAATGTAAATTAAATTAAATTAGTTTAATTAGTTAACTTTAATACCTTTTTACAATAAATAAAATAATTTAGACTTAGGCTTTTCTTTTGATATTTTTAATACCTTTTTATTTTATTTCATTAAAACATAAAAACACAAAAAAATATTTTCTTAATTAATTAATTAATTAATTAGTTATTAATTTAAATTTCATCAATTACAAAAAAAAAGGACAAAAATTCAATTCTTTCTTAAAAAAGGGTCAACACCCTTAGGAGGTCCCAATTTAATTCTTTCGCGTGCAGTTTATTTTAATTCAATATTTTATATTTTTGTATCTGTACAGAGTATGTAATAGTTAATTAGGATTTTATCGCCTTATTTAAATTCTCGCACTTTATTTTCCAAAACGGGTTTTTGTTTTTTTGGCGATGTATAGACCCGCGCCTTGTAATAGCTAGATTTACATTTCCGCAATTTACTTTCCGCACCCCTAACTGCTAATATGCCTGCAAGAATGCATGTAAATAAAATCAATTCGTAGCTCACAAATAGCATGTACAAGATAACCTTAACTGAAAAACAACACACAAAGCACATGTCACTTCTAGGGTACGCCTCACTGGTTGCCTCGACGTGGTCATCAAGTATAGGGTGTCTTAGAGGTCACCCTTTGTCCCAAAGATCCAGTTGCCTCGAAACGGTTGCCTCGGATACAAAGGATCTAGGACATTAGGGTTACTTCTAGGGCGTCCTACCATTGCTTCGGTGACCACACATGTCCCTCATAATCGAATTGACCCGAATACCTCCAACGATGGTGCTACCTACCTCTCAATGGTAGGATAGCACTATCCAAAGGACTCTTACACAGCTTAATTCCTTAGAGTAGGTAGATTCTCCTGGGTACTTGCTCTTTTCAAACAAACAAAACAACTTTTCGCACCTACACTTTCAAAAGGTTTTCAAACAAATATTTCATACACTCTTGAGGACTGATACAAGAGTTACTTAGAAATTTTTCAAACGAAACTTTTTTCAAAACCCACACACACTTGAAAAGCAAACAAATTTTGAAAACATAAGAGCAAGTACCTAAGAGCTCGTGGATAACCACGGATAGAAAGGGTGCTAACACCTTCCCTTTCTATAAATCTACCTCCCGAACCGAGAAACATTCTCAAATAAGGAATTTTGCTGTGCTTTTGTCCTTTCCATGTTGGAGAACATAAAAGACGGTGGCGACTCTTGCTTACCGCGACATTTCGCGCACCAGCTTAAAAAAACAGTCAGTTCTATTCACACTGATCACACATCTCATGTGATTCATATGGACGATGTGCAAGTACGGGATAATATTACGGTGGAGACGATGCCTGTACGGATCATGGATCGTGAAATGAAGACTCTGAGGGGTAAAGAGATTGCTTTGGTTAAAGTGTTTTGGCTAGGAGATGCTGGTGAAAGCATGACTTGGGAATTGGAGAGCAAGATGCGAGACTCCTATCCTGAATTGTTTGATTGAGGTAAATTTTCGAGGACGAAAATAATCTAAGTGGGGGAGAGTTGTAACGCCCGTAATTTAATTAATTATTTAATTAAATTATTTTTGGAATATTTATGAAGGTGTGTTATAATTAATTGGATTTATTTTATTATGTGGTGAAATAATATTAAAAGTGTAATATTATTTAATGTGGGCTTATTTTGGGAGAATAGAAGTAATAAGGGGGTGTGTTGGTTTTAAGCCCAATAAGAAATAATAGAATAATAGGATTATTTTATTATTTGTTGTTGGAATAGAAGTAAGAAGCAATAGAAAGAAATAAGGATTGAGAAGAACGTGCAAGCTGCGTGAGAAGGAGGAATAACGACAAGAACGTGAATCCAACCGGAATTGTAGAGCAACCTTCAATCCAAGGTAAGGGTGGGGTTCTAACTCTATAATTGGATTTATGATGATTGATATATGGGTTAGAGGTGATTGTTGTATTGTTCTTAAATTGAGAATATATGATTGATGTATGATGAGGATTGATGAATTCTGATGAATATTGATGTCTTGATGCTGTTAAAAATGCTGTAATATTATAGGGTAATTATGGGTGATGAATTGTCTTGGTTAGATTAAGTTTTAGGGCTTAGTCATGGAATCCTGGTGAGATGCAGTAATGGAAAATCTTGAATGTAGCAGTAATGAAAATGAAAATTTATGCAGGGAAGGGAAACGCAGAATTAGGCATGCAGAACAATCAGAAGTTGTGGTTTTAGAACAATGAATCAATTAGGGATGGCTTTAGGCGTACTGTTCCTAATTAGGTTGATAACAGGAAAAGGAATTAAAATAATAACGTTAAGGAAAAGTAGCAGTTCTGACGTTAGAAGGATGCTGATAGAAGTTGTGTTAGATTAGTGCAAGATAGAAGTTCTGAAGTTAGACATAAGCTGTTAGAAGTTGCGTAGCCTAGTGAAAGGTAGAAATTATGATATTAGAAGTTGCATTAGTCAGAAGATGGCATTAGTCAGGAGATGAGTGGTCAGAAGATGAGTGGTCAGAAGATGAGGTGATCAGAAGTTGTATCTGGTCAGAGGTTGAATGGTCAGAAGTTGTATCTAGTAAGAGGTTGAATGATCAGAAGATGTCATGATCAGAGATTGAGTGGTCATAAGATGAGATGATCAGAAGTTGCACCTGATCAGAGGTTGCATTAGTCAGAAGTTATGGAAGTCAGAAGCCTGTGACGCCAGAGGGTGCGTCATTAGAAGTTGTGTATTTAGAAACTGTGTTGGTTAGAGGTTGCGTGGTCAGAAGTTATGTTGGCCTTTACGCTGTTTTGTGCAGAACGATGAACATTAGATGCATAGAAGCTGTTGTTTGAGCTATAACAGTAGGAAAGTGATGGTCTTGACGTTAGAGGTTCAAGATGACAGAGTTAATTTACTGTGGAAATTAAATACTGCTGTGTTATTAACAAGAATTTATTAATAATAAAATTATGTTTGATGATTTATAAATGAAGATGTTAGATGAATTATTTTAATTATTTAAGATGTTATTTTGAGATGTATTTTGAGATGTTCTGAGATGATTATTTGAGATGTTTTGAGATGATTATTTGAGATGTTCTGAGATGATTATTTAAGATGTTTTGAGATGATTATTTGAGATGATTTGAGATGTCGTTAACTTGGGTGTTATCATTACATTCATGGTTGTGTCGCATACATTGCATTTTTGAGATGGAGCTTATGCTCGTTGAGATGGCCTGGATTGGAAAATTTTGAGATGAAGGCTATGCCTTGTTGATGCCTCTATTAATTGGCAGATTTTTGAGATGGGAGTTCTGCTCCAATGGTACCACATGCATTTGCATAGTATTTAGTCGCATTGTATGATTTCATAAAGAAGTGTATTTTGATGTTGATGAATGTATATTATTGTTGAGATTATTGTTGATTATGAGATGAGAAGAGGTGATGTTGTTGATCTAATTTAATATATTAATTATCATGCGCTTTATTATATTATTAGATATCTCACCCTTATGTTTGAATGTTGCCCTTACGTTGGTAACGTGCAGGTAATCGAGAGTGAAGGAGGTATTCCTTCAATAGTTCGAGTCGGTGTCATTGCTCTGATATGTAACACTCGGGGGGATGAAGGCTTGCTATTTTGATTAATGATTTTTAGTTGTTAAATTTTAATTTGATTATGAATTATGAGATGATTCGAAGTTGTTGTTCTGTTAGTGATGTTATTAAGAATTTCGCTGCGTAGATGTTGAATTATTTTATTTAAAGATGTTATGATGGTTCATCCGATGTTTTGAAAGTGTTATATATCCACGATGAATACAATGAATTTTGTTAGAACAATTTGTGACGTCCCGATTCATTTGTATGATTGAAATTTTATAACTCTGATTTATTTTGCATAATTGCTTGGGGTAGAATTGGGGTGTTACAGTTAAAGCGCGCGCCTGTTACCTATGGGACCTGAGTTCGAGCCCCAGTGATACCCTTTTGTTCATTTTCAACATTTTTCCATTTTTTTTGCTTCAGCTTGCAGCGCATGGGCTTCTCCCTTGTTGGGTTTTCATTTTTGCTAACCTCTAACCCCTGACTACTTTTACACCCCTGGCCTATTGTTTTATTTAATATTTCATTTTCTCATTTATCTATATTTTTATTTCATATTATTTTTGTTATTATTATTATTATTTATTATTAATAATGTTATTATTATTTTTATTAATAAAAATCCAAACAAATATTTTTATTTATTATTCATATTTATATATTTCCTCTATAAAACAAAGAGACTAAAAACATTTTCTTAAAACATATTAATTACTTTCTCTTAAATAATAAATTTTTAGACCTAGGTTAAATTATTATATTATTTTGTTTTCTTAATCAAAACTAATTTAGAACTTAGGTTTCTTTTTTTAATTAATTTTCATATTATTTTTAATTTAAAACATTTTCATTAAAAAACCCTAAAAAATCCTTTTTTAAGTTCATTTCTTTTCTTAATTAGTTTAAGTTAATTTTATTTAATTTTCATTAATTATTTTCTTAATTAGGTTTAGGTTATAAACCCTTTCATAAAAATCAAACAAAAGTCATTTCTTTTTCCATTTATATTCTTGCATTTTATTTATTCAATTCTTCTACACTTATTCAATATGGTTGTAATAGTTAATTAGGTTTAATTTTCTTGTAAAATCTCCATTTGTAAATTTTTATACCCCCCTCCCCTAATGATGTAATAGCTTAGTATTTTTACTTTCCGCAATTTATCGCTTTATATACAAATTGCTAGTAATTAGGGTTTGTATGAAAAGATAAAATCAACAAGTAGCAAACCCTAATTCAAGACAAAAACCAAGCATGAAAATCAATACACTTGTACACAAGCACCTCTAGGGTAAATCCACTTTGTTGCCTTACAAAAATGACCATATTACGCATGTGAGGTACCTTAGCAAAATACAAGATCATAGTCCCTCGATGATGCTATCAAAGTTGCCTTTCAAAATGATCTTAGTCCCTAAAGAAAAATGCTAAGATACCTTGCAACATTGCTAATCATGGTTATACGATAACCCACACCCGTCCCTTTAACATCCAAAGATTGGGTTACTTACCAAATTAATGGTAAGATAACAATGTCAAAGGAGAAAAGAAATGAACATGAAATACTTTTGAGTAGGTAGAATGTTCCTAATTACTTGCTCTATTTCAAAACAAAAACATCCTTGTTATTTTCAAGACAAACACCAACACTTTCAAAACATCTTTCAAACTTGAAAACATTTAAAAAGATCAACACCTTTGTATACATTCTTACGAACGAGAATCATTACAAAAGTTTTCCTAAACAATAGACTCTTTTCAAAATACTTTCAAAAACCACACAAAGCACAATTTCAAACAAAAGCAATAATCTAGCAAGTAACTAAGAGCCCATGGAAAACCATGGATGAAAAGGGTGCTAATACCTTCCCTTTTCATAATCTACCCCACGAACTTAAGAATACATCTCGAAGGTCTTTCTTGTGCTTTTACACCTTTCCTTTTGGATAAAAGAAAAGTCGGTGGCGACTCTTGCTAACCGCAACATTTGCGATCAAACGCAAAAAAACCCAAGTCAGTTCTCCCACCGTATCACAGAACTGACGACTCTGTTGGGGAGAATTCTAAAAGTGGGGTTACCTTAGGGTTAGATCACATTTACTTTCTTTGTTTGTTTGACTTGTTTGCTTTACATTATGGTTCTTTGTTTGGGTTTGAATCCTCTACCTAGATTTGGGATACCTTATAGGTAAGTAGCAATACATTGTGGAAACTGTGCGGGGTATACCGACATGGTCTAAGCAATAGCTACATTAGTGCGACATATTTGTGGATATCGGTAGCCCTTGAGTAGTCAAGGAGAATACGGGGCCGCTGAGTGATGTCATGAAGCACTAATGAACTTTAGAACCTTTACTTGACCAACTTGGCCATTAGGACGTAGTGAGATGACCGGCTTTGGTGCAGTCCGGAGTTGGTAGATAATCTATACTACAATCATTGTGGTTTGGTTTTTTTGGATATTTTGGTCTCCACTAAAGAGGCTTGCGCTGAAACAATGCCCAAAGAAACAAATCAGTGATATTGAGGTCCTTAGAACCCGGTTACTATTACTAGGACAGGTTTGAGCCAACTAAACTTCAAGAGGGTACTTACCTATGAGACTCCATGCAATCCTAAACCTAAGGATTTGTTTGCTTTGTTTGTGTATATCGACTTGTACATAACATCATAAACATCATAAACATCATAACATCATACTCATATTCACTAACCATTTCAAGGATCTTGGGATTTATCATTGTTCTGTTTTGTAGGACATGGATTCTATTCGCAGGAAAACTATTCAAGTCCACCTTGTAAGGATCCCTCCTCAACTTAAAGAGCTAGCATCAAGGATTCATGAAAATTCTCCATTTACCGAAAGACATGGTCGCCTACTAAACATGGTCACCTCCAACACTGACAAAGACATGATGAAGGTGCTCTTTCAGTTCTTTGATCCTTTACACTAATCGTTCACATTTCCCGATTATCAACTTGTGCCAACTTTGGAAGAATTCTCCCAACTCTTGAGGATTCCAATTCTTAATCAACTACCTTTCAACGGTACAGAAAGAGATCCAAATCCAGAAGAGATTGGTCAAGCTCTACACTTGCAACCATCTGATATCACAACTAATTGGGAAACAAGGAGTGGTGTCAAAGGTTTCCTAGCAAAGTTCTTGTTTGAGAAAGCCCAAAACTGTTGGAAATTCTTAGATTTGCAAGCTTTTGAGGAAATTGTGGCTCTCCTCATCTATGGGATGGTTTTGTTTCCAAATTCTGACCTTCTCATAGATGTGAACACCGTCAAAATCTTCATGTCTCGTAACCCGATGCCTACTTTGCTGGGGGACATCCTACATTCCTTTAACACTCGCACTGTGAGGAAAAGAGGTATCCTTATGTGTTGTACTCCTCTCTTGGAATGATGGTTTATTTCGCATCTTCCCCAATCTATATTGAAGAACAAGCAAGGTTCAAGGTGGTCACATAGGTTGATGACGCTCAAACATTCAGACATTCATTGGTGTTCTTGATCCATAGAGAATGTTACTATTGTCGACCGTTGTAGAGAATTCCTTAATGTCCCTTTACTTGGAATTAGAGGAGGTATCACCTATAACCCATGCTTAGCCTTAAGACAGTTTGGTTACGCCCTAAGGGATGGCCCACATGAGATGCTCATTCAAGGTTTAGTATTTGACTTCGAGAACGACGATAAAGGTCATTGCCAGAGGTTTATCCAAGATTGGAGGATGTTAAACAAGGTAGATAGCAAGAAATTAGGGCATAATAATTCCATCCCTCTTGAGCCTTACCTCAAATGGGTACGAGCTCATGCTCAAAGCCTTATGATGCCTTACCCCTCCATTTTCCCAGTAATCATAGAGCCTGTTGTGGAAGGAGATGTTCCATACACTGTCCTGCATCCTGACATGCCCACTTCTCTTGAAGACTTACAAAGGTATTTGATACAAATTAAGGGGGAGCAAGACACTTTTGAGGCCCAATTCTACACCAGCGAGAAGAAGGTTTTGGAACTCACTAAGCAACTTCATGAGGAGCGGAGCATGAATGCCTACATCGAGCCAAAGAGGATGCGTATAACTTTTTTATCTTAGAGTTTTTGTACTTCTTTGTAAGCCAAAAAGAGGCATGATTTACTCAAGCTCTAATTTAGTAATATAACGTGTGTTCCTTTTTGGTCTAAAGCAATTTTAAATCTCTAATTTCCTTGAAATTATTGCATATGCATTTACCATTCATCATAACATAAGCAGGTTTCTTACGACAAGTCTCCTCATCTTTCTACTGTTTATTTCAGTAAGATGGATCTCAAGCAGACGGTAAAAGACCTCCAAGCATAGAATGCCCAGTTTCAGCAGTTGTTCTTAAGTCTAACCAAAAGACAAGAAGATCTCAAAACCTTGCTGATTGAAGAAAAGAAGAAGAAAAAGAAAGTAACCGGAGTTCTGAATATGGGAAGAAGGTTCCAAGGAAAAGCAAGAAGGACCCTAGACTTTGTAACGTCATCCGGTGAAAAAGATAACCAAGATGGGAAAGGCAAGGAAGCAGTTGTCCAGCAAGAGTCTGAAGAGGAAGAAGAAGAGGATTACTCTGAAGAGTAGTATCCCCCGACCGACGACAAGTACAAGCATATGGAAGAATGACTAAGCGCAATGGAAATTCATAAAGTGCCTGGGATAGACTTTGAGGAGCTAGGCTTGGTGTCTGGGATTATCATTCCACCAAAATTTAAGGCACCGATATTTGCTAAATACGATGGAGTTTCGTGCCCCAAAATGCATCTTCGATCCTATGTGAGGAAGATACAGCCTCACGCTGCGGACATATATTTATGGTTCCACTTTTTCCAAGACAGTCTATCCGGAACTCAACTTGATTGGTTCTACCAACTAGAAAGGGCCAACATCCACAATTGGGAAGACCTTGCCGCTGCCTTCTATAAACAATATCAGTACAACACGGACCTTGATCCTACCCGTAGTCAACTCCAGAGTATGGCTATGGTTTCAAATAAAGGTTTCAAAGACTACGCTCAGAAATGGAGGGATCTAGCAGGAAGAGTCCAGCCTCCCCTTTCTGAAAGAGAGCTAGTAGACATGTTTCTGGGTATCCTGTTTGGTCCTTTCTTTAATCATTTAATTGGGAGCTCCTCAGAAGGCTTCACTGAATTAATCTTGACCGGAGAAAGAGTGGAAGTTGGGATTAAGAGTGGGAAGATCCAAAAAGACGCGTCCTCCGCCGCTGTAAGAAAACCATTTATTAGGAAGAAAGAAGTTGGTGATGTGTATCCTCAAAGGAATCAAGATAGAACTGAACATCGACCAATGGCAGGGGCTGTTATGATCCCTAAGCCTGCATCTACTCAACAAAGGAACGATTAACCTAGAACAGAAAGACCAGTAAGACAATTTACCCGAATTAATATGACACTATCTCAAGTCATGCCGCACTTGTTGAGATCCAACCTAGTAACTTTGAAAGAAGCTTCGAAGAATCCTAACTCAACATCACCTCATTATCATCCTAATGCTCGCTGTGCATACCATTCAAAAAGCCTCGGCCATGATACCAAAAACTGTTGGGCTTTGAAAAACAAGGTGCAAGACCTTCTTGAAGAAAAAGAAATTGAGTTTGATGCTCCTGAAATCCCAAATGTTATCACCGCTCCTATGCCCAAGAATGGCCGTGGTGTTAACACTATTGAAGATGATATGTTTGTTAATGCTGTTGATGAACTTATTACTCCTCTCCTGACTGTAAAGAAGAACTTATTGAAAGTCGATTTATTTCCGGGCTATGATGAAGGCTGCCACTTCTGTTTATCCCGACCAACTAGTTGTCATTTATTGAAAGCATGTGTTCAACGCCTAATGGAAGATAAATAGATTTTGTTTTAAAAGACTCACATTCCACCCATTTCCTACAATGATGTTTTAATAGTAACCATTTCTACCAATCCTTCCAGGGTCTCCATCAAAAGACCCGTTAGGATTACATCAGTTCCTAAAGTAGCTCCACTAATAATTACTATGCCAGGTCCAATCCCATACTCATCAGATAAGATTGTCCAATGGAATTATGGGGGAGATGTCTACTATCACAACATCAAGTAAGATTGGCTGGCTGATGAAGACTCAATTCTTGAGAAGGCTGACTCCGGCATCAGTAACATTGAGGGAACCAGCAAGATAACCTGAAGTGGCAGAGTATTCTCCCTAGAGATTTCTCCTCCAATGACTGTTACCAGCCCTGTGATCATCCTTGTTCCTGTTCCTGCTAACACTACTACTACTACAATCCCTTTGATTACCCCTGCTAACACTACTACTACTACTACTACAATTCCTATAGTTACACCTGCTGACACTCCTACCGCCGAGTCAACCGAGGCTCGGGGCAAAGGCGTTCTGGTTGAGCCTGTCCAGATAAATGCGCAAATAGTATCTATCCCTGAGGCCTCCAAAAAGGAGATGGAAGAAATTCTGAAGATTATAAAGGGAAGCGACTACAACGTAGTCGAGCAGCTAGGGAAGACTCCGTCAAAGATTTCCATGTTAGCTTTATTGTTGTATTCTGAGGCTCATGCAAAGGCCTTGGTGAAATTCCTTAAAACTTCCCATGTACCACAAGAAACCTCTGCTGATCAGTTCCAAGACTGTGTGGCCAGCTTGATTGCGAACAATGGTTTAGGCTTTTATGATGCTGACTTGACACCTAGAGGGGGGAAGTACAACGAGGCATGCATGTCTCTGTCGAATGCCGGGGCACAACTTTGGCCCATGTCTTGGTGGATATCGGTTTGTCTTTGAATGTGCTGCCTAAGAAGGCTCTTGATAGACTCGACTGTGAAGGTTTGACCTGAAAACCCAACAATATAGTGGTAAGGGCCTTCGACAGTTCAAAGAGAATGATGCATGGGGAGGTGGACATCCCCATAAAAGTTGGAACCCAAACCTTTGATTCAACTTTTCACGTGATGGACATTCTCCCTTCCTACTCCTGCTTATTGGGCCAACCATGGATTTACAATGTTGGTGCTGTCACCTCTATGTTACATCAAATGATGAAATACCCAACCAAGGGGAAGATCATTATTGTTCATGGAGAAGAGGAATATATGGTCAGTCATTTAAACTCCTTCAGATATGTGGAATTGGATGGCGAATTCATTGAAACTCCATTTCAGCACTTCGAGGAAGTTCCACCAAGCGTGGCAGTAGCCAAAGCTGTTTCCCAAATCCCAAAGATTACAAGACCTCCACTAAAGATGTCTTCTCTGAAAGATGCCAAGGTAGTGATAGAAGAAGGTGGGTGCACTATTTTGGGCCAACTCCCGGATATCCCATACAAGTCTGACAAATTTGGTTTGGGTTTCACTTCAGGAGCCCAGAAAGTTGTACGCCGTGCTCGTGCCGGGGGACCCCCTTTGAAGATCAACAACCACGGAGTCAATGTAGTGAAGGATGATGAAGACAACTAAGACCTGGAGGAATGGATTTTCCCAACTATCAATGGAGGACTCAGCAACTGGGAAGCTAAATTTTTTGTTCCAATTACTTTTATCCAACAATAATTGTCTTTAAATTTTGACGGATTTGTAATAATTAAACAATTCAGACTTTTAAAGACTTGTGTCTTACCCGAGGAACATCGGTCCATTTATAAGGGTTGTCATCTCATTTTCATATGTCATCAATGAATCATGGACGTTTTTGCATACAAACTTTGTGTTCTTTGTCTTTCTTTTTTACATTTTTTATTTCTTTCAAAGATAGTTATACCCTTACACACACTCACATTCAAAATGCAGATCTACATCCATTCGGGATCCCATGGATAACGATTATGCTATGGCCTTTTGTGACTCTGAAAGTCTAATCTACCAAGCCGAAGACGAAGGTGAGGAAGATTGTGAAGTTCCAGGGGAACTAGAAAGGTTACTACAACAAGAAGAGAGGGCCATTCAGCCCCACGAAGAGCCAGTGGACACAGTTAACCTAGGTACTAAAGAGGACAAGAAAGAAGTCAGGGTGGGTGCCAATCTGGAACCCAGTATCAAGAAGTGTCTGATTTAGTTGCTACATGATTATGTTGAGGTCTTTGCTTGTTCGTATGAAGATATGCCAAGACTTGATACAGATATCGTGTTACATCGTCTACCAATAAAAGAAGACTGCCCACCGGTAAAACAAAAGGTACGTCGCATGAGACCAGACATGTCAGAGAAGATCAAAGTCGAAGTCATGAAACAATTCAATGTCGGATTCTTGGCCGTCACCTCCTATTCGCAATGGGTCGCCAATGTGGTTCCTGTGCCTAAAAAGGACGGAAACGTGCGAATCTGCATGGACTACAGAGATTTGAATAGGGCAAGCCCTAAGGATGATTTCCCACTTCCCCACATCGATATTTTGGTTGACAATACAGCATAACATAAGGTGTTTTCCTTCATGGACGATTTCTCAGGCTACAACCAAATCAAAATGGCACCTGAGGACATGGAGAAAACCACCTTTGTCACACAATGGGGGACTTTCTGTTATAAGGTTATGCCGTTTGGGTTGAAGAACGCTGGGGCAACCTATCAGCGTGCCATGGTAGCTCTATTTCACGACATGATACATCACGAAATAGAGGTCTATGTGGACGACATGATAGCCAGATCTCAAACTGAAGGAGAACATCTTGACCATTTGCAGAAGCTGTTTGAGAGATTAAAGAAATACAAGTTGAGGTTGAACCCAAATAAATGCACATTTGGAGTGAGGTCCGGTAAACTCCTAGGCTTTGTCGTCAGCTGTAAAGGTATCGAAGTGGATCCTGCCAAAGTGAAAGCAATGCAAGAAATGCCTGCTCCTCGTACCGAGAAGGAAGTCAGAGGATTCTTGGGACGGTTAAACTACATTGCTAGATGCATTTCTCACATAACAGCTAATTGTGAACCAATCTTCAAATTACTGAAGAAAGATCAAGTAGTTAAATGGAATGATGAAGGCTAAACTGCCTTTGACAAGATCAAAGAGTACCTACAAGAGCCTCCTTTGTTGATTCCACCAGTCGAGGGAAGACCATTAATCATGTATCTGACTGTTTTGGAAAATTCAATGGGATGTGTGTTGGGGCAGCATGACGAGTCTGGCCGAAAAGAGCATGCTATTTATTACCTGAGCAAAAAGTTTATCGACTGTGAAACAAGATATTCACTGCTCGAGAAAACTTCTGCGCTCTGGCTTGGGCTTCTCGCCGGCTAAGACAGTATATGCTGACCCATATTACCTTATTGATATCTAAAATGGATCCAATAAAATACATCTTCGAGAAGCCTACCCTCTCTGGGAGAATAGCAAGATGGCAGATGATCCTGACGGAATATGACATTCAATATACAACCCAAAAAGCAATAAAGGGTAGTGTACTAGCTGATCACCTTGCTCATCAAGCTATGGATGACTATCAGTCCATGAATTTCGAATTCCCAGATGAAGACATCATGATGGTAAACAACTGTGAAGAATTCAGACCATATGACGGACCTGAACAAGGATCCCGATGGACCCTAGTTTTTGATGGGGCGTCTAACACACTCGGAAATGGTATAGGTGATGTACTCATATCTCCTGAAGGATGCCATAATACCTTTACGGCAACACTCTGCTTCAATTGTAAAAATAACATGGCAGAATACGAAGCGTGCATTTTTGGTCTCAAAGTTGCCATAGATTTGGGGATCAAATCCTTAAATGTATTCGGAGATTCAACTTTGGTCATCAGCCAGATCAAAGGGGAATGGGACACCAAACACCCTAACCTTATCCCCTACAAAGAACATGTGTTGACATTGATCCCACATTTTGAGAAGATTACCTTTAAGCATTTCCCGCGAGAAGAAAATCAGCTAGCAGACGCGCTAGCCACAATGTCATCCATGTTTAAACTTAAATGGGATAACGAGGCTCCCCAGATCACCATTGAACGAATGGATGAACTAGCTCATTGTCACGATATTAATACTGAAGAAGTAGTGGACCGGCCTTGGTTTCACGAAGTCAAGAGGTATCTCGAGGCTCAAGAATATCTGCAAGGAGCTTCAGTCAATGATAAGAAGTTCTTAATGAGATTATCTACAAGTTCTTCCTTAGTAATGACATTCTCTACAAACACAACCATGACTCTATTTTACTCTGTTACGTAGACAAGGCTGAGGCAGAAAAGATCATGGGTGATCTGCATGAAGGAACTTTTGGCACCCATTCCAGTGGGCATATGATGGAAAAGAAAATCCTACGGGCAGGTTATTACTGGTCTACCATGGAAGCATATTGCTATCAACTCTCTCGAACCTGTCATAAGTGTCAAATCTATGCTGACAAGGTGCACGTACCTCCCGTTCCCTTGAATTTATTGACGGATCCTTGGCCCTTTGCTATGTGGGGCATCGATATGATTGGTGAAATTAAGCCAATAGCCTCTAATGGACACCGCTTCATCTTGGCGGCCATTGACTATTTCACAAAGTGAGTTGGGGCGGTTTCTTTCGCTTTCATTACCAAGAATGTTGTAGCTCGGTTCATCAAACAAAATCTCATTTGTCGGTACAATATCCCAGAGAGGATCATCACTGACAATGGTATGAATCTCAACAACACCATGATCACCACACTGTGTGCGCAATTCAAGATCCAGCACCACAATTCTTCCCCTTACCGGCCAAAGATGAATGGTGTCGTCGAAGCCGCAAATAAGAACATCAAAAAGATCATACAGAAAATGACAGTCACGTACAAAGACTGGCATGAGATGCTACCATTATCTCTCCATGGTTACCGTACCACGACACGCACATCAACCAGGGAAACACCCTACTCTCTGGTATACGACATGGAGGTTGTCTTGCCTATTGAGGTCCAGATCCCCTCTCTAAGAATTATGAATGATGCAGGGTTGAATGAAGACGATTGGATCCAAACTCGACTTGATCAACTGAACTTGATTGATGAGAAAAGGCTTACTGCTGTCTGTCATGGTCAGATGTATAAAAAAATAATGATCAAGGCTTTCAACAAAAAGGTAATACGCCAAGTATATCAAGTCGGGGATTTGGTGATCAAACGCTTTATAATGCCGCAAGGTGACCCCATAGGCAAATGGACTCCTACATATGAAGGACCATTTGTAATCAAAAGCATTTTCTCTGGTGGTGCAATGATCTTGACTACTATGGATGGCGACGACCTACCACACCCTGTAAACGCGGACATAGTCAAAAGATACTAGGCATAAGAGACCCACTAGGTTGACACACCTAGGCAAAATAAGGGCATCCCGGCGAACCAAAAAGGTTCGGGCAAAAATTAGGGATAAAAAAAAAATTGTACACCCGGCAAGTTGAAAACCCGAAAGGGCGACTTGGGCAAAAAAGGGTATCCCGGTGGACTGAAAACCCGAAAGGGCGGTCCAGGAAAAAGCTATGGAATTAAAGCGTATGACTATGTCCCGTTAGATCACCTTTACGGATAACCTTTGGCTTCGACTGACAAACTCAGCGGTTCTGATCAATCCAATCAACTTTGGACAAGGTAGCAAGTGGACAAGACGCTCAGAGACACGAAGGCTATAGAAGAATGGGAACCCCATGGGATTATTTCACATAGCTATCTCTTCTTTGTATCAAATTTTCATTTTTTACGACGACATTCTCTTACTAAGATGTTCGTCTCATTGTACAAAATACTTATTCAAGTAAGTACAAAGATACCCCTTTGAAAGTGTAAAACTATCTGTTTTTCTTTATTTATGTGTTTTGTTTACAAAAACATCCAATGATTTATTTTTGAGCATATGCATTTGAACATAATTACTGTTTACAAATGAGCAAAAAATAGAAGACAATCACTAATGGCTTTAAGAAATAGGATGATATCTTTAAACTATTCCATAAAATTCCCCACAGTGTGCAGCTTAATGATACTAAGCTCTCTCGTATCCCCAGCGGAACAGGACTTCCAGTTATCACTCCCCAATAAAGGTCGTCCATTTTCTCTGGATTCCCCAACAGATTTCACAAGCCATACAAGGTGTTTCCCTTACAACAGAGTTTATTTCTCTAACAAATAGGAGCTCATCAACTCATCAGCACTTCAAAACATGAAGACTTACACTCCACGTCCCCAACAACAGTAAGGGATTTATTTTCCCTAATCCAACAGTGTTAAAGCAACATAGCTTATTTGCCTATGCATCGAATCAATACGTAAAAACATTGACAACACGAACGCATACAACATAATCTCATTCATTTTTATTGAGAACATCATTATGAAATGCATTTCATACACCATGACATTGCATGCAACTAATCTTTCATCTCTTCAGTAAAGATCACTCAGCAGATAGCTATCATCAATAATATACAAAGGTCAGAGATTGATACCTGAGATAAGCCAGGACAATTATCTACACAACCAGTTGAATTAATCTTGCACGGGTTCTTCTCATTCAACTCTCAGATACAGTTCGGATACGCTCCAGGCACGGATGCCATTCTGATACTCTTTCTCATTCAACTCTCAGATACAATTCAGATACTCTCCAGGCACGGATGCCATTCTAATACTCATTCAGATTCAACTCTCAGATATAGTTCAGATACGCTTCAGGCACGGACGCAATTCTGATACTCATTTAGTTTCATCTCTCAGATACAATTTAGATGCGCTCCATACACGGATGTCATTCTGATACTCATTCAGATTCAGATTTCAGATACAGTTTAGATACGCTCCAGACACGGATGCCATTCTAATACTCATTCAGAATTCTTTCTCGGATACAGTTCAGATACACTCCAGACACGGATGCTATTCTTATATTCATTCATAATTCTTTCTCGAATACAGTTCAGATACGCTCCAGACACGGATGCCATTCTGATACTCATTCAGTTTCAGCTTGCAGATGTGGTTCAGCAATCATGTTTGGATGGCATCTACAAGCCCATCTCCAGCAACTTTCCATCACCTCTCCAAATGGAATCTTTAACCCCATTCCCTATACCATCAACCATCACATTCTCGAGTGCAAATTTCTGGGCACTCTAGTGTCCAATCATCTTCCACCTTCAAGTCACGAATGGAAAATCCGCCAATCTAACTCTTCAGGTTTAAGAAGATTGAACAGGGGCAGCTGTTGTACCCCAAAATTTTCCCTCTCACTTATAACATATTTCCTCACAAAGATCTCTCTTGGTTCAAGATTGTACTAGGGTTGATCAACTCAAGACACCTCCTTAAGCACTGATGACCAAAATTAGGGTTTAGGATTTCACAAGGATAATTGAACTTTCAATGCTTCATGTGACTTCCATGGATCATTTTGGACCCCCAAAATTACTCATGTCAAGTTTCAAGCCTTGGATCACACTTTTGCTCAGTCAATTGAGCAGTCAGTCTAAAAATCAGTTGTATTGGGGGAAAAGTCAACTATGGCCAATTTACAGTCAAACTTCATAATTTTTTATCCACATCAACATTATAAACTCATATGTATCATTTGATCATGTTTGGACCACAATTCCTCAAGAAATTTGATCAAATCATCAAAAGGGCAAAATGGTCAAAATTAGGATTTTGACTGAGCAAAGGCAATTTTCTGATTTTTGACCTAGCAAATGGTCAATTGGTTTGAAGCATGATCTCAAGAGTTCAATTGCATAATTTTTATCTAATGGCATAACCCAATACATTGCTCAAGATCAATTGGATTAATAGTGAATTTTCAATCAATTGATCCAAAGTCAACTGTACACTGAAAAGTCAAACTATGAGTTTTTGGTCAAAATCCAATGTCAAAGATCATAATTAATCAAAACATGTCAAAATATGAAACTAATTCATCAAGAAATAAAAAATTCAATATTTCATTTTGAAAAGTCAAAGTTTTCTAACTTAGAAATTTTTCTAAGTGTTTAAAACTTCATGTTTTTTCACAACTTTGAGCCAATTTTTCACCATGATCCAAGAGGATTCAGAAGAAACTTTCAACATGAAAGTTGTAGATCTCCATGATATCTATAACATTTATTTACACAACTTATTCTAAAAATGTTTGGATCACAAGTTATTAATTCTTAAATTCATTGTCTTGAAATTGAATACTTAGTGAAATTTTGCCCTAGTTTTGGTCAGGATTTTGACCTAACTTCATGGCACTTTCTCATATAGTTCCAAGGGGAATTTCCAAAAGTGATTCAAATATGGGTTGCAGAGAACATTACAAGCTTTCCAAAATGTCTAAGAACTCCTTGAGATCATTCTTGAGCAGGGAGAATCGAAGAGAGAAAGTTAGGGTTTTCAAACTTGAATTACAAGTCATTTTTTGATGAACATATGAACCAAATCCATGCTAGGCTGCATAATCTTTGCTTTGCAGGCCTCAAACTTGTTTGTCACTCCATAATTAAATGTTTACACAACTGTTAGAGATTTGATCCAAGCAATTGAGCTATTATCCAAGTTGCATTTCCATTAATGGCGCAAAGTTAACATTGCCATTCTTGTAAAGCACGCTTTTTGCATAAAGTCCATTCTTGAGCCTCTAACTTGTTCCCTATGATCACACTCCATCCACAAAGTCAGAAGCAAGCTTGTTTAAAGCATAACCACTCTATGAACCAAGTACAAGGCATGGAAACTTGTTTTGTCAAAAAATCACATGTTAAGCTTAAACATGTAAATTTGAATTCTGATCAACTAGAGCACTCCAAACTTGTTGCTTATAAATAGAGTCACTATTTGTGAACTAAGACACGGGTTTTAGCACCCTGAAACACTCCCAAATTCCCTCTAGCCAGAAATTGCACAAAAACTCCATTGATACACAGTTCTGACCTTAAACTTGTATCTCTCATTTTCCTCGTGCGTTTTCCCTCAAATTCATTCATAAAGCTTCCTTACATCAAATATAGTCCATCCCTGTCCTTGGTTTGAAATTGTAACTCTATCTTCATCATCCTTCATAACCAAAAACAGAGGTCTACAACTTGACTTCTCCAGACCATTCTAGCCATCCATTGCTCAAGCAAACCATTGCATTTGCTTCCTGGGGACTTGAGGAAGTTAGCCTGATCATCACCACTGCCTGAAACAAGCTCAAATCCATTTCATAATTTCCAATTTTGAGGTATTTTCTTGAACTTCTATCTTCATATTTAGGCGTTGTTAGGCTTGCATTTGTGAAGATAAAATGTAGACATCATTGCCCTGAAACTATACATGTCCATAGATTTCATTTATTTTGATTGATCTAGGAGAATTTTGAGTTTGAACTTTCTGAAATATTTAGGTCAGAATTTGGTACTTTTAGAAATTCTCATTCATCTTTGATTTATAGATTTTGATATTTATATGGTTGGATTCGTGTGACAAAATGGAGAAATTTTCATGTTTACACTTTTGCAAATGGTTGAGAAATGAGCAAGTTACAAATCCTTTAGCTGGAGGTTGAAGATGAAGTGTAATCAGGGCGCGTTTTGTGTTATGTATTTATCCTTTCACACAAGTTAACGGATGTATCACCACCCTAGTGGTTAAAGCGCGCGCATGTTACCTATGGGACCTGGGTTCGAGCCCCAGTGTTACCCTTTTATTCATTTTCAACATTTTTCCATTTTTTTTTGCTTCAGCTTGCAGCGCATGGGCTTCTCCCCTGTTGGGCTTTCATTTTTGCTAACCGCTAGCCCCTTACTACTTTTACACCCCTGGCCCATTGTTTTATTTAATATTTCATTTTCTCATTTATTTTTATTTTTATTTCATATTATTTTTGTTATTATTATTATTATATATTATTTTTAATGTTATTATTATTTTTATTAATAAAAATCCAAAAAATTATTTTTATTTATTATTCATACTTATATATTTTCTCTATAAAACAAAGAGACTAAAAACATTTTAGTAAAACAAATTAATTTCTTTCTCTTAAATAATTAATTTTTAGACTTAGGTTAAGTTATTATATTTTTTTATTAATAAAAATTAATTTAGAACTTAGATTTCTTTTTTTAATTAAATTTCATATTATTTTTAATTTAAAACCTTTTCATAAAAAACCCTAAAAAATCCTTTTTTAAGTTAATTTCTTTTCTTAATTAGTTTAAGTTAATTTTATTTAATTTTCATTAATTATTTTCTTAATTAGGTTTAGGTTATAAACCCTTTCATAAAAATCAAACAAAAGTCATTTCTTTTTCCATATTCTTGCATTTTATTTATTCAATTCTTGTACACTTATTCAATATGGTTGTAATAGTTAATTAGGTTTAATTTTCTTGTAAAATCCCCATTTGTAAATTTGTATACCCCCTTCCCCTAATGATGTAATAGCTTAGTATTTTTACTTTCCGTAATTTATCGCTTTATATACAAATTGCTAGTAATTATGGTTTGTATGAAAAGATAAAATCAACAAGTAGAAAACCCTAATTCAAGACAAAAACCAAGCATGAAAATTAATACACTTGCACACAAGCACCCTTAGGGTAAATCCACTTGGTTGCCTTACAAAAATGACCATATTACGCATGTGAGGTACCTTAGTAAAATACAAGATCATAGTCCCTCTATGACGCTATCAAAGTTGCCTTTCAAAATTATCTTAGTCCCTAAAGAAAAATGCTAAGATACCTTGCAACATTGCTAATCATGGTTATACGATGACCCACGCTCTTCCCTTTAACATCCAAAGATAGGGTTACTTACCAAATTAATGGTAATATAACAATGTCAAAGGAGAAAGGAAATGAACATGAAAGACTTTTGAGTAGGTAGAATGTTCCTAGTTACTTGCTCCATTTCAAAACAAAAACATCCTTACTATTTTCAAAACAAACACCAACACTTTCAAAACATCTTTCAAACTTGAAATTTTTTCAAAAGATCAACACATTTGTATACATTCTTACGAACGAGAACCATTACAAAAGTTTGCCTAAACAATGGCCTCTTTTCAAAATACTTTCAAAAACCACACAAAGCACAATTTCAAACAAAAGCAAGTGATCTAGAGAGTAACTAAGAGCCCATGGAAAACCATTGATGACAAGGGTGCTAATACCTTCCCTTTTCATAATCTACCCCCCGAACTCAAGAAAACATCTCAAAGGTCTTTCCTGTGCTTTTTCACCTTTCCTTTTAGATAAAAGAAAAGTTGGTGGCGACTCTTGCTAACTGCAACATTTGCGATCAAACGCAAAAAAAAACCAAGTCAGTTCTCCCACCGTATCACAGGGTGCATAAGGATTTAATTAAGCAGGGGAATCTACTTCTACCCTTCATCAGGAGCTCAAGTATCCTTTAAAAGGAAAGTCCGTAACTATTTGTCGTGAGGAAGAATACATTGTGAGCCATTTGACTTCATTCTGTTATGTGGGGGTTGAATGAGAAGTTCATGTAACTCTGTTTCGGGCTTTTGTAACTATTCAGATGATCAAGAATCCTCGTTCTGAGGAAAGAAAGAAACCTGAGAATTCTTTGACTTCATTCAAAGATGCTCAAGCACTAGTTGAGGATGGTCACCCCAAAGGTTGGGGTCGGGTTGTGGATGTCATTCCAAAATTTAACAAGATCAGTTTGGGTTTCAACCCCTCAGAAGTAGAGTGCAGCTCCCAAAGCTTCAAATTTGTCTATTCCGTTGAATTTTTCCAGCTATGGTTTCGCCCAATATGGATGCACCAATGTAAATCATAATGCATTAAATATGTTTATCTTGAACTAATCCATTCACGATTTCTCTTAAATATTTTTCGTTGTTTTTTATACTCAACTCTTGTTTGATAAACTAAAACCTCTGGAGGGAGGATGGCGGATAATTTACCAAGAATCTCAGACAATATGCTTTTGAGTAAAACCCTAATGATGATGTATAAGCATTGTTTCAAGTCCCCAAACACTGGAGATATAAGGGAGTGAAACCCTCGTTAACCCCTTTGAGCCTTCGAAGATGAGTTTCTTTTTTGTTCAGAAAAAACCCTTATTTTGAACCCAGGGGCGAGTAGTGTTCAGATAATCCGATTGAGCGTTCATAACTCATCAAGAGTGTGCATCCAAGGATACAACAATGTTTATGCTTCAAAAGGTTGAGGAAATTCAAAATTGCAATGGGAAATCTTTGTCTATTAGCAGTGTGTATAAAAAAAGGATGATATCCCAATGGGTATCTGTGATACGGTGGCAGAACCGACTGTTATACTGGTTTTGCATTTTGTATTCACAAATGTGCGGTAAGCAAGAGTCGCCACCGGCTTTTTTTTTATCCAACAAAGGAAAGGGTGAAAAGAACAGAAAAAGACCTTTTTTGAGAGTTTCTGAGTAAGAGGGTGTAGCGATAAAAAATGTAGCGGGGTAAATCAGAGATCGAATTATTGATTAATTCGTCTCGCAAAAGCAAGAGTCGCCACCGCGCTTTATTGTTTCCAAAGGAAAAGGGAAAAGAGCGAAATAAAACCCTAAATATGCAATGTAAATAAAAATACAAATACAAAGCGTTTTTGAAAAGAGATCTTATGGTTCGGGGGTTGGTTATACAATGGGAAGGTACTAGCACCCAATGCATCTATAGTACTCTATAGGAACCTTTTGAAATATCTGTTTTATTTAAAATTGATCGCTTGATTGAAAATAAATCGTTTTGGCCGAAAAGGGATACGGACGGGTTTTTGAAGATACGACGACCTAATGTCGAAGTTTTTGCTTAAAAGGTATAAGTCTCGAAAAGGTTGAATATTTGAAGGAAAATTAACCTAAGTTTTTAATGAATGAGAGTATTCGCTCGATCGTTTTTGAGGACATGAAGTCAACAAAAATTAGACAATTCCCTTTGGATTGACGCAAACAGAATAATCAAGTAAATGCGAGATATTTAAACAGAAAATTATGAGATAAAAGATATACAACAAATTAAATAAGAGACTGAGTGTGAACATGCATTTTTTTGACTTTTTGTTTAATATATGAAGAGAAAAAATGTTTTAATTGGTTACGCATTTTAACATAGATAAAAAGTAACGAGAATTAATAGAAATATTTTTTTAAGGTTTTTATATGTTTCTATTTTTTATGTCTTTTTTGTATTAGTATTTAACCAAAATGAGGGGAGTAAATTAAAGAAAAATAGCATGTTTTTTTTTAGTTTTCTCATTTTTTACTTTCATATGTTTTTAGAGATACTGAATATTTTTCAAATTAAGTAAAACTTACAAGTCAAATATCTAATTAAAATAAGGAAGACTAAAACTATTAAATAAACCTAAACTTAGATTAAATGAGATTTGGATAAAATATTACAAATTGTCTAATTAAAACTATATGTTTATTTCTAGGAAACTAATTAGTATAAATTAAATAAGTTAAGAAAAAGAATAGAATTAAACTAAGAGTAAATAAAAAAATGGGGTATGAATAGCAATTAGAATGGGCTTAAGTTAAAAAAGAAAATGAGTTGGGTTGAGGGAAATGGAGCGGGTCGTTGGAAGACCCAGACCCAAGAGAAGAGACACGAAGCTGTAACGAAAAAAGCCTTGGAACGCTGTACCATGGCTGCCGCTGGAACCTCAACCATCATCCTCCTTCAATCATCAACACCAAATCATCACATCACCTGCATCATCTCGATCTCGCATCACAAAACTCGATAATAACACCACAAATCAAAACCAGAACGCAAGAGGAATAACGGAAACGCAGAAGAGAAAAGAAGAATCGGTGCAGAGAATAACAAATTATGAATCAGCTTTCTGGATTTCGCTTCATCACCAAAATCAAGATCCACCAGAGCTTGCTTCCGACAGGTAAGACAAATTCTTCCACTTCTCTTTGTTTCTCTGCATTACCTTCTTGCCTGAGTTATCGCCTATAGAATCGGCGTGCGGTGTGGTAATGGGTTTAAGAGAAGATAGTAGAGGGGTTCGAGAGAGAGAGAGCGATTGGAGGGTGGCTCGCAATTCGTGGTTGCAAGATGTTAAGAGTACTTCTTATATCAATTAGGTTTGTCACCACTAAACCATCTAACAATCCTTTGAATTTCAATGTTTTAGGGGAAAATTGACCATTAGCGGCCTGCAAAGATAGTTGGAAGGGAGGGATTTCGCTGTTATGAAGGAAACGAAGAGAGCTCGGCGCGGAGGAGAACAAAAGGTTAGCAGAGAAGGGGGTTGTAGAGTGGTGATATCCCTCCTCTGTCCTGGATCCGGAGATGTTAGACGCGGTTAGTTGTTATGTTTTTTTTGTTTTTTTAGTAAAAAGAAAATTCTGTCACTGATTTGCAAAAGCTAATAACACGTTCCTATTTTTCAACGGTGGCTTTCCATGAATATTTGTTTCTCTCTTTGAGCTCTTCAAATCCAAGTAATACTAACTTTAATAACCAATGCTTAAGCAGCAAGAGAAGAATGAAGACAAAAATATGTGCCTAAAGAGTTGGAAAAGTGCTTCAAGGCTTATCCACAGCAGGACAAGATATGAGTAACAAGGCGACATTCACATGAAAGCGGTTCGTCCACCTCTTCTGGTATGTCTATCATATGCAGTACCGAACTTGTCCACCAAATCAATCCTTGCACTTGAGCAGTTGGTAAGCATGGCAAGGTAACTAATCAACAAGGTGTCATTGTATTCCATCAAGAAATCATCTTGAAATTCCCAGATTCAAAAGCAGGTAATCTTCTCATGAGACTCGACACTTGCCTTAATAGCGAATTCTCGCAAGGAACATCACCTTTTCCATCGCAAGAAGATAGTGATGAATCGTAAAGTCGAATTGGTAATTAAAAAAAGGGTTTGTCAATTTTCTATATTATCTCAAATTGGCTTTAAAATAATAGTATGTTATATGATTGCGTTGGTCTTGCGACATTATTGGATTTTGAAATTTATCAATCGAGTTATTGTCGGTGTTAAATAGGGATTAATGTATTGATGATTCGCAATGATATTAAATGGCCATTTTACATGATTTCAGGAAATTGAGAGAGGATTATTATCCAGTGAGACAAAGGCAACACAACGGTATAAAGATTTATGCGAAAAAACTGAAGAAACTCACATGGTCGGAGCTAGTCCGACGGTACGATTCCGGCGAAGTCAGGTAAGCTCCGAAGATTCCTCGTTCTTTGCTTTCTGCTACTAATTCTTCTCTTCTTCTTCGTCTAAAAACTGGTTGGAATATTGAATAATTGGTTTTTTGGTGGTTTTGGATTATACTGTTTTGTCTATGGTTTTGATACAGTATGCAGGTTATGTGATTAGCAATATGCTATGCAAAATGATTTAGCAGTAGGTTATGTGATTTAACCATATGCTATGGTTTTGGAATAGTGTAGATGTAGGTTCTGTGTAGAGATATGCTATGGTTTTTGAAAGGTTTAGATGTAGGTTCTGTGTAGAGATATGCTATGGTTTTTGAAAGGTTTAGATGTAGGTTCTGTGATTTTTGCCTTATGTTATGGTTTTGGATAGTTTGATGCAGGTTCTGTGATTAGCCATATGCTATGCAAAATGGTTTAGCAGTACACAGGTTGTGTGGTTTTTACCTTTTAGCAGAAAAGATGATTTTTGCTTTATGTTATAACTTTGAATAGTTTTTGATCCAGGTTATCAAGCAGGTTATGTGTTTTAAGGTTTTTGGTGGTGGGGGCCTTCTTTTTTACAGGTTGTGAACTCTGCTTATATTTGAAGGGGTTTGGTAATATTATATCCGTTGCCTCCCATCCTGGTATCAGGTTGAATATCTTATTATATTTTCCTGATGCTTGCACCTATGCTGCTACATGTGATTTTGACTTTATTCCTATTTCATGCTTAAATCAAAACCTGCAAAACTGAACCTCTTCTCTCTTCTCTCTCAAGTACATAAATGATACATAAATGTGATATCTTGTACTGCTGTCTGAAAAAGCAATAGGCTGGAATATGATGAAAAATGGAAACATATATTGCTTGCATACATTGTTTAAAACTGCACATTGTTTGAAATTGCATATCTCTTTTGTCTTGCATTAGCCTATGTTACTCTCCTATGTGGCTGCAGGTTAACGTTGGCTTGTTGTGTACCTTGCATATATTGTTTGAAATTATGCATGGAAATTGTATGCTGTGTGTACTTTGGAATATGCATTGGACTTTTTTGACAAAAATGCAATTGATTTTGAAATGTGCTATTTGATAAGAAAATAATTTGTGCATTCATTTAAAAATTCCTCTCTTTTTGTGAACCGGGAGAAATCCCGTGATTTGCAAAAAAGAGTAACTGATTCCGGCCATTGCTTTTAATGATGAACATTAAATTTATTTTCTGCATATATTATTTATTCAATTCTGACTTTTCTTTTAATCGTTTTTCGCAGGTAAAATTAAATGAGCAGACAGGAGCATTGGATGGAAGATTTAGAATTAGAATTTAGAAAAATAGCTTTTTATTTACTTTGAGCATTTGTGTAATTGTCTTTATAAATATTTTGTAATAACACAACATTTAAATGACAATTGTAATAAATAGAATAAAGTGAATAAAAATTCTATTATTTCTCAATTAATTCTCTTTCTTTCCAATTATTTATTTATTGTTTATAATTCTTTAAATTATATAATGACTGAAAATCAAATCCAATCATTTAAATTCAGAATGATAAACAAATAAATAAACATCATTGATCAATTAATAACTTCAATTATTTACTTTATTATTATTTTTAATTCTTCTGAATTATAATAACTTGAAAAATAGAATTTCAGCTATTTAAATTTAGAACAATAAATAATCAAATAAACATTGCTTGATCAATTGATAGACTCCTTTTCAAATGTTTATTTCATTATTCGTAAACCTTTAAATTATATAACAACGGAAAACAGGTTCCCATTATTTAAATTTAGGATAATGAATAATTAATAAACATTATTTGACCAATTAATAAACCTCCTTTCAAATATTTATTTTATTATTTATAAATCTTTAAATTACGTAATAATCGAAAATAAAATTCCAATTATTTGAATTTAAGATAATAAATAATTAATGAACATTGTTTAAGTCTTGATCAGTTAATAAATTTAGCGTTCAACAAATAAACAGCTCCCGACTCGAAAAAGTTGTGAATTTTTACACTGCTTTGAAAATTTGATAAAATATGTCAAAACTCTTGCAATGCGAATGATGCAGATGGAAGACGGTATCTTAGGTCAAAATTTGGGGTACAACAGCTGCCCCTATTTAAGTTCCTTCTATCCGGAGATATGAAGATTAAAGTCTTCGTCTCGACGAGATTGAAGGTACTTAAATACATAATTACGCAAATTTTGTCCTAAGATGCCGTCATCATGCAGTGATATGAATGTAGTGCTTGAATTCACAGAGAAAGATATTATATGAAACAAGACAAATGTTGGAGGAATCGAACACCAACAAAACACAGAGACATGAATTACACGCTACTGGGGAAAACGAGCTATCGACTTCAAACGACAGACTCCTGACAGCGAATAAAATCGAGGGAATACAACCTCTAACCCTAACAAAGAGAGCATCTTGCATAGGCCGTAACAGATTATTGATCCCAAAACAGTGAGTTCACAACTCAAGGTCGATGGCGGACAGAGAGTAACAAAATGCGGATAACTGATTACCGACTTCTGGAGGTATCGATTCGTAACAGACTTTCTCTGCGAGATTTTCAGAGATACTCGTTAATGCTGAGGTAATAAGACTGTAGATACGAAGGTTGTTCAAATAAAGAAAACCGTCATTTGTTGTTGTCCAGAGAAAATACCGATAACAAACAAGTTGCTCAAATAAAGAAGCCGCCGCTTGCTGTGTTCCAGAAAATACCAATAACATGCAAGTTGCTCAAATAAAGAAGCTGCCGCTTGCTGTTGTCCAAAGAAAATACCGATAACATACAAGCTGCTCAAATAAAGAAGCTACCACTTGCTGTTCTCCGAAGAAAATACCGATAACATACAAGCTGCTCAAATAAAGAGGCTACCACTTGCTGTATTCCAAAGAAAATACCGATAACAAACAAGTTGCTCAAATAAAGAAGCTGCCGCTTGCTGTATTCCAGAAAAGTAGTAACGTACTGGTAACTCATGAAGAGTTTGCTGCTTGTTGCTTTCAGAAAAAATAAAATGACGCACTAGTAGCTCGTGAAGAACTGCTGCTCGGCGCTTTCAAAAAGATAAAATAACGCACTAGTAGCTCATGAAGAACTGCTGCTCGGTGCTTTCGAAAAGATAAAATGACGCACTAGTAGCTCATGAAGAACTGCTGCTCGGCGCTTTCGAAAAGATAAAATGACGCACTAGTAGCTCATGAAGAACTGCTGCTCGGCGCTTTCGAAAAGATAAAATGACGCACTAGTAGCTCATGAAGAACTGCTGCTCGGCGCTTTCAAAAAGATAAAATGACGCACTAGTAGCTCATGAAGAACTACTGCTCGGCGCTTTCAGAAAAATAAATGACGCACTAGTAGCTCATGAAGAACTACTGCTCGGCGCTTTCAGAAAAATAAATGTACAAGTTGCTCATGAAGAGCTACCGCTTGTCGTTTTCCAAAATAATTCAGAAGGAAACTGCGATGATATTGGCAGAGAATAAAATCTTCATCAAAGAGAACCCTGAATCAATCCTTCCCGAGGAGGTCATATACTTAAATGTGCAAAATAAATGCACCAACTGTCTGGGTCGCGATTTCACTGGGGAAAATCAAAGAGATAGCCTATGCAAGAGGCAACAACTTCATCCAGGAATAACCAGAGAGAAAATAGTCAAACAAGACTCCTCCCAATGAGAAAGTAAATCGATTGGGGAAATTATCCTATCCAGAAATGGACAAGGTAAGCTAAATCAAAAATCATCCACGAGGATTAGCTCAGTTGGGGAATTAGAAAGGAGGCACATTTTATGCTTAAGTTGGCACTCTATTTGGAAAGATCAAATGTGCTATTTGAAAAGACACAAACAAGGTGTACGAACTCAATGACATCAACAAATACAACTGTGCGTGCATGATGCAAGTGTGAATGAATGTCATGTGTATGCTGACAAAAACGACAGGGGAGATGGACAAAAGATGATACGACATCACAGTACAACCCGACGCTCGGCTAATCTCAAAAGGAGGGGAACATCACTGGAGATAGAAGACAAAAGCCAACAATGCTGTAAAATCCTTCTACAAGGCTTAAATCTCTTGGAGGGGAAGATACTTCAGGTAGAAAACCCAAAGTCCAGTCTTCTACTGCTGACAACCAATTGAAAGGATAACAACACGAACAAATGCTTCAGCTGGAAAGAGTCATGCTTAGCTGGAGATACTGGGAACACCACCCTCTGATAAAGTGTGCAATACATAACATACATCCTGACAAGTCTAGATTGCCCCTGGGACCAATATTGGATGCCCCAAACTTGCTGCTGATGAGCTGCATGATGCACGGCGATTCTTGCGAATAACTTCACTTCTAAAATGCCCCAAGCTATATGGTTGATGAGGAAAAACGTCTCAAGAGGATTTTACAAAAGACCTGGCATTCACCATGCTCTGGTGTCTTCAAACTCTTAGAGGAAATCATCAAATCTCGACGTGATTGCCCCGGATTGACTGTAGTTAGCATAACAAAGTCTTCGAATTTTTCCCCCAAACGAGCAAACCAATTGGGAAAAGCAACAACTAGGAGAAGCAACCTGTCCATGCTTAAGGTCTTCAACTGACATGCCCCTGGATATGATTTTCTTGAATTGATTCCCAATTACTCAACATAGTTTCAAGCCTTAAAAGGGTAAACTCATCACTGGTGTTTATGTGAGCTTCCTTGATATCAAACAAATGTTTTGCAGTTAGAAAAAGTTTACAATGAGAATGAGAATTCTAATGCAACAGTTATATAAGTCTTGAAGATTTTTGAAAGATATCGCACAAATTTTGCGAGTTAAAGCGCCATTTATTTTTGTATAGGAGAAACATATGATACCAACATAATTATTTAATCATTCATGGGAGTCAGGGACACTATCTCATTGAAGTATGCTTTCAGAATGACCTTGCTTCAATTAGGACTTTTGAAGGTTGTAATGTGGTCTGATTCGTGGTTTTTTAGAAAAAGATTTTAAGGCTCAAAATATATGGTGCCCACCCATTCTTCATGATGTTCTCCAACCCTATGCTCGGTTAATTCAAACTGAGTGTTCATCTATCAAGAGGATTTTGTGACGGCAACATCTTTCTTACGAATTTTGAACACTCAATCAAATTAATAGAAAGCTACCCTGCCCCAGGTTAAAATTCAAGGTTTTTTCGTATAGAAAAGAAACTTCTGCTTCAAAGGCTCAAAAGGGGTTAGCAAGGGATTATCTTCCTTATATCTCTGGTGTTTAGGAATTTGAAACAATGCCTGTACATCATCAACAAGATCTTATTCAAAAGCAAACAACCAGAGATTTTGTGTTCTTTAGATCATCATCCTCCCTTTCAATCTCTGCCTAGGCAAGAGAATGGGTAACAAGTTGGTATCATAATGCAAAAAGAAATTTAAAATTTGAAAACAAATATGAGTGAAACGAATGAATTTCTTCAAGACAAACATACTCATTGTATTTAAATAATCATCCAGACGCAAACAAGTTCTTACACGCAAACAATGTTTCGATAAATAAGAAAAGCTACAAAAGCAGAAACAAGTTAATAATCTAGGAAGGCTTTCCATTTGAACTACCGAAAACATCTTCAAAAACTCAAAGTCACCCTCAATCGTGTTTACTCTTCGGCCCCCGATTGATTTGAACTTCAAAACCAACGTCCTTGAATGACAAGATACCACTTCGGACCAACTTCTGAACCTCAATCTTCAAAGCAAAGCAACCCTCCAAGTCATGCCCAGGAGCACCTTGATGAAAAGTGCAAGCCAAATCAGCTTTGTAGTTCCAATGTATCTTCTTAGGGACCTTCGGTGGAGGTCGGGTCTGAACCAAATTCCTCTGCATCAGGATAGGGAACAACTCTGTGTAGGTGATTGGAATTGAATCAAACTGGGTTTTCCTCTGATTAGGAACTTGCTGATTCTGTTGATGAACGTGATGATTCTGATGATGATTATTTCTTCCTATGGTTCTCTTCTTGGAAAAGTCATTATCAAACTTCTTCACACCATTAACTGAGCTACCCACTTCATATAAACATCCCTTTCCGACATCTTCTTCTAGACGCACTCCCACATTCACCTTGTCAGGAAAGTCGTCAGGTGCATTAACCGTCACCTTTTCATGAGAAAAAGATTTTAGAGTCTCCATGAAGACTTTTATCCTTGCTTCCTCCCTCCTAGAAGGATTGACTTGGGCGGAGATCAGAATTTCAACCAAACCAGTTAAGTGATCCAAACCAGCTTTCAAAATAGTCACCTCTCTGCGGAGTTCAGAAACCTCTTGCTTGATATTCTCCATTATCCTCTTAGCGCGAGTGTTGTACTAGTGAGACCAAGGGAAAAAATAAAACTCGGAAAAAGACCTTTGAAAGTGAGACAAAGAAAATGTAGAATGATGTATGATATGCAAAAGAGAGTTTTATTTGACTTTCAAGGAACTCACGATATCAAGTTATAAACATCCAAGTATGAAGATAACAGATGAATTTTAAATTGGCTCCAAACATTGATCAAGTTATCGTCAAGATCAATCATCCATTTTGGTGGATTAGGGTTTTCGCCCTATCGACACCCAAGATCCATTGAGTTTGACGAAACTAGTGATGTTTACAAAGAAAGACCTCTAAACTCCTTCAAAGTCAAGTGAAAAGAGTTTTATGGATGCATGAATGCATGGCGATGCAACAACCACAAGCAAGGTCAAAAACATGGGGTTAAAAGGTTCAACGTCACGAGCATGGAGTCAAAGGTAAAAACATCCCCAAGGTATGTACTAAGAATTTAATCGCACCTGTAAGACAAGGTTCTAAGAGTTCCCAGAGTCTACATTCCTCCTTCGGATATTGCCAACGTCTGGATTACTCGATAATTAGCAATATTCTCAAGAGAAACTTGTCCGAGCGTAGCATCGCATAACAACTACTTCTGAATTACTCCGTTATAGTCTCCGTGCTACACCTAAAAAGGCCAAGATGGGTTAGGGTTCTACGGTCCTCAACTTCTCGGGCTCCTAGGTCGAAAATAATAACGTCTTCCTGATTACTCGGTAAACAAATATTAAGTCCAAGAGGGCCTTCCATTGAGTGGGGGATCTCATGCCTCCTTCTTCGGGATTACTCCCTCAAAGTTAACATGACTATACCGCCCGTCCTATTCCTTACGTGTTACTTAATCCGGGTATAGGATTCGTCCTTCAAAAAACCCAAACACCCCAATTTAAACATATAATCAAGCAAATCAAATAATAGTAAAACAGATAAAACAAAATAGGCTTAACCCACTTAGGGATGGACCAGCAAGAGGTCAATCTTTCCCCAGCAGAGTCGCCAATTCTGTAGCGATAAAAAATGTAGCGGGGTAAATCAGAGATCGAATTATTGATTAATTCGTCTCGCAAAAGCAAGAGTCGCCACCGCGCTTTATTTTTTCCAAAGGAAAAGGGAAAAGAGCGAAATAAAACCCTAAATATGCAATGTAAATAAAAATACAAATACAAAGCGTTTTTGAAAAGAGATCTTATGGTTCGGGGGTTGGTTATACAATGGGAAGGTACTAGCACCCAATGCATCTATAGTACTCTATAGGAACCTTTTGAAATATCTGTTTTATTTAAAATTGATCGCTTGATTGAAAATAAATCGTTTTGGCCGAAAAGGGATACGGACGGGTTTTTGAAGATACGACGACCTAATGTCGAAGTTTTTGCTTAAAAGGTATAAGTCTCGAAAAGGTTGAATATTTGAAGGAAAATTAACCTAAGTTTTTAATGAATGAGAGTATTCGCTCGATCGTTTTTGAGGACATGAAGTCAACAAAAATTAGACAATTCCCTTTGGATTGACGCAAACAGAATAATCAAGTAAATGCGAGATATTTAAACAGAAAATTATGAGATAAAAGATATACAACAAATTAAATAAGAGACTGAGTGTGAACATGCATTTTTTTGACTTTTTGTTTAATATATGAAGAGAAAAAATGTTTTAATTGGTTACGCATTTTAACATAGATAAAAAGTAACGAGAATTAATAGAAATATTTTTTTAAGGTTTTTATATGTTTCTATTTTTTATGTCTTTTTTGTATTAGTATTTAACCAAAATGAGGGGAGTAAATTAAAGAAAAATAGCATGTTTTTTTTTAGTTTTCTCATTTTTTACTTTCATATGTTTTTAGAGATACTGAATATTTTTCAAATTAAGTAAAACTTACAAGTCAAATATCTAATTAAAATAAGGAAGACTAAAATTATTAAATAAACCTAAACTTAGATTAAATGAGATTTGGATAAAATATTACAAATTGTCTAATTAAAACTATATGTTTATTTCTAGGAAACTAATTAGTATAAATTAAATAAGTTAAGAAAAAGAATAGAATTAAACTAAGAGTAAATAAAAAAATGGGGTATGAATAGCAATTAGAATGGGCTTAAGTTAAAAAAGAAAATGAGCTGGGTTGAGGGAAATGGAGCGGGTCGTTGGAAGACCCAGACCCAAGAGAAGAGACACGAAGCTGTAACGAAAAAAGCCTTGGAACGTTGTACCATGGCCGCCGCTGGAACCTCAACCATCATCCTCCTTCAATCATCAACACCAAATCATCACATCACCTGCATCATCTCGATCTCACATCACAAAACTCGATAATAACACCACAAATCAAAACCAGAACGCAAGAGGAATAACGGAAACGCAGAAGAGAAAAGAAGAATCGGTGCAGAGAATAACAAATTATGAATCAGCTTTCTGGATTTCGCTTCATCACCAAAATCAAGATCCACCAGAGCTTGCTTCCGACAGGTAAGACAAATTCTTCCACTTCTCTTTGTTTCTCTGCATTACCTTCTTGCCTGAGTTATCGCCTATAGAAGCGGCGTGCGGTGTGGTAATGGGTTTAAGAGAAGATAGTAGAGGGGTTCGAGAGAGAGAGCGATTGGAGGGTGGCTCGCAATTCGTGGTTGCAAGATGTTAAGAGTACTTCTTATATCAATTAGGTTTGTCACCACTAAACCATCTAACAATCCTTTGAATTTCAATGTTTTAGGGGAAAATTGACCATTAGCGGCCTGCAAAGATAGTTGGAAGGGAGGGATTTCGCTGTTATGAAGGAAACGAAGAGAGCTCGGCGCGGAGGAGAACAAAAGGTTAGCAGAGAAGGGGGTTGTAGAGTGGTGATATCCCTCCTCTGTCCTGGATCCGGAGATGTTAGACGCGGTTAGTTGTTATGTTTTTTTTGTTTTTTTAGTAAAAAGAAAATTCTGTCACTGATTTGCAAAAGCTAATAACACGTTCCTATTTTTCAACGGTGGCTTTCCATGAATATTTGTTTCTCTCTTTGAGCTCTTCAAATCCAAGTAATACTAACTTTAATAACCAATGCTTAAGCAGCAAGAGAAGAATGAAGACAAAAATATGTGCCTAAAGAGTTGGAAAAGTGCTTCAAGGCTTATCCACAGCAGGACAAGATATGAGTAACAAGGCGACATTCACATGAAAGCGGTTCGTCCACCTCTTCTGGTATGTCTATCATATGCAGTACCGAACTTGTCCACCAAATCAATCCTTGCACTTGAGCAGTTGGTCAGCATGGCAAGGTAACTAATCAACAAGGTGTCATTGTATTCCATCAAGAAATCATCTTGAAATTCCCAGATTCAAAAGCAGGTAATCTTCTCATGAGACTCGACACTTGCCTTAATAGCGAATTCTCGCAAGGAACATCACCTTTTCCATCGCAAGAAGATAGCGATGAATCGTAAAGTCGAATTGGTAATTAAAAAAAGGGTTTGTGAATTTTCTATATTATCTCAAATTGGCTTTAAAATAATAGTATGTTATATGATTGCGTTGGTCTTGCGACATTATTGGATTTTGAAATTTATCAATCGAGTTATTGTCGGTGTTAAATAGGGATTAATGTATTGATGATTCGCAATGATATTAAATGGCCATTTTACATGATTTCAGGAAATTGAGAGAGGATTATTATCCAGTGAGACAAAGGCAACACAACGGTATAAAGATTTATGCGAAAAAACTGAAGAAACTCACATGGTCGGAGCTAGTCCGACGGTACGATTCCGGCGAAGTCAGGTAAGCTCCGAAGATTCCTCGTTCTTTGCTTTCTGCTACTAATTCTTCTCTTCTTCTTCGTCTAAAAACTGGTTGGAATATTGAATAATTGGTTTTTTGGTGGTTTTGGATTATACTGTTTTGTCTATGGTTTTGATACAGTATGCAGGTTATGTGATTAGCAATATGCTATGCAAAATGATTTAGCAGTAGGTTATGTGATTTAACCATATGCTATGGTTTTGGAATAGTGTAGATGTAGGTTTTGTGTAGAGATATGCTATGGTTTTTGAAAGGTTTAGATGTAGGTTCTGTGTAGAGATATGCTATGGTTTTTGAAAGGTTTAGATGTAGGTTCTGTGATTTTTGCCTTATGTTATGGTTTTGGATAGTTTGATGCAGGTTCTGTGATTAGCCATATGCTATGCAAAATGGTTTAGCAGTACGCAGGTTGTGTGGTTTTTACCTTTTAGCAGAAAAGATGATTTTTGCTTTATGTTATAACTTTGAATAGTTTTTGATCCAGGTTATCAAGCAGGTTATGTGTTTTAAGGTTTTTGGTGGTGGGGGCCTTCTTTTTTACAGGTTGTGAACTCTGCTTATATTTGAAGGGGTTTGGTAATATTATATCCGTTGCCTCCCATCCTGGTATCAGGTTGAATATCTTATTATATTTTCCTGATGCTTGCACCTATGCTGCTACATGTGATTTTGACTTTATTCCTATTTCATGCTTAAATCAAAACCTGCAAAACTGAACCTCTTCTCTATTCTCTCTCAAGTACATAAATGATACATAAATGTGATATCTTGTACTGCTGTCTGAAAAAGCAATAGGCTGGAATATGATGAAAAATGGAAACATATATTGCTTGCATACATTGTTTAAAACTGCACATTGTTTGAAATTGCATATCTCTTTTGTCTTGCATTAGCCTATGTTACTCTCCTATGTGGCTGCAGGTTAACGTTGGCTTGTTGTGTACCTTGCATATATTGTTTGAAATTATGCATGGAAATTGTATGCTGTGTGTACTTTGGAATATGCATTGGACTTTTTTGACAAAAATGCAATTGATTTTGAAATGTGCTATTTGATAAGAAAATAATTTGTGCATTCATTTAAAAATTCCTCTCTTTTTGTGAACCGGGAGAAATCCCGTGATTTGCAAAAAAGAGTAACTGATTCCGGCCATTGCTTTTAATGATGAACATTAAATTTATTTTCTGCATATATTATTTATTCAATTCTGACTTTTCTTTTAATCGTTTTTCGCAGGTAAAATTAAATGAGCAGACAGGAGCATTGGATGGAAGATTTAGAATTAGAATTTAGAAAAATAGCTTTTTATTTACTTTGAGCATTTGTGTAATTGTCTTTATAAATATTTTGTAATAACACAACATTTAAATGACAATTGTAATAAATAGAATAAAGTGAATAAAAATTCTATTATTTCTCAATTAATTCTTTTTCTTTCCAATTATTTATTTATTGTTTATAATTCTTTAAATTATATAATGACTGAAAATCAAATCCAATCATTTAAATTCAGAATGATAAACAAATAAATAAACATCATTGATCAATTAATAACTTCAATTATTTACTTTATTATTATTTTTAATTCTTCTGAATTATAATAACTTGAAAAATAGAATTTCAGCTATTTAAATTTAGAACAATAAATAATCAAATAAACATTGCTTGATCAATTGATAGACTCCTTTTCAAATGTTTATTTCATTATTCGTAAACCTTTAAATTATATAACAACGGAAAACAGGTTCCCATTATTTAAATTTAGGATAATGAATAATTAATAAACATTATTTGACCAATTAATAAACCTCCTTTCAAATATTTATTTTATTATTTATAAATCTTTAAATTACGTAATAATCGAAAATAAAATTCCAATTATTTGAATTTAAGATAATAAATAATTAATGAACATTGTTTAAGTCTTGATCAGTTAATAAATTTAGCGTTCAACAAATAAACAGCTCCCGACTCGAAAAAGTTGTGAATTTTTACACTGCTTTGAAAATTTGATAAAATATGTCAAAACTCTTGCAATGCGAATGATGCAGATGGAAGACGGTATCTTAGGTCAAAATTTGGGGTACAACAGAGGGGTAGATTATGGAAAGGGAAGGTGTTAGCACCCTTTCCATCCGTGGTTTTCCACAGGCGCTTAGGTACTTGCTCATTTTTGAAAATTTCTTTCGTGTTTGTGTGTTTTGAAAATTTTGTTTGCTTTATGATAACTCTTGTATCAGTCCTCAAGAGTGTTGATAAAGCGTTTTTGAAAAAGGTTTTGAAAGTGTAGTGTGAAAAAGGTTATTTTTGAGCAAGTACCTAACAGTTATCTACTTATTCAAAAAAGGTGTTATTTTCCTCATTTCCTTTAGATAGCGCAATCCTACTATTAGTGAGTAGGTAGTCCCATCGTTGGATGTTGAGAGACTATCAAAGGGACGTTTACGGTCATTAAGGCAACTGGGCAAGAACTTTTAGTAATTGTCCTAAAGTTCCAAGATCACTTTTTTAACCGAGGCGACGTCGAAAGGGTCATCGAGGGACTTCTGATCTCTTGAACTAAAGGACAACCACTAAAAATTCTCACGTTTCGTGAATTGTGACTGTTTTCGAAGGCAACCGAAGTGAGAGATACCCTAGGGGTGAGCATGTGCAAGTGTATTGATTTAGTTCATTTATCTTGCGCATTAGGGTTATCTAATTGTTTTAATTTACGGTCTTTCCATACAAGCCTATTTACTAACAATAATATAGTAAAATAATAAAGTAATAAATGTGCGGAAAATAAAATGCAGAAAAATAAATCCTAAGTTATTACACGACTTTGGGAGAGATACATTATAAAAATGTGGAAAGTAAAATCCTAATTATTATTACAAACTAGTAGGCAGTTACAATAATAAATAAAAAAGTGAAAGTAAATATACGCACATGAATTGAAAATACGTCTAAAATCCTAAGTAAAAGGAAAAAAAGAATTTGTTTGTTTTTTTTATGAAAAACAATTGAATTAAAAATCCTAAGTCTATTCAATTTTAGTTTTTTTAAAGAAAATATTAAAATAATTAATTAATTAATTGAAAAAATTAATATTAATAGTAAAAACTAAAACCTAATCTTTTTTGTGATTTTTTTTATTGATTTTATGATTAAACTAATAAAAGAAATGAATTTAAGAAAAATAAAATAATTAAAACAAAATGAAATAATAAAATTAAATGGAAAGTGGGCCTGGTGCTGTTAGGAAATTGGGAGGTGTGACTCTGGAAATTGTTATGCCCAATTTGCGCTGGCCCATAGTTGCATGAGATCTAGTGTTGCTAGCCCCTGGGGGTTCACCATGGAGATTGCTTGATGGGCGCTAGATCTGAATCAATGGATGATCCAGTGGATGAGAGTAAGGACACAGGGTGGACGTATTGGGATGTCATGTACTGGAACTTGCAAGAAACGTTAGAAAAATGTAAATTTGTTGGACCTGGGATTGAACTCAGGTCCCTTCCCTCACACGCTTGCACCCTTACCATCTGCGCTACCTGCTAATTCATATACTTAATAACACGCAAATAATATAATGATAAATTCAGTCAAAGTGTTAAATTTTCAAAACACGCCAGATCAGCTTCAATTGGACCAATGATAAGAATTAGGCCACGAGAGTCCAAGCCAGTCAACAGTGCCGAAACAACTGCGAATCAATTGGATATTTTGTTTGGACTAAAAGTGGCTGAAACATGAAAAACGAAGCGGACAGAACTTTGTGCCTTAACTATAGTGTTTTTCCATTAATGTGTTAAAGCTCAACAGCGATGGGTCTAAACAAGTCTACACATCATAACTAATACATAGATATTCATAGGACTAATTCATATTGCCTGTAATGAAAGTTTGAAGGTGAAGAAAATTGGACAAACCGTGCGTTATTGGAGAACGAGTTCTGGGATTGTTTGGCCTTCAGGAATGGGTTGGTTCAACCCGTGGGATCCTCAGAAGGATGATGTGATGCTTTGATCAGACTGAGGTTGGCTGGATCGAGCGTTTTTGAATTGCACCAATCTTTGAAATTTTTGAACTTTTGGCTAGGGTCTTAGGAGGAATCTGTGCGTGTATCCTTTTGCTAGGATGTTTGTGCTTATATGTGAGACAAAATTAGGGTAACAAAAATGGAGAGAATCTCATGCATAAAGCCATGGTTTGAAGAAAAATATTATTTTTGAAAAGTTGCCATAAGTGAAGATTTTATGCCCATTTGGTTCTTGCACGAAAATGGGAAGTGGATGGCTATTAACAGTTGTATTTGGCTTCATACAAACTGATCCATGTGCTAGCCCAAGTATTTTGACAATTTATTTAATTTATTTTTGAGTTTTAATGACTAAAAATCAAAATAAATAAAATAAATGACCAAATAAGGCATGGATGGGTTTATAGGTCGTGTGCCAAGCTAGCAACAAGTTTCAAACATAAAAAGATAGGCCCGTTTGGAAAAAATCCAAGTTTGGTCATTATTTGCTTCATGCACTTTTTTCCAAAAATTGGTCAGCTTTAGAAATGCATATCTCTCTCAATTTTAACCCTATGAGGGGTGTTCTTTACTTTTTAGAGAGCTTAGGATGTCCTATAAAGAAAACTTTTGGTTTCATCTCAATTGAATCTTCCATTTTCATGTACTAAGCTTTGACCCAAAAGGTGTTTTTGTTGACTTTTTGAAAGGACCCATAATGTCTGAGCTTGTATCTTTTAACTGGGGAATTTCTTGAACTTGAGGGGTGAAGAGAAGTTGTAGGGAATTGGATTCTCTTAAAAATGAGTTTTGATGGAAAAATTTCTGATAAGGTATGAGAGAGTTATGGTTGGTCAAAGTTTGGTTGACTTTTCCTATAGAAACCCTAATTAGCAATTTTTTACTTTTGATGAATTATGAGCATTTCTTGAGGAATTAGGATCGACCCTTTATCAAATGATGGATATCACTTCAAAATGTTGATGTTGACCAAAAATATTGAAGTTTGACCTTATATAGGCCATAATTGACTTTTGACCTAGTACAATTGATTATCAAGCATTTGAGTAGTTGACTGAGCAAACTTGTAATGCAAGGCATGAAAATTTTCATGGACTATTGAAGACATATTAGGACCATGGAAAATATTTGAGACCATTGGAGCTCACACATCTTGATGAAAATTGAAACCCTAGTTAGAGGTTCATTGCCTTAGGAGGAGAATTTGTTTGATCATCCTTGGGAAAGTTAAGGACCTCAATGGGCATGTGTTGAGTAAAAAGGGAGGGCAAATTTTTGGGTACAACAGCTACCCCTGTTCAATCTTCTTAGACCTGGGGATGTAGATTGGCTTATCTTCCTTTCGTGATCTGAAGGTGGAAGATGATTGAACACTAGAGTGCCAAGAAATTTGCACTCGTCTGAAGTAACACTATTGGTGGATGATATCAGGAATGGGCTTATAGATGCCATTTGTAAAAGATGACAGAAGACTATCAGAGATGGGCTTAAATATGCCATCCAGAGAAAATGACGAAGAGTCGTCGGAGATGGGGTTAAAGATGCCATCTAGAGAACATGCTGATTTCATAAGAGATTCCATTATGGGGATTCCTGTTCCTGTCGTTTGAGGAGGATTCCGCTGAGGAATGTTGGTCTCTATCTTTGGAAATAAAGTCTAGGAGCTTCAGTTGTCCATTACTCTACTGGGGAATTATCTCTTGACTTGGGAGGTGAAAGTTAACTACTATTTGGTCGAGATTCATGCTTCACAAGGACTTGCTGGGGACAATAAGACTGAATGCTATTCAGTCGTATTCTAGGCTTCACAGCAACCTATTGGGGAATATGAAATTAACTGCTATTTGGTCGGTTCCAGGCTTCTCAATAATTGTAGACATTGAATTGTTATCTGGTCGTATCCAGGCTTCAGTGATTTGAAGAAATTAAGTTGTTATCTGGTCGGGTCCAGGCTTTAACTTGAATCTGAGGTATATCGTTATCTGGTCGGACTCCAGGCTTTACAGTATCTTTAACTGGATAAGAATCAGAAAATCTTAGGGTCGATTTCATTGAACCAGAGAAAGTATCTACCGGAAAAGAATCAGAATAAAATCATTGGTCGATTTAAACTGAACTAGCAGAGGTATTATGCTATCTTCCACTGGAATAGAATCAGAGAAATCTTAGGGTCGATTTAACTGAACCAGAGAAAGTGTCTACCGAAAAATAATTTGAATAAAATCATTAGTCGATTTAAACTGAACCAGCAAAGGTCATGAGTTATCTTTAACTGGATAAGAATAAGAGAAATCTCAGGGTCGATTTAACTGAACTAGAGAAAGTGTCTACCGGAAAAGAATCAGAATAAAATCATTGGTCGATTTAAATTGAAACAGCAGAGGTCATGAGTTATCTTTAACTGGATAAGAATCAGAGAAATCTTAGGGTCGATTTAACTGAACCAGAGAAAGGGTCTATCGGAAAAGAATCAGAATAAATCATTGGTCGATTTAAACTAAACCAATAGAGGTCTTGAGTTATCGTTAACTGGATAAGAATTAGAGAAATCTTAGGGTCGATTTAACGGAACCAGAGAAAGTGTCTACCAGAAATAATCATAATAAAATCATTGGTCGATTTAAATTGAACCAGCAAAGGTCTTAAATTATCTTTGACTGGATAAGAATCATAGAAATCTTAGGGTCGATTTAACTGAACCAGAGAAAGTTTCTACTGGAAATGAACCAGAATAAATCATTGGTCAATTTAAACTGAACCAGCAGAGGTCTTTTGAGAATGATCTTTCTGAGGATAATGCTGAAATAGCCCTTCGTTAGATGTAGCCTTTGAGAAGACTATCAGGCCATATAAGAAGTTAATGGTGTTTGTTGATTGATCTTACCTGAAAAGACAAAGAGTTAGTCGTATGCAATGTTATGATGTATGAAATGCATCGTGTAATGATGTTCTCAAAATAAATGAGATTGTGATGTATGCATCATATATGCGCATGCCATGATGTATGAACATGGAATGCTGTTGCGCCATTTCCTAGTCTGGGAAAATAAATCCCTGACTTCTTGCTGGAGAGTATTGGGAAGCTGAATCCCGGACTGCTATTTGGTAGATGAGGAAAGTTATTCTTTCATTTCCGCTGGGGATGATGAACGAAGATGATTTGCCGGAGGTTTCCTCTTTCCGTTTGAGGATACTCTGCCAGGGATCTTTGACTTTTGCTTGAGAATGCTCTGTGGGGAGAATATTCTCTATTGGAAGATTTTACCAAATGTAGAGAAATAAACTCCGTTGGGGGATGAACTTCCGCAGCTAGAGAAATAAACTCTATTGGGGATGTGGATTTATAAACTGTTTAAGATTTGTAAAACTCAGCTGGGGAACATTGATTTAACCTTTCTGAGGGAACTTTGCTGGAGAAGGTAATTCCAGGATATATACTGAGGATATGGTGGTGACTTTTGTAGTGGTAGAAATGTTCAAGACTAAGCCATTGGATTGACTAGACTTTATACAAATCAAAAATAAAAATCGCCACCGCGCTTTATTATTTTCAAAGGAATGGGAAAAGAGCGAATAACCCAAAAAGAGGGGGAAAGATTCAAGGTAAGGGGGTTGGTTATGCAAAGGGAAGGTATTAGCACCCTAAACATCTACGGTACTCCGCAGGAACCTCTTTGAAAAATCTGTATATTTTGGCTATAAAATATGTTGTATATAAAATGGATGGTGGAGGTGAGAAAAGAAATATTTTTTTTTATGATTTTTGCATCCGCCGCGGTTGCGAACCTTTAGTTCCTATGTACCACCTTTCGTGTAATAGGGGATCAGGGTACACGTAGTTCCTCTTTTAAAAATTTGAAACACAAGTGTGTTGGTTAATTTTATAAGATAAAACATCATCGTCATTGTCCTTATGGAAAACACACTTACTACCCACAATCATGAGAAAGGAGAATTTGCATCATCTCAAAGTGGAGGATATGACTTGGATTTAAAATCAACAATGCCTCACTCAACATCCAAGTGGAAAATATCGCACTTCACTATATATTGTAGAAGTATAGTTGTTTGCATCACAACAAGGATTGACAAGAGTTTAATCTTTTTTAAGAAAAGTTTAAAGATAAAAGCCAAAGTGGCAAAATGGTTTGAATGAGATTGATTGACTTTTAGTCTTCCCATAAAAAATGTCAAGGTATTATTAAATTGATTGAAGTTTATTTATGAAAATATTTTGAAAATGCATGGACCTAGGTCCAAGTTTATTATGAAAGTGGTTCAATTTTAAAATATAGAAGCATTTTCAAAAGGAGGGAGAAGATTTTTGAAAATAAAGAAGATGGGAGGAGAAGAAGAGACTATCCTAAAGCATAAGGTAAAAGCTAAGGAGAAGAACCATCTAACTAACAAGAAGCCAATACATGACATTATGAGTCAAGATAGAATTCTCATTCTTTGGATTGAAACCAAGCAAGCAAAGATACTAGACCTCTTGAGAGAACCAAACTTCAAGTAAATTAAGTCTTCACAAATATTGGGCAGAGTAACGGCTGTATACTGGTGAATTCCAGATTACAAACCAAGAGTGTAGTCACAATAACCTGCACACAAAACAAACAAACAACCCAATGTGTTGAGGTAAACCTCAAGAACTCCAGACAAAATATCAATTAAGGTCCAAGGTCTCCAACATAGGCCAAGGTTTCTAATCCTAAGTCCAAGAAGTCCAACACTCCACCATGCCAAGGATATTAACCAAATAGTCTAAGTATCATTAACGATTCTTATGGTTTATGTTGATTATTAAGTGTCTTCAAAAAGAAAAGAAAAAGCTCAACTGAGCAAAATAAAAAATGACATAAAAGGAAATGCTCAAGTGAGCAAAGATGAAAATAGCATGAAATGTAAAATGCTAAAAGTAAATGGTACATAAAGCATAAAGCATAAGGTAAAGAGCATAAAGTAAAGTCAATTGTTAGACATTAGTGGTTAGTTGGATGACCATCTTGAAACTTGCATTTGGAACTCATTAGAGGATTGGTAGAACCAAAGCCTCCACACAACAAGTTGCATTTGCTTTTTGTCAAGTATATCATCCATTTAATAAATTCTCAAGGCAACATTTAATGATCAACGATGTTTAAGTGATCCGCGTTGACCAAAATTGATGAAGATCCATTAGAGGATATGTAGAACCAAAGCCTCCACACAATGATCATTTATTCGAATCGGGACAAAATTTAGCGCTATGTTAAGCAATCGTAAGTGGACTTATGTAGAAGTCACGCCTATTTTGAGGCCGGTCAATAATAATCTATGTACTTCATGTTTGGATAAATGATATAGAGATCACCATCCCTTAACATGTAGCACAATTAAAAAACAAAGGGATAAGATGAAGAGGGAGGGGAATGATAAGCTAATTTGGATTACCACCTCAAAATTATTTCATCTTTAAATTCAACCACTCCTCTAGATGAATTAAAGCACTAAACATATCATTAATCCAAAGCACCAAAAATAAATTAAATAATTCACTCTTAGGTAGATTTGAATTGATGAACATTTATCCAACTTCATCTACACCATGAAGTCCATTGAATTTAAAGAGAAATTGGACATTTAAAATTGTAATCAAAATTATCCATTAAAGAGAGTGAGCAGAAAAAATATTTGAGTCAAAACAGCCCCAAAATAAGGCAGAAAAAGTATTTTTGGCACTGTTATAATCGATTGTGCCTAGACAGCAACCAATTGCATCAGTGCAGTTTTTTTCAAATCAATTTTCTGTGACAAACGATTGCAATGTTACAACAATTGATTGCTACCTGTTAAAATAAGTAGAAAACAGCATTTCAAGGATCAAATTCTTGTTCCAAATTTTTATCAAACACCTTATGATCAAGGATCCAATTGAGCATGAAAATTCCATCAAATTATGAGAAAATAGCACTAATGGAATCATAAAACAGTGCTCAATGAATCAAAACTAGAAATCCATAAGAGATCACATTGTGAAAGATGATGATCCAACTTACCAAAGGTAGAATTAGAGAATTATCAAACAACTTCCAGAATTTGCTTCAATTCAACCACAAGAATCAATTACCAAAGCTTGGATGTAGAGAATTGATGAAGAAAAAGTGTTTGGATGAAGGTTTAGCTCAAAGATTAGTAAGCTTCAATGCAAAGCTTACTATCCTTTTTTTTGAAAATGGAGCTTTGAGTGAAATTGGTAGATGGAGAGAATTGAGAGATTTTTTAGCAAAATGAGTTTGGCTATCAAAAGCTTATCATTTGAATGAAATTAGGTCTCTATTTATAGAGTTTAGGATTGGGATTAGTGGTAATTTGTTAATTGATTCTTGGAGCCAAAAATTGAATTAATGATATAATTTTCAAATTATGCAGAAAATTGGAGCCAAAAAGATGACAGTTTTAAAATTGCTGGCTTTTTTTCAAAAATCACGTGTATTTTGCTGCTATGAGTCGACACAAGAGTCGTATGCATTGACACATTCTAGTTGTATAACAAAGCATGTGTCGACACAAGCTTCTATGGATCGATACAAGTTGCTATTTTAACACAATACATAATCCATCAATTTTCATGAGTCGATACATAACACGCATGTGTCGACACATGCTAGTTATACACAATAGGATGAGTCGATACATAACATTCATGTGTCGACACATGCTAGTTATATACAATAGGATGAGTCGACACAAGCCTCTATGGGTCGATGCAAGCTGCTATTGTCGGCATATTACAGAATTGATTGTCTTGCATGGGTCGACACATAACATGTATGTGTCGATACATACTAAAAAAATTTGATTTTTGGAGGCTAAAAATACACTTTTTTCAAAGATTATGCACAATACACTCTGTGCAATCGATTGCACTATGGGAGAAATCGATTGTACAAGAAAAAATGAAAATTTTTAACTATTATTAATTTTCTTTGCAAATAGAGATTTTAGAGAAATAATACCGGAAAACCTTATTTGTCAGATGCTTTGACTCGGTACCTACAAAACACAAATATGCAAAGGCAAAGACAAATAATTTTTGTATTTTGGTTAGAGGTTAATTATCAACGCATATACAAAATACACAACTAAGGTGCTTGGAGATTCCTCAAGAGCAAACTTAAAGATAGGAAATAGAAAAAGAGGAAGAACCGACCCTAATGTGATTTTGTTATGATCAAGTTGACATGATATGATAGGGGAATCTTAGGGTCAAAAATTAGGGTACAACAGTTTCCCTTATTTAAGTTTCTTCTATTCGGGGATACGAAGGTTAAAAATCTTCGTGTCGATGCGATCGAAGATACTTAAATATAAAACAAAACCTATTTTTGTCCCTAAGATGCCATGCAATTATTATGAGAATGAATGCATATGAACAAATTCAAAGAGACGCAAAACAACACTGGGGATGTAACAATAATGAAGAAACAAAGGAGCAACCCCACCAGGAAGATAAATCACTGGTGGACCCAAAGAACTGAATCATAGAGGATAGTATGATGGTCAAAGGATACACCAACTTTTACTGAAGGCGAAGCTACTAACATTCACTGAAGGCAGAGAGGAAGATAACAAACGTCGACGTTCACTGCCGATGGTCTACCAACTTTCACCGAAGGTAGCAAAAGAATATATCATATCACCTCCTTTCACTGACGATGAACTACCAACGTTCACTGAGGGTAGCAAAAAGATAATAAACATTGACGTTCACTGTCGATGGCCTACCAACTTTCACTGAAGGTAGAGAGAAAATATACCATATCACCTCCGCTCACTGACGATGAAATACCAATGTTCACTAAGGGTAGCAAAAAGATAATAAATATCGATGTTCACTGAGGGTAGAAAAATAATATATCATATCACCGCCGTTCACTGACGATGAACTACCAACATTCACTGAGGGTAGCAAAAAGATAATAAACACCGATGTTCACTGTCGATGGCCTACCAACTTTCACTGAAGGTAGCAAAAGAATATATCATATCACTACCGTTCAAGAACGATGAACTATCAACGTTCACTGAAGATAGCAAAAAGATAATAAACACCGACGTTCACTGTCGATGGCCTACCAACTTTCACTGAAGGTAGAGAGAATATATCATATCACCGCCGTTCACTGACGATGAACTACCAACGTTCACTAAGGGTAGCAAAAAGATAATAAACACCGACGTTCACTGTCGATGGTATACCAACTTTCACTGAAGGTAGAAAGAGAATATATCATATCACCGTCGTTCACTGACGATGAACTACCAACGTTCACTGAAGGTAGAAAGAGAATATAGAAAAAAGTAACGTCGACTTTTACGGGGAAGTACAAGTTGCTCAAATAAAGACACATGCTACTTGCTGTTGTGATGGATTGTAAAAATGACTTCCTGGGGAAAGCAATATGACTTCCTGGGGAATGGAATATGACTTCCTGGGGAATGAATTATAGCTTCATGGGGGAATGCCAATATATTCTTGCTGAGGAGATAAAGTTTTCTCGTGCAAAATAAATGCACAAACTAAAACTCAAAGTCTTCAGAAATCCAAAGTAAATAATATTGTCATGTAACCACAGATCCAAACCAGAAATAAATTGGAGCCAGACAGTTAACGAAGATACATATTTTGAGAAATAAACTCAAGAGGGAAAACCGAATCCATCTAAGCAAGGAGCGTTGTAGGAAGGCCAGAGAAAAATGTCAATGAACAATGATTTGTCAATTTTAGCCATGCATGATGTATGTATGAATGTATGAGTGCTATCGTGCGCATGCTGGAAAAACAGATACACAATCAGTAGGAACAAACAAAAAAAACCTCCTCAGGTACTAACAACACTTGGCTAAACTTCAACCAGGATGATCAATCCAAGAAAGGTAAAGGCTAACTGCGGAAACTAAACCTACTGCTTGCCTTTAACTTTACTAAGGAGAAACATAATTAGGAGGTAGACAAATCAAAAAGATATCAGGATAGAACATCCTTCTTCCGGCTTCAATGGAGAAAACCAGTTTTTTCGAAAGCAGCACGACTAGTGGAGATTGTAAGACCAGTCTCAAATAAAGCAGATTAACGCCGAAACAATCAAACTTCACTGGAGAATTCATACCTACTTCATTGGTGAGGTTAACATCACATTGAAGAGGGGAAACCAAGATGCGTTCTTTAATATTGAGAATAAGTATTGCACCAACTTCTCTGGGGAAAAAGTATGAAACCTCATGGGGATAATAGCTTGGGGAGTTAAGAAGTCAAACATTAAAGCAATAAATCAATCTTATGGGGATTTTAAATCAAACCCAACACTTGGCGAGTGAAAACCTAAAAAGTTGATAACCATCTCAACACTTCTTAAGTAAAACATTGCCCTTGCCTGATTATCGGGAAATCAAACAAAATGCAAGTACTGCCGAAAGGGAGATACTTCGCAAATGAGCCCAACTCAGCATGCACGGGGGAAAAGACTTATATCAAATAAACAAAGCCTTCACTGGGGAATCTTGGATTGAGTGTTCATATCATGCAAACTTATTCCAATAAAAGATACCCTGGATTAGCCTTCCTGAGGAAACAAGAAGTCAACATTACAGAAAGAGGTCAAACTCGTGGGGATTTTAAATCAAACCTAGAACTTCACGGGTGAAAACCCAAAGGGTTGACAACTGTCTCGACACTTCTGAAAAAAATATACTGCCCTGGTCTAGTTTCCTGAGAAATAAATACCAACAATAATGCCAATACTGCAGAAAGAGCAAAATTTTGCAAATAGTTCCATCTCAGCACACCAAGGGAACAACACCTTTCGTCATGTGAGGGAAGACTTCGCTGGGGAATCCGGGACAGAGGCTTCTGACCATGCAAACCCAAAATCAAAAGTGAACCAAGACCTGACTGGGGATAATGGGATCACAAACCCAATACTGCACCTTACACCAATTGGTATCGTCTTTCACTACCTGAGAAACATACAAAGATCATGCGCATACCAGCAAAGTGACCTGAGAGAACCTTTATGAGGGAGATAAAACTTCTCAAAACAACTGGAGTTTGTTCATTCCTGGGATCACCATTTTTGTTGTCATTGTTTCATCACAAATCTCAAAGTAAAAGTAAATTGTAAAAATCTCTTCTTTTTTTTTGAAAAATCAATTTTGTTTTTTTAATCTTTTTGCTTTGAAAGTTATTATCAGTAATAAATGTAGTCTTTGAAGCTAAATAAAATAAGAACACAAAAATTGGGTAAAAGCTCGAATTTCATTAATAGAATGGTAGTCTGCGAATGGCGAGACTCCGTGGATGATTACAAGGTTTGGGAAATGGTAAGACATAATGGAAAAGATACATTGAGATACAATGACCACTATCCCGCTAACAACTTTTGAAATCCTGAGCAGCAGCTTTTGTTGAAGTATGGTGAGGATCTGAGAAGATTGTTGCTTCAACGATCATGTCTTGCCTGACGTAGTTACTTGCCAAGAAAATCCATAACTTTTGCCTAAGCTGCCCTTGCGGGTTTTCAACTTAGCGGGAAATTTATTCTGTTTATGTCTCTAATTTTTGCCTAGACCGCCCTTTCGGGTTTTCAGCCTACCGAGACGCTCCTTTTTGCCTAAGCAGCCCTTTCGGGTTTTCAACTTAGCGAGTTGTTCTTTTATTTCTTTAGGAGAAGTATTTCTTGACTGCGTCAGCATTCATGGGACGTGGGAACTCCTCGCCATCCATAGTTTCAAGAATTAATGCACCACCAGAGAAGGCTTTCTTGACAATATACGGGCCTTCAAAATTGGGAGTCCACTTGCCCCTAGAATCAGTGTTGAAAGACATGATCTTCCTGAGCACGAGGTCGCCTTCTCTGAATTCATGAGGTTTGACTTTTTTATCAAAAGCTTTCTTCATTCTTTTCTGATATAACTGTCCATGACACAAAGCTGTCATTCTCTTCTCCTCAATCAAATTCAATTGGTCAAACCTATTCTGGACCCATTCAGCCTTTGTCAATTTGGTTTCCATTATCACACGCAACGAGGGAATCTCTACCTCGACAGGGAGTACAACTTCCATTCCATACACCAGGGAGAACATAGTTTCTCCTGTTGAAGTGCGAACAGATGTTCGATATCCATGCAGAGCAAAAGGGAGCATTTCATGCCGATCCTTATAAGTAACAACCATTTTCTGGATAATTCTCTTGATATTCTTATTAGCATCTTCGACAACCCCATTCATCTTTGGCCTGTATGGATACGAATTGTGATGGACAATTTTGAATTCTTCACACAGCTCTGTCATCATCTTGTTGTTCAAATTCGAGCCATTGTCAATGATGATTCTGCTCGGCCCACCATACCGGCATATAAGATTATTTCTAATGAAACGCACAACCACCTGTTTGGTAACATTGGCATAAGAAGCAGCCTTTACCCATTTGGTGAAGTAGTCAATTGCTACCAAGATAAAACGGTGTCCATCCGATCAAGTCAATACCCCACATAGAGAAAGGCCATGGAGAGGAAATCACATTGAGAAGTGTCGGAGGCACATGGACCCTATCTGCATAGATCTGGCATTCATGGCACTTCTTTGTAAATTTGTAACAATCAGATTCCATTGTTAGCCAATAATAACATGCCCTTAGCATCTTTTTAGCCATTGAATGTCCATTAACATGAGTGCCAAATGAACCTTCATGAATCTCATGCATTAACATATCTTCTTCGTGTCTATCCACGCATCTAAGCAAGACCATGTCATAATTTCTCTTGTATAACACATTTTCACTGAGGAAGAAACTGCCTGCCAATCTTCTCAATGTCTTTCTATCTTTCTTCGACGCACCAATCGGGTATTCCTGAGTCTGAAGAAAATGTTTGATATCATAATACCAAGGTTTTTCATCTGCTACCTCCTCTGTTGTAAGCACATGAGCAGGCCTATCCAGCCGTCGAACTGTAATTTGGGGTATATCATTCCAAGTATTCACTTGGTACATGGAAGGCAGAGTTGCCAGAGCATCCGCCATTTGATTTTCATCTCTAGGGATGTGATGGAATTCAACTTTATTGAAGAAGGGTAATAATCTTTTAGCATAATCTTTGTAAGGGATAAAGCCAGGGTGACGAGTGTCCCATTCTCCTTTAATATGATTTATTACCAAAGCTGGATCACATACACATCTAGAATTTTGATTCTGAGATCAATAGCTTCCTCAAGACCCATGATGCAAGCCTCATATTCTGCCATATTATTAGTGCAATCAAATGTTAACCTTGCAGTAAAAGGAATGTGCGATCCATGAGGAGTGACAATCACAACACCAATTCCTTTACCATAAGCATTCACAGCTCCATCAAATATCATACTCCAACGAGATTCAGGGTCAGGGCCTTCCTCATGCAATGGTTCATTGCAATCTTTCACTTTTAGGAACATCACATCCTCACCGGGGAATTCATATTCTGCAGACTGATGATCTTCCACCGGTTGGTGAGCAAGGTAATCTGCCAACACACTACTTTTAATAGCCTTTTGAGTGCGATACTCGATATCATATTCAGATAACAACATCTTCCAGCGGGCAATTCTCCCGGTAAGAGCAGGATTTTCAAAAATGTACTTGATTGGATCCATTTTGGAGATCAACCAAGTGGCATGATTCAACATATACTGCCGCAAATGCTTTACCGCCCAGGCCAAAGCACAACATGTCTTTTCCAGCATGGAATACCGCGACTCACAATCAGTGAATTTTTTGCTGAGATAATAAATGGAGAACTCCTTCTTACCTGTTTCATCATATTGTCCCAGAATACAACCCATGGATTTATCTAACACTGTTAGATACATAATCAATGGTCTTCCTTCTACGGGAGGGAGCAAGATAGGAGGTTCAAGCAGATATTCTTTAATACTCTCGAATGCCCTTTGGCAGTCATCCGTCCACACACAACCTTGATCTTTTTTTAACAACTTAAAGATCGATTTACATGTTGCAGTCATGTGGGAAATAAATCTGGAAATATAATTCAAACGCCCGAGGAAACCTCTGACTTGCTTTTCAGTTCTTGGTGCTGGCATTTCTTGAATTTCTTTGACTTTATCCGGGTCAACTTCGATTCCTTTCTGGCTAACAATGAAACCCAACAATTTCCCTGATAGAACACCGAAGGTGCATTTATTTGGATTCAAGCGGAGACGATATTTCCTCAAACGCTGAAACAACCTCAACAAATCTTCTATATTCCCTTCTTCAGTCTGGGATTTAGAAATTATATCATCAACATATACTTCAATTTCTTTGTGCATCAGATCATGGAATAGGGTTGTCATAGCCCTCTGGTACGTTGCACCAGCGTTCTTCAACCCAAATGGCATCACTCTGTAACAGAATGTTCCCCAGGGTGTGATGAACGTTGTTTTTTCCATGTCCTCTGGAGCCATTCTTATTTGATTATACCCAGAAAATCCTTCCATGAACGAGAATACTTTGAATTTTGTTGTGCTGTCCACTAGCATGTCAATGTGAGGCAATGGAAAATCATCTTTTGGACTAGCTTTATTTAGATCTCTATAATCTACGCACATGCGGACTTTTTCCGTCTTTTTTCGGTACTGGGACAATATTGGCAATCCATTGAGGATACACTGACGTCACAATAAAACCAGCATTAATCTGCTTTAGGACCTCCTCTTTGATCTTTACTGCCATATCTGGGTGGGTTCTTCTCAACTTTTATTTAACTGGCGGACACTCTGGCTTCAACGGCAAACGATGCTCGACAATATCTGTATCTAGACCGGGCATATCTTGGTAAGACCAAGCAAAAATATCCACATACTCTTTCAACAGCTCAATCAACCTGCTCTTCTCATCGGGATGCAACGATGCTCCAATCTTGACTTCCTTCGGATCTTCTTCTGAACCCAAATTGATCACTTCCAAAGGCTCCTTATATGGATGAATGGTATTTTCCTCGTGCTCAAGCAACCGTGAGACCTCTTCTGGAATCTCATCATAATCTTCTTCTTCGGCCCCAAACACAGGGCGTTCAAATTTGGGAGAGGGTGCAGGGTCATTGTATTCAACGGGTTTTTTTAATTAATCTGCACATATGATTTATGATTGCTTTTTAGAAACTGACACATATAACAAGTGATCATGCAGATTGATTTTTTATTTATTTTGAAAGGGTTTTTTTATATTTTTTTATTACCATTTTCCCAGAAAAAGCAGAAAATAAAGACATAATTCGGGAAGCAAAGACAACTTTTATTAATGATCTTAAAAGTCACAGCAAACAGATAAGCCCTGCAGCATTAATACTTCCACCTTGGGCATAGTGAAAGCTTTTTGTAAAAAAAGAGATTAACAAAACAAATTACTTTGAAACATGTATGCAAGAAGGAACATCAATGGTGACCCAAATCTGAAACCTGACTCCATGTGTCACATAATTCGACACTCCCTACTCTACTTTATCCTCTTCAGCAGCATTAATTCCAGAATCAATTGGATGGAGATAGCCTGCGCTGCGGAAAACATCATGATAACTGTTCACAGTAGACTTTGACTTCAAACTTTCCCCTTTGCCATTCTTCGAAGAGAAACCCAAACCAGCTCTGTTCTTGTTCACGGGTGGATCCATAATTCGTTCCCAAACTGCATTATGACCATTGCACACAACCTGTTACGCGTCCTTTAGCGAAACCACAGAATTCTCATTTCTCCTTATGTTGTCAATGGATAGGGCTTGGAACTTGGTTCCAACAGCAGCCTCATCCGCTTCTACGATACTGAAAGAGGATAAATGGGATATCAACAACGCTCGCTCCCCATTTATGATCACCATCTTCCCTTCACGCACAAACTTTAGCTTCTGATGTAGACTGTAAGTGACAGCCCCTGCTTCGTGTATCCATATCCGTCCTAGAAAACAATTATATGCGGGAATAATGTCCATGACCTCGAAGGTTATCTGGAACAAATATGGTTCTATATGGATGGGTAAGTCCACTTCACCGATGACAGATTTCCTCAACCCATCAAATGCTTTTACAATAATGCCACTCGGGCGCATAGGTGCTCCTTGATACTTTAACTTCATGAGAGTACTCCTCGGTATAACATTCAACGCGGATCCATTATCAATTAGCACAATGGATAGCGAATTTTTCTTGCAGTTCATAGATATGTGGAGGGCCAGGTTGTGATTCCTCCCTTCATCGGGTAATTCATCATCGCAGAAACTCAAGTTATTACATGACGTAATGTTTCCAATCACGCTACTGAATTGATCTAATGTCATGTCACTCTCCACAAAAGCTTGGTCTAGTACTCTCATCAATGATTCTCTATGAGCAGAGGAGTTCATCAATAAAGCTAGGATAGATATCTTTGAAGGAGTCTGCAGTAGCTGATCTACAATTCTGTAGTCGCTCATCTTAATCATCTTCAAAATATCATCCACTTCTTTCTATAATGTAGCTCCACTACTCTCTCCTGTAGCCCTCTTAGGTTCATCATTCTAAGCAATTTTCTTTCCAACAACAACATCTCTTCGTACAACCAGTGCAACACACGACCGCTATAGGTCACCCTGCTATTTTCAGCTATATTTCCAACATCGGGCATCGGCTGGACGGGAACTTCCACCCCATCTTCTAAGATTGTAGCGTTGTATTTGTAAGGCACAATATTATCTGATTCGTAGGGAATAGGACCTGGAAAAAATTACCAATGGGGTAACAACTGGTTTTCTATGGTACTCCACTTCAAGATGAGAGGGTGCACCAAAACAAGGCACAATGACGTTTACCCCTTCTTCAACACAATCAGTCATCAATAAGTAATTTCTAGAAAACAAATCTTCGTCTGAAGAGAAAAACTCATATACGGAGGCATACTCTTCCTCTGACTCTTCTTCCGTTAAGCAAACTTCAACCATATCAACTTCATGATAATCATCCCTCTGACCTTTGATCTTGATAGTTCCATTGTCTAACAACAACTGAACACCCTCCCTCACAATTGAACATCCTCGGGGATTTCGACAACAAACCAGGCAAGATCCATATTGGTGTTCCACCTGACCAGCCGTATGGCAGAAGGTAGCATGCAACTGCATGAGATCCTCATTCAAATACTCCACATCAAAAATTCTGAATTCTCCAGGACATCCAGAAACCATATTCACCTCCTCTTCATACTATTCCCTAGGCCTGATTATATGGATTAAACCCTCATCCATCATCTCTTGTAAATCAGCCTTTATCTTCTCGCAACCCTGTATATCTGTACTGCAAATAGCACAGTCGACATGGTCATGTGTATAGTAGTTAAATTCACAGAGGTCTGTGTGCATTTTCACAAAATCTCCTCTAACCAGATTAATGTCAAAAATCCGGAAGTCTCCTGGACAACCGGCCACCATACTTTTAGCATTTACTCCCCCGTGTTTGGGTAGAGGATTATCTTTCATATTATGTCCCATGTCCTTGAAATATAGAATTCCAAACTTCACCAACCTTTGCACTTCAGTCTTCAAAGGATAACAATTCTCAACACTATTCCCTGGTGCTCCCTGATGAAAAGCACACGGTTGGTCTGCCTTGTAATACCAAGGCAATGGAGATGGTATGGCAGGAGGTGGTCGGGTTTGAACCAACTTCTTTTGAATCAACGCCGGTAGTAGCTCTGCATAGCTTATGGGAATAGGGTCATAGTTCTCCCTTCTTTGATTATTCCCTTGGTTCCCCTGTTGGGACGGTCTTTGATAAGCAATGGTAGTCGGAGTGGCATTCATCACAGGAGTAACTGAGGTGACTTGCTGATGACGCTGATAATTCCTTCTAGGCGCGTTTACCCTCCTCTCTTGTATAACAGAATTTGCATCCCCTTCTTTTTTCTTGGTAAACCCATAAGATGGCTTCTTCACACCTCCAGATCTTTCACTCTTTGTTAAACGGCCTTCTCTTACAGCCTCTTCTAAGAGGATACCCATTCCTACCATCTCAGTAAAGTCACTTGGTGCGCTTGCTACCATCCTTTCATAGTAGAAAGCTCCCAGCGTCTTCAGAAAAATCTTAGTCATCTCCTTCTCTTCCATGGGAGGAATCACTTGGGCAGCCACTTTGCGCCATCTCTGCGGATACTCTTTGAACGATTCCCTGTCTTTCTAAACCATGGCCCTAAGTTGGTCACGGTCGGGTGCCATGTCCATGTTGTACTTTTATTGTTTGATGAATGCTTCTCCCAAGTCATTAAAAGTATGGACGTTGGCGCTATTCAAACTCAAATACCATTTCAGTGCCGCGCCGGTCAAACTATCTTGAAAAAAGTGAATCAGCAGACGCTGATCATTAGTGTGGGTAGACATTCTTCTTACGTACATCACCAGGTGAGCACGAGGGCAAGTGTTGCCCTTATACTTCTCAAATTCCGGGACCTTGAACTTAGTAGGTATCTTAACATTCGGGACCAAACATATCTCATTCACATTCTGCCCAAATAGCTCTTTCCCCTAAGAGCCTTCATCTCTCTTTGCATCTTATCAAACTGCTCTTGAAAATCATCCATTCTTCCATAGAAACCCAAATCTTCACTCGGCAGAGGGAAAGGACGACACACATCATCATTAACAAATGGAACCATGTTTATCGAAGGAGGTGCAGCAGGAACAACATGCACCACAGGAGGTGCTGGAGTAACAACGGTCTGAACCACTGGAGTATGTTGAGGACCAATATTGAAACCTTCAGGTGCAAAATTCTATGGCATTCCCCATGGATAACCTCGAGGAATACGGTTTTGAACAACAGCTGGAGTAGCGGATACAGGAACAGTCGGAACTTCAGTATTTGCCCTTGTTGGTTGAGGTTGAACACTCGGTGGCTGATTCTGATCAACCACCAGAGCTTCCATCAGAGAAGTCAGGTTGGCCAAGTCGGCCTTCAAAGCAGAAACTTATTCGCGCAGCTCGCGATTCTCCTATTCTAAGTTGTCCATCTTCTTTTTGAAATTAGCCCGAGTGTTGTAGTGATGAGTCATCTTGCTAAATGAAGTAAAGAAGCTTGGTAAGACACCTAGGTATGCATAAAAATGCAAGAAATATGCACAATATGATGCATGATATGCAATGCATATGATTATTTTTACTTTGTTATTTATTATTTCAAGGGATTTACGGTTTATCGACATATTGCAAACATCAAAATAATATCGCTTTTGAAATACTGAAATTTTTTATCATAATAACTTCAAAATGGATTAAAAGTTTCAATGATCCAAAGTACAAGATGAAAATACAATCTAAAATTCTGAGAAAAAGAACTGAAGGAGATCAAACTGTACGCTGGCGCTTCCCTGTGAGCCTGGCAATTTGAGCCCTCAACCTCTGGTTTTCTTCCACATGTCTGATGGCAACCTCCTTCCAATCATCTGAATCAGGAAGTGAGTAATCAGCACCTATTTGAGGCTTAGGGGAAAATAAATACCCTTGACTCTCCATAGACTCCACCGCTCGACTCTCAAGGATCTCAATCAAATCGTCTTTCTCCTTCAAGTCTGCTTTATAGGAACTCTCTAAAGTCTGGAACTTGTTCTTCCAAGCATCCCTTTCCTATTGCATCCTAACCAAAGCGAGTTGCAGCTCTTCTAGATCATCTAATAAGGGAGGGGTGGTCTTTACAAATAGATCAAGCATGGGTGTCTCCCGAGTATACGACATCTTTAACTGAATAGCTCTCAATCGGATCCATTGGAGTTATGGCTCCAAAGAAACAGCACCCCTAGGTCCCAAATCCTTCCTACTCTTCTTATGAATGTGATGCCAAGCCTACGCAATCTGCTCCCTAGCTTCCCTATGGTTTTCTCCTTCCTTCATAAAGAAACTACTCAAATGAATACTATTCGGTTTATCCCTCATCGGATTACCAAGTTGTCGCCGTGCAAGAACATGTTTATAGTTAATTCCTCCCTTTGTACCAAGAAGCGGTACATTGGGGAAACTACCACAACTGTCAATAATCTCCATATCCTGGTAAGCTCGATGATACCAATCAATATCCGAGTGAGTAAGTGCCATGATCTTAGGAGCCCAACGGGGTTCCTTCTTGATATCCCAAAAAGCATCAGACTGAGGCATATGAGAAATGAACCACCGGTACAACAGAGGCGTACAACAGATAATCATTCCCCCATGATAAGAATTCCGAAGATGAACAGAGTAATAAGCATCACTCAACAGTGTAGGAACTGGGTTTCCAATCATGAAGATTTTGATAGCATTAATGTCGACAAACTTATCCACATTAGGAAATAAGAACAATCCGTAAGCAAGTAAACAAAGATGACCTCAAAAGCAACTGTACTCTTCATTCTGGAAAAGTAACGAGCTTTCTCCAATAAGAACTGAGCTAGTAATCCTCTAATCCTTCCTTTAGTAGTCATATGGGCTTCCACCTCAGACTTCCCCAGATGAATCAAAGCAGCAATCTCATGTGGTTTTGGCTCACCCTCTAAACCAGTAAAAGGAACACAATCGGTAATAGGTAAATCCAATAGATAAGAATACTCCTCCAGTGTAGGCATCAACTGATAATTGGTAAAAGTAAAGCAGTGATACATCGGATCATAGAACTGGACCAAGGTCGAGAGAATACCCTCCTTCATCTTCAGCTTCATGAGAGGAATAATGGATCCATACTTCTTCCGAAAGTCTGCAGAACACTCGATCTCTGGAATTAGACTGACCAACTCATCTATCTTGGGATCCTTGAAACTGTATTTCCCATTCTTTCTCTTTCGAGAATCTATGGTTAAAAGTACCTGAGATATTTACAAATAGTCAACCTTTAAATCCCTTGAAATATTGTTTTCTTCAAAAGATGCTTATGAGTGCATGGATGCATGATGCAACAATTACACATAAGATCACACATATAGGGTTCATAGGTTCAACGTCACGAGCATGAGGTCGAAGGTACTACCCACAAGGTGTTGGTCTAAAAAGTTATCACCTGCCGAACAAGGTTCTAGAGGTTCCCAGAGTCTACATCCTTCCTTTGGATATTACCAACTTCCTGATTAACTTAGTAATTAGTAATATTCTCAAGAAAGACTCGTCCGAGTGTAGTATCGCGTGACAACTATTTCTGAATTACTCCGTCATAGCTTCTGCACTACTCCTAAAAGGCCAAGATGGGTTAGGTATTCTACGGTCCTCAGTTTCAGCAGGCTCTTAGGTCGAAAGCAGTACGTCTTCCCGATTACTTGGTAAACGAAACTACAGTCAAAGGGGCCTCCACTGAGGGGGGGATATCATGCCTCCTTTTTTGGGATTACTCCCTCAAAGTTAACATGACTATACCGCCCGTCCTATCTTAGAGTTTTCCCAAGTCCGGGTATAGGACTCATGAGTAATCACCAAGCACCCTGAAAACCAGGAAAATCCAAACAAACATATATACAAAATATAACACATAAACAACAATAGCACATACACAAATATAAACAAAGATAGGCTCAACCCACTTAGGGATGGACCAGCAAGAGCTTAATCTTTCCCTAGTGAAGTCGCCATTTTTCTGTAGTGGTAGAAATGTTCAAGACTAAGCCATTGGATTGACTAGACTTTATACAAATCAAAATCAAAAATCGCCACCGCGCATTATTATTTCCAAAGGAATGGGAAAAGAGCGAATAACCCAAAAAGAGGGGGAAGATTCAAGGTAAGGGGGTTGGTTATGAAAAGGGAAGGTATTAGAATCCTAAACATCTACGGTACTCCGCAGGAACCTCTTTGAAAAATTTGTATATTTTGGCTATAAAATATGTTGTATATAAAATGGATGGTGGAGGTGAGAAAATAAATATATTTTTTTATGATTTTTGCACCCGCCGCGGTTGAAAACCTTTAGTTCCTACATACCACCTTTCGTACAATAGGGGATCAGGGTACACGTAGTTCCTCTTTTAAAAATTTGAAACACAAGTGTGTTGGTTAATTTTATAAGATAAAACATCATCGTCATTGTCCGTATGGAAAACACACTTACTACCCACAATCATGAGAAAGGAGAATTTGCATCATCTAAAAGTGGAGGATATGGCTTGGATTTAAAATCAACAATTCCTCACTCAACACCCAAGTGGAAAATATCTCACTTCACTATATACTATGGAAGTATAGTTGTTTGCATCACTACAAGGATTGACAAGAGTTTAATCTTTTTTAAGAAAAGTTTAAAGATAAAAGCCAAAGTGGAAAAATGGTTTGAATGAGATTGATTGACTTTTAGTCTTCCCACAAAAAATGTCAAGGTATTATTAAATTGATTGAAGTTTATTTATGAAAATATTTTGAAAATGCATGGACCTAGGTCCAAGTTTGTTATGAAAGTGGTTCAAGTTTAAAAAATAGAAGCGTTCTCAAAAGGAGGGAGAAGATTTTTGAAATTAAAGAAGATGGGAGGAGAAGAAGAGACTATCCTAAAGCATAAGGTGAAAGCTAAGGAGAAGAACCATCTAACCAATAAGAAGCCAATACTTGACATTATGAGTCAAGATAGAATTCTCATTCTTTGGATTGAAACCAAGCAAGCAAAGATACTAGACCTCTTGAGAGAACCAAACTTCAAGTAAATTAAGTCTTCACAAAAATTAGGCAGAGTAACGGCTGTATACGGGTGAGTTCCAGATTACAAACCAAGAGTGTAGTCACAATAACCTGCACACAAAACAAACAAACAACCCAATGTCTTGAGGTAAACCTTAAGAACTCCAGACAAAATATCAATTAAGGTCCAAGGTCTCCAACATAGGCGAAGGTTTCTAATCCTAAGTCCAAGAAGTCCAACACTCCACCATGCCAAAGATAGTAACCAAATAGTCCAAGTATCATTAATGATTCTTATGGTTTATGTTGATTATTAAGTGTCTTCAAAAAGAAAAGAAAAAGCTCAAGTGAGCAAAATAAAAAATGACATAAAAGTAAATGCTCAAGTGAGCAAAGATGAAAATAGCATGAAATGTAAAATGCTAAAAGTAAATGGTACATAAAGCATAAAACATAAGGTAAAGAGCATAAAATAAATTCAATTGTTAGAAATTAGTGGTTAGTTGGATGAACATCTTGAAACTTGCATTTGGAACTCATTAGAGGATTGGAAGAACCAAAGCCTCCACACAACAAGTTGCATTTGCTTTTTGTCAAGTATATTATCCATTTAATAAATTCTCAAGGCAACATTTAATGATCAACAATGTTTAAGTGATCCGCGTTGACCAAAATTGATGAAGATCCATTAGAGGATTGGTAGAACCAAAGCCTCCACACAATGAATCTCAAGGTTATTGGATCAAAGAGATCAAATTAAACATACTTGGGCTTGCAAACATAGGCTTGGTCCACGAATGATCATTTATTTGAATCGGGACAAAATTTAGCGCTAAGTTAAGCAATCGTAAGTGGACTTATGTAGAAGTCGCACCTATTTTGAGTCCGGTCAATAGCAATCTATGTACTTTATGTTTGGATAAATGATATAGAGATCACCATCCCTTAACATGTAGCACAATTAAAAAAGAATGGGATAAGATGAATAGGGAGGGGAATGATAAGCTAATTTGGATTACCACCTCAAAATTCTTTCATCTTTAAATTCAACCACTCCTCTAGTGGGATTAAAGCACTAAACATATCATTAATCCAAAGCACCAAAAATGAATTAAATAATTTACTCTTAGGTAGATTTGAATTGATGAACATTTATCCAACTTCATCTACACCATAAAGTCCATTTAATTTAAAGAGAAATTGGACATTTAAAATTGTAATCCAAATTATCCATCAAAGAGAGTGAGCAGAAAAAATATTTGAGTCAAAACAGCCCCAAAATAAGGCAGAAAAAGTATTTTTGGCACTGTTATAATCGATTGTGCCTAGATAGAAACCAATTGCATCAGTGCATTTTTTTCAAATCAATTTTCTGTGACAATCGATTTCAATGTTACAACAATTGATTGCAACCTGTTAAAATCAGTAGAAAATAGCATTTCAAGGATCAAATTCTTGTTCCAACTTTTCATCAAACACCTTATGATCATGGATCCAATTGAGCATGAAAATTCCATAAAATTATGAGAAAATAGCACTAATGGAATCATAAAACAATGCTCAATGAATCAAAACCAGAAATCTACAAGAGATCACATTGTGAAAGATGATGATCCAACTTACCAAAGGTAGAATTAGAGAATTATCAAACAACTTCCAGAATTTGCTTCAATTCAACCACAAGAATCAATTACCAAAGCTTGGATGTAGAGAATTGATGAATAAAAAGTGTTTGGATGAAGGTTTAGCTGAAAGATTAGTAAGCTTCAATGCAAAGCTTACTATCCTTTTTTTTTGAAAATGGAGCTTTGAGTGAATTTGGTAGATGGAGAGAATTCACAGATTTTTTAGCAAAACGAGTTTGGTTATCAAAAGCTTATCATTTGAATGAAATGAGGTCTCTATTTATAGAGTTTAGGATTGGGATTAGTGGTAATTTGGTAATTGATTCTTGGAGCCAAAATTGAATTAATGATATAATTTTCAAATTATGCAGAAAAATTGGAGCCAAAAAGATTACAGTTTTGAAATTGCTGGCTTTTTTTTCAAAAATCACGTGTATTTTGCTACTATGAGTCGACACAAGAGTTGTATGCATCGACACATTCTAGTTGTATAACACAGCATGTGTCGACGTAAGCTTCTATGGATCGATACAAGCTGCTATTTCAACACAATACAGAATCCATCAATTTGCATGAGTCGATACATAACACGCATGTGTCGACACATGCTAGTTATACACAATAGGATGAGTTGATACATAACATGCATGTGTCGACACATGCTAGTTATACACAACAGGATGATTCGACACAAGCCTCTATGGGTCAATGCAAGCTACTATTGTCAGCACATTACATAATTGATTGTCTTGCATGGGTCGACACATAACATGTATGTGTCGATACATACTAAAAAAATAATTGATTTTTGGAGGCTAAAAATACACTTTTTTTCAAAGATTATGCATAATACACTTTGTGCAATCGATTGCACTATGGGAGTAATCGATTGTACAGGAAAACAAAAAATGAAAATTTTTAACTATTATTAATTTTCTTTGCAAATAGAGATTTTAGGGAAATAATACCGGGAAACCTTATTTGTCGGATGCTTTGACTCGGTACCTACAAAACACAAATATGCAGAGGCAAAGACAAATATTTTTTGTATTTTGGTTAGAGGTTAATTATCAACGCATATAGAAAATACCCAACTAAGGTGCTTGGAGATTCCTCAAGAGAAAACTTAAATATAGGAGATAGAAAAATAGGAAGAACCAACCCTAATGTGATTTTGTTATGATCAAGTTGACATGATATGATAGGGGAATCTTAGGGGCAAAAATTGGGGTACAACAACTTTGCATCAGGATATTTCTGCCCTTGTACCTATTGGAGAAAGTACCTACGGAGATTTTGTGGATGAATCTATGTCGTGATTGTACTTGAAGATGTGTTGAAATAAGTGTCAGAATTACATCTGTCTCTGGATCGTATCTGAATTATATTTGGAACATGTATTGAATGAGTGTCAGAATGAAATCTATCTCTGGATCGTATCTGAACTGTACTTGAAACATGTGTTGAATGAGTGTCAGAATGACATCCGTCTCTGAATCATATCTGAACTATACTTGAAGAGAATATGAATAAGTATCAGGATAACATCCGTCTCAAGATCGTACCTGAACTTTTTCTAGAAGAGAATTTGAATAAGTATCAGGATAACATTTGTCTCTGGATTGTACCTGATTTGTTTCTAGAAGAGAATCTGAACAAGTATTAGGATAACATCCATCTCTGGATCGTACCTGAACTATTTCTAGAAGAGAAATCTGGAATAAGTATCAGGATAACATTCGTCTCTGGATCGTACCTGAACTGTTTCTAGAAGAAAAATCTGGAATAAGTATCAAGATAACATTCGTCTCTAGATCGTACCTGAACTGTTTCTAGAAGATAAATCTAGAATAAGTATCAGGATAACATCCATCTCTGGATCGTACCTGAATTGTTTCTAGAAGAGAAATATGGAATAAGTGTCAGGATAACATCCATCTTTGGATCGTACATGAACTTTTTCTAGAAGAGAATCTGAATAAGTATCAGGATAACATCCGTCTGTGGATCGTACCTGAACTATTTCTAGAAGAGAAGTCTGGAATAAGTATCAAGATAACATTCGTCTTTGGATCGTATCTGAACCGTTTCTAGAAGAAGAATTGGTTTATTTAGAATGTTTCCATTGGGAATTCCTGTTTAATTATTTTTAAGAAGAAATCCGCTGGGGAACATTGATTTTGCTTGATTGTACGTGATTCGTTGCTGGAATTCATGTCTAATTCCCCAAGTGATTCAGATGGAGATCTGCCCCTGGCTATTTGGCAATTTTGAGAGATTCCTTGAATCTTGACTTGACTTCCCCAGATGATGGACAATGATCATGCCGTGCCCCTTGGTTGGAAGTGTTTTTCCACTTGAGGTGAACCTTTTCATTGAGAAAGTTTTTGTTCACTAGATATTCGTCATGTGAATTTCTTTGTTGTCAAACAGATAACTATATGCAAACAATGATATTCAAATAATGCAAAGTTTATGCTTGTCTTAAAGTTTTTAAAAATTCATTTTTTCAGTAAAACAAATTTTTCAAGAGGATGATATTAACTCAGGATTTATAGCAAGTCCTACAGGAGTCAGGATACCTTTTGTAACAGTATGCTTCTGAACTAACCTATACTTCAGTTAGGAATTTTGAGGGTTGTAGCGTGGCCTGGTTCACGATTTAAGAAACAGAGGATAAAGGCTCAAAATATATTTGTATCCAACTCGTTCTTCATGATGTTCTTCAGTCCTATTCTCAGTTAATTGTGTGTTTAGATCCCGATTGAGTCTAACATCTTGTCCTTGATATTCTAGTGATGGTTCGAATACTAAAAGTTTATTTTGAAGAGGCTGACATTTTTGTAATCTTCTTTTTTGTTGAGGATTTGTAGAAACCTCCTTTTTTTGATTTGATCATCCCGATCTTTTTCCCGAATTGTTTCTTTTGTTATTACAGTCAGTGGGATTCCCTGGTTTTTCTTAAGTTCCTTCACCGGTTTTAACTTAATGGGCTGCTTATTTGGATGATTATGTGAAACCTATCACTGTCTTTTGATTTGGAAAGACATCTTCGATGCCATTCATTGTGTATGAAGCAGAAGATTGCGACTGAATGTGCGTCTGAATTGACTAAGAAACTACCCTGCCCCAGGTTATGACTAGGGATTATCTTCCTTATAACTCCACTATTTGGGATTTGAAACAACGCATGTACATCGTCATCAAGGTCTGTTCAAAAGCACACTGTGTGAGATTGAGGTATCGTTTTCGTCATCCTCCCTCTAAAGGCTTATAGCTTTTTAATCGAGAGTCGAATATCACATAAAGGAAGCAAGAAAACAGTTTAAATAAAATGACAATGAAATCATTCAAGACAAACATATGCGATGCATTAATGGGAAAACCAAAGTTCGGCATGACAGTAATTATTTGAACAACAAATAAAATTACAAATGAAAAATAAAAAGTGAACTGGACGTTCTTCAATGATTTGGCCTAGGAGAAGTGATCACTTTGTGAGTCTCTGGAGGGTCAAATTCAATTTGTATGGCATCAATCATATCCTGAATTTTGTTCTTCAGAGCCCAGCAGCCATTTGTATCATGTCCAGGACTATCTGAATGGTATGCATACCCTTTGTCGGGGTGGTAACTAGGAGCATAAGTATTGGGATTTCGTAGAGGATCCTTTAACGTAATTAACTCTGCCTTCAACATGTGTTATAACGCTTGAGCTAGTGACATGTTGATTCTGGTGAATTGTCTCTTAGGAGTGTCCTCTTTACGTTAATTCCACTATTTGCATCGTTGCATAGGCGTAGGATTAGAGACTAGTATTGCCCCCATGGATTGATTGTGGTCGTCTTCCTTATTATAACCCTTCTGGACATACACAACATTGGCTTCCCTCTTACCAGCAAATGGCTTCTTCTCAGCATTAGAAGATGCAGCCATCAGGATCTTCCCACTCTTGATACCACTTTCGATCCTTTCTCCAGTCAGAACCATCTCTGTGAACCCAGATGAGGAACTCCTAATCAGCAGATTAAAGAACAGGCTTGTCAGAGTGCCCATGAACATGTCTACCATTTCCCGATCATTCAGAGGAGGTTGTACCCTACCATCTAGATCCCTCAATTTCTGGGCATATTCTTTAAAGCCTTTGCTAAAACCCATAGACATGCTTTGAAGTTATGTACGAGTTGGAGTGAGGTCAGCATTGTATTGGTACTGCTTGTAGAACGCAGCACACAAGTCTTACCAGGTATGAGTGTCTGTTATTTCTAGCTGGTAGAACCATTCCAGTTGCGTGCCATCTAAACTTTCTTGGAAGAAATGGACCCATAACTTCCGGGCAGCAATGTGAGGCTTGATCTTTCTGACATATGATCTCAAGTGAAGTTTAGGACAAGAGACCCCATCATATTTGGAGAACGTGGGAACCTTGAATTTTGGTGGGATGATCACGCCAGAAACCATCCCTAATTCTACAAAGTCCAAGCCAGGTATCTGTTGAATCTCCATAGCATTGAGACGATCCTCCAATTATTTGTATTTATCATCAGCAGGAGGATATTTCTCCTCAAAATAATTAGCTTCGTCTTCATCAGCCTCGGGGTTGTTATCTTCTTCATGATTATCCCCCTTATTTAATGGAGTTGAAATATCTAGAGCTCCTTTAATCGGTCCTCTGAGTCTTCTTCCCATATTCAGAATTCCATCCAGTTTCTTTTCCTTCTTCTTCTTCTCTTTGATGACAAGAGCTTTCAGTTCTTCCTTCCCCTGGGCCAAATCCATGAACATTTGTTGGCACTGAGCGTTTTGAGCTTGAAAGTCTTTTACTGTTTGTTCAAGGGCCATTTCTTTTGCTGAAATAAACAGCGAAAAGATGAGAAACCTGTATTGGAAGACCTGTTATGAAATGGCATGCATGCAATGTTTTCAAGGATCTCGCAGGGTAAACAAGAAAATGTCAGAAGTTGAAATTTGTAGCTTTGATGGAAGAACTTCGTATCGTTGAGTGTCCTTCTACGAGAGTCAAGCTCACCATATCAAGTGGTTCATAGCCCCTGGCTCAAGTTGTTAAGTTTTGATCCTTTGACGGCATTGGCTAGGGAAAATAAATCCCCTTGCTAGACGTCTGATTTATCATAACCTACATCATAAACCCTCGAGATCCTTGAAATGGTTAAGGAAATGTTGTGGCATGATGTTATGATCTGTATGTTATGCGTTAAGCAAAAGTGTGAGGTGATGAAGGCAAGTAAGTCTAAGAAGTCCAGGTTATTGGATAGTGACTCTAAACAAATCCTGTAAGGAGATCATGTTGTTAGATAAAAACCCTACAAGTAGCTCAAATTGAAAGCAAACAGATCACACAAGCAGCCTTAGGTTTAGGCTTGCATGGGGTTTGTAGGTAAGTACCCTCTTGAAAGTTCAGATGGCTCAACCTGTCTTAGAAATAGTAACTGGGTTCTAAGGAATCTCAATATCATTGATCTTTCTATATCGGTATTATTTCAGCTTAGCAATCTTTTCTTGCGGCCGAAACATCCCGAAAGTCCGATCTCAATGAGTGTAGTATTGAGTATCAACCGATTCCCAGCTTTACACCGAGGTCGGCTATCTCACTACTTTTTAATGGCCAAGTTTGTTTAACTAAGGTTCTAAGGTTCGTTAGTGCTTCACGACACCACGCGGCATCCCCGTATTCTCCTTAATTCAACACAAGGGATACCAGTACCAACCAAAGTGTCACACCAACACAGCTATCGCTTCAACTATATCGGTCTATGTCGTACAGTCTCCATGATCTATTGTTGTTTACCTAAAAAGATGCCCTAGATCCGGGTATAGGATCTATAACATCCCAAGCAAACCTTTAAAAGTAAAGCAATCAAAACAAACAAGGAAAGCAATTTAGAAATGAACTAGACCCTAAGGTAAACCCCACTTTTTAATAGTCCCCGACAGAGTCACCAGTTCTTTGATACGGTGGCAGAACCGACTGTTATACTGGTTTTACGTTTTGTATTCGCAAATGTGCGGTAAGAAAGAGTCTCCACCGACTTTTCTTTTATCCAACAAAGGAAAGGATGAAAAGAATAGAAAAAGATCTTTTTCGAGAGTTTCTGAGTAAGGGGGGTAGATTATGGAAAGGGAAGGTGTTAGCACCCTTTCCATCCATGGTTTTCCACGGGCTCTTAGGTACTTGCTCATTTTTGAAAATTTCTTTCGTGTTTGTGTGTTTTGAAAAGTTTGTTTGCTTTATGATAACTCTTGTATCAGTCCTCAAGAGTGTTGATAAAGCGTTTTTGAAAAAGGTTTTGAAAGTGTAGTGTGAAAAAGGTTATTTTTGAGCAAGTACCTAACAGTTATCTACCTACTTGAAAAAGGTGTTCTTTTCCTCCTTTCCTTTAGATAGCGCTATCCTACTATTAGTGAGTAGGTAGTCCCATCGTTGGATGTTGAGAGAATATCGAAGGGACGTTTACGGTCATTAAGGCAACTAGGAAAGAACTTTTAGTAATTGTTCTAAAGTTCCAAGATCATTTTTTTAACCGAGACGGCGTCGAAAGGTTCATCGAGGGACTTGTGATCTCTTGAACTAAAGGACAACCACTAAAAATTCTCACGTTTCGAGAATTGTGACCGTTTTCGAAGGAAACCGAAGTGAGAGATACCCTAGGGGTGAGCATGTGAAAGTGTATTGATTCAATTCATTTATCTTGTGCATTAGAGTTATCTAATCGTTTTAATTTACAGTCTTTCCATACAAGCCTATTTACTAACAGTAATATAGTAAAATAATAAAGCGATAAATGTGCGGAAAATAAAATACAGAAAAATAAATCCTAAGTTATTACACGGCTTTTGGAGAGATACATTATAAAAATGCGAAAAGTAAAATCCTAATTATTATTACAAACCAGTAGGCAGTTACAATAATAAAAAAATGCGAAGGTAAATAAACACGCATGAATTGAAAGTACGTCTAAAATCCTAAGTAAAAGGAAATTTTTGTTCGTTTGTTTTTGTTATGAAAAGAAATTGAATTAAAAATCCTAAGTATATCCAATTTTAGTTTTTTTTAAGAAAATATTAAAATAATTAATTAACTGACAAAATTAATATTAATCGTAAAAACTAAAATCTAATCTTTTTTGTGATTTTTTTATTGAATTTATGATTAAACTAATAAAAGAAATGAATTTAAGAAAAATAAAATAATTAAAACAAAATTAAATAATAAAATTAAATGGAAAGTGGGCCTGGTGTTGTTAGGCAATTGGGAGGTGTGAGTCTGGAAATTGTTAGGCCCAATTTACGTTGGCCCATAGCTGCATGAGATCCAATGTTGCTAGCCCCTGGGGGTTCACCATGGAGATTGCTTGATGGGCGCTAGATCTGAAACAATGGATGATCCAGTGGATGAGAGTGAGGCCACGGGGTGGACGTATTGGGATGTCATGTACTAGAACCTGCAAGAAATGTTATTGCTTACTGGGCGTTAGATCAGAATCAATGGATGATCCAGTGGATGAGAGTGAGGACACGGGGTGGACGTATTGGGATGTCATGTACTGGAACCTGCAAGAAACATTAGAAAAATGTAAAATTGTTGGACCTGGGATCGAACCCAGGTCCCTTCCCTCACACGTTTTCACCCTTACCATCTGCGCTGCCTGCTAATTCATATACATAATAACATGCAAATAATATAATGATAAATTTAGTCAAAGTGTCAAATTTTCAAAACACGCCAGATCAGCTTCAACTGGACCAGTGATAAGATGCCAATTAGGCCACCGAAGTCCAAGCCAGTCAACGGTGTCGGAACTTAACTCCGGTAACCTTCTCTAGTCGACCCAAATCTCCAACCTGTGAAACATCACAAATAAAATCCCAAAACACAACCCTACCCTCATAAACTAATAGTTGCGAATCCATTGGGATACTTTGTTTGGACTAAAAGTGGCTGAAACATGAAACACGAAGTAGACAATGCTTTCTGCCCTAGCTATAGTGTTTTTCCATTCCTGCGTTAAAGCTCATCAGCGATTGGTCTAAATAAGTCTACACATCATAACTAACACATAGATATTCATAAGACTAATTCATATTGCCTGTAATGAAAGTTTGAAGGTGAAGAAAATTGGACATACCGTGCGTTATTGGAGAACGAGTTCTGGGATCGTTTAGCCTTCAGGAATGGGTTGGTTCAACCCCTGGGATCCTCAGAAGGATGATAGGATGCTTGGATCAGACTGAGGTTGGCTAGATCGAGTGTTTTTTAATTGCACCAATCTTAGAATTTTTTGAACTTTTGGCTAGGGTCTTAGGAGGCAGTTGCGCGTGTATCCTTTTGCTAGGATGTTTATGCTTATATGTGAGACAAAATTAGGGTAACAAAAATGGAGAGAATCTCATGCATAAAGCCATGGTTTACAGAAAAATATTATTTTTGAAAAGTTTCCATAAGTGAAGATTTTATACCCATTTGGTTCTTGCACGAAAATGGGAAGTGGTTGGATGTTAACAGTTGTATTTGGCTTCATACAAACTGAACCATGTGCTAGCCCAAGTATTTTGACAATTTATTTTTTAGTTTTAATGACTAAAAATCAAAATAAATAAAATAAATGACCAAATAAGGAATGGATGGGTTTAGAGGTCATGGGCCAAGCTAGCAACAAGTTTCAAACATAAAAAGATAGGCCCATTTGGAAAAAATCCAAGTTTGATCATTATTTGCTTCATGCACTTTTTTTCAAAAATTGGTCAACTTTAGCAATGCATATCTCTCTCAATTTTAACCCTATGAGGGTGTTCTTGTACTTTTAGAGAGATTATGATGTCCTATAAATAGAACTTTTGGTTTCATCTCAATTGAATCTACCATGTTCATGTACCAAGCTTTGACCCAAAAGTTGTTTTTGTTGACTTTTTTAAAGGACCCATAATGTCTGAGCTTGTATCTTTTAACTGGTGCATTTCTTGAACTTGAGGGCTGAAGAGAAGTTGTAGGGAATTGGATTCTCTTCAAAATGAGATTTGATGGAAAAAATTATGATAAGGTATGAGAAAGTTGTGGTTGGTCAAAGTTTTGTTGACTTTTCCTATAGAAACCCTAATTAGCAATTTTTGACTTTTGATGAATTAGGAGCATTTCTTGAGGAATCAGGATTAACCCTTGATCAAATGATGGATATCACTTCAAAATGTTGATGTTGACCAAAAATATTGAAGTTTGACTGTATATAGGCCACAGTTGACTTTTGACCTAATAAAGTTGATTTTCAAGCATTTGAACAGTTGATTGAGCAAACTTGTAATGCAAGGCATGAAATTTGTCATGGACAATCTTGAAGACATATTAGGACCACGGAAAACATTTAAGACCATTGGAGCTCACACATCTTGATGAAAATTGAAACCCTAGTTAGAGATTCATTTCCTTAGGAGGAGAATTTGTCTGGTCAATTTTTGGTCATCCTTTGGCAAGTTGGGGACCTCAATGGACATGTGTTGAGTAAAAATGGAGGGTAAATTTTGGGGTACAATAGTATCTCTCGCACATCAGGAGGTCAGAAGATGACGATACAACAATGGTTATCCCTCATCTACCAAGGATTAAGGCAGCCACACACCTTCCAATAAAATAACTCGAAGTCACATGACATGTTCAAAAGGAGAGAAAAGGAAATGATGAAAGAAAGATACAAAAAGCCTCACTAAGTCGAAACATGAAAATCAATTCGCTTAGGAAAAAATTTAGGGCATCCTGCTGGACTTCAAAGTCAAATTCAAAAGGAATTTGTCCAGGAAAAATTTAGCGAAATCAAGGAAGAAATAGAAACCCTGAAAGGCGAAAAAGGATTACAAGATGAAGATCCTCATCAAAGGATGAAGTCGTGTGATCAAACATTAAGAAAGAAAGAGGCAAGTGAGTGTCGTGTCCAAGAAACCTCAGTGGTTCCTCAATCATCATAAATTCCTTTTGAGAAATGAGTGTTCATATTGGTTTAACTGAATGTAGGACTGAAGAACATCATGGAGAATGGGTGGGAACCATATATTTTGAGCTTTAAGTCCTTTTTTCTAAAACCATGAACCATGCCACGTTACAACCCTGAAAAGTCCTAATTGAAGTATGGGTTAATTCAAGAGAAATATTGCAATAAGAATACGGTAATCCGACTCCTAGGAGGCTTGCTAAAACTTTTGAGTTGGTATCACTCCATCCTTGATTGTCTTTTGTACACACAAAAAATCGATGTTTCAACATCTTTTCAATAAAGTTTTTAAATTTCAAGGCAAGCATAGGATTTGCATTAGAATCATCATTCTCATAATAAAACATATTTTGCATGTGAAAAAGTACTTAAACATCAGGTGAGCTTGCACAATGGGCATCCGTTAAGAGCTTAATCTTGTCAAAGAAGAGAGACTTGAATACTCTATTGAATTAAAAGTTAATCTTTTCAAAGAGTGGATGACATCCAGGGACTTGTTTCCCAAATACTATGTTAAAAATGAGCAGTTTGGTGCTTTACAAGTTTGAGTACCCTAAGGGGTTTGTTTCCCAGAGACTCTAATGAGTATGAACAATGTGATGCTTTACTGTTTGGGTACCCTTAAAGAGAATAAAGTTTTCAAATTCAGCCAAACATCTGTTTGAGTACGGAGCAGTTCAACTTGAGAAGTACAGTTAATTACTAGCCTACTTTCAGGATGTAAGTCAACCACTCTAAGAGTATGGTGTCATCCAAAACTCCGTGAACTTCTCTCTCTTTCGTGAGCACGAGGAAAGGAAATGGATTTCCAGACTTCGTTGAGCAGGGGCCAGTATTTCAATGGTAGTACTCCGTTGAGTAAGAAATGTGTGAATACTTAGTCTAGTAAAGATTCCGCTAACCTGGGGCAATCAAAGTGAGGTTTGATCTCTCGAAGTTTCGCCAACCTGGGGAAATCAAAGTGAGGTTTGATCTCTTGAATTTTCTCCAATCTAGGGCAGTCAAGTTGAGTATCGATCTCTCAAAGTTTGGCTACTCAGGGGCAGCATATCAATGATGGTACAGATCCCATAAAGTCCTCTCGAGGCAAATCTTCTCAAAGTTCAATTAATTAGAAGCAGTTACGTCGAGATTCATCAAAATCTCTATGAACAAGTTGAATAAGAAATCTATTCAAAGGTTGTCATGTCGTACTTGGGGCATTTGTGTTGTGGTTTTGTTTGCAGGAACTGTCGCTCACTCTGTAAGTTGCAGCTTGTCAGCACCAATACAAGAGTCTTACCTCTAACTTTTGAACTCTGGAATAGGGAATTCCCTGTAGAGTTGTTTCCCCCCAGCATTGTCATGTGAGGGATTCTTGAGGCGAATAAGGTTTTTGGATATCTTCATTCCCCAACCAAGTCTTGATGAGCATTAACTCCTTTCTTATAAATATTATTCCACGTGGAGTTTACCTTCCGATTTCAATTATCATTGAAATTTGCATTCAGAAATTCTTGTTTTCCCATCTGAGTTGTAACTTGGGGCATTTCTTTATCAAAAGAATATTTTATCATCCTCAATAGAGTTGATGTTGGATGAGATTTCTATATCCCCAGTAGAGTTGATAATGTTTGACTATCTTCATGGTCTATTTTATGACTGCATATCAAAGATTCCTTTAATCCATGGATGTCGGGTTCTTTGTGAAGAAATCCATGGCAAAAGTATTCCCAACAGGGCTTCCCATTTTTAGAGTTTTGTATCTCTTATCCCCAACAACAACTTTAATTGATTGAGAGTTTACATAGGAATTTCCCGCAGAGTTGTTTTCCTCAAAAGGATGTTTCCCGAGAGATTGGCACCCAAGATTCTGGAATCCCCATTAATATACTCCGCGGTAGAGTTTTGTTTTCTCAGTACAGTTTTGTTGCCCAGAAATCTTTTTTAAGAGAAGGGCTTCATTCTAAGAATTCAAGTTTGAATATGTCTCATGTCTGCAGTGGAGTTTTTTAGATGAGAATTCAAAGTCTGAAGAAGTTTCAATTCCGCAGCGGAGTTGCCAATTAGAGATTCCGCGTCTAGATCTCTCATTTCCCAACTAATTTTTTGCTTGGGGAATCCTTATTTAAGGATCTTTCCTTATCCCCAGTAGAGTTGATATTGGTCGATTAATTGAGATTTTGTTAATCTTCAGCAATCGGTAAAGGATTTTCCGACAGAAGTTCCCCCAATATGTTGGCCATTTTTGAAGAGTATCTTCAGTATCCATCTGTGTGGTTCTGACTATATTGCTTATTCAAGGATTTGTGTATCCCCAATAGTAATATTTTTGATCGAGCTTTCTTATTGAAGAACATATCATCCTCGACAAGGTTTGCCTCATCAGAGTATGTCTTATTCCTCATTCAGAAGTTCAGGTTGAGAATTTTTTTATTCCCCTATAGAGTGGCTTTTAAGGATTTCTCTTATTTCCCGACAGAGTCGCTTCACAAAGATTTATTATTCAAGAACTCTCTCATCTACCCCGTGAAGTTGTCCTTTGATGACTTCTTATTCAAGAATTATTTCATTTCCCCAACTAAACTACCCATTGGAGATCATTTACTCAAGAATTTTCATTCCCCCAGTTAAGTCATTTCATTTGGAAGTTCTTGTTCAAGAATTTTCCATTTTCTCAATAGAGTTTGATCCTGGATGATGAGAAGTTCCATATCCCCAAAGGACTGCACTATTGTGATTTCTTATCCGAGTTTTATCGTACCCTCAGTGGGTTCGTTCTTATTGAAGATTGTCAGTAAATCCTTAGTCCAGTATATTATGCAAAGAAAACCTCTTCTTCAGTAAGAGTTCTGTGCATAAGTTATCTTATCTCCATTTTGGATTTTCATATCCTCGTCAGAATAAGTTTTTTACCCCATGAGAGGGAACGATAATTTATTCTTCAAGCAATTTAATATGGATTTTGTTTCCCTGAGGTCTCCATTGTGATGGCAATCTTCCCAGCAACACCCATTTCTATTGGTGTGTTTTCTTAGAAGTTACAGTTTCACTCTGATCTTCTCCAGCAATAGCCAATCTCTATTTGGCATTCTCCTTCAGAAGTTACAGTCTTTCCCTAATCTTCTCTAGCAATGTCCAATCTTCATTGGCACCTCTTTTCCATAGATTACAGTTTTTCCCTGATCTTCTCTAGCAACGTCCAGTCTTCATTGGCACCTCTTTTCCAGAGATTACAACTTTAATCTGATCTTCTCCAGCATGAGTTTGCAATTTATTTTTTGCCGCTTTTTCTAGTTGGTATTCCCCACAGAGTTTCAGTCTTTCAAGGATATCTATTCAGCGATTCCTTATATCTTCTTTGCTTCTCTATCAAAATTATGCATCATTGTAGTGCATCCTCAAAGTGTAGTGTTTCCATTCTCTTTTGGAACATTACTCCATATAAAAATAATTCAAACATGCATTGAAACATAAGCCATTTGCAGTTTCTTTGTTCTCAGGCAGATTTATTGGAATCTTTGAACTACATCCCCAGCGCGGTCACTTCATCTTCAGTGCCCCAGGTTTTTATCCCTCTGGTTATCCATGTGGTTTTATCCCCAATAAGTCGAGTGTTACCTCGTTTTTTTCCTATCTTTGGATCTCTTTCATCAGTTTTCGTTACTGCCTACCTTCGGGATAATATATGCATGTGTTTTAGTGGTATGGCCTAATCACCTTGCTTTGGGTCGAGTTTTTCCTCGTTACCCATGCATGAAGTCCAATTGTCGTTTTGGTACTCATCTAGTTTGTTTTATTCTAACTAGTCTTTATGAGTCGAGTGTTATCTCGTTTTATTTCTTACTCCTGGGATTCTATGAGTTCCTTCATACTGTCTATCTTGGGTTGAAACCTGTCTCATTTACGCCTTGGGTTCTTTCAGTTGCATCCTACTGTCTATCCTTGGTTGAGACATCTCTTTTATAACTTTTGGGTTCTTTCATTTCCGTCTTACTGCCTACCCTTTAGTTTGATGCTAGAAAGTGCTATGATAAACATGCGCTCTCATTAGTTTGCTTTGGATCGAGTTTTGATCTCGTCGCATGTGCATGAAATCTAGTTTGTTTTTCCCTGGTACTCATTTCTAGTTAGGTTTCGTCCGACTAGTGTTCATGAGTAGAGTTTTATCTCATTTTGTTTCATACTCCTTGGATTCTATCAGTTCCTTCATATTGTCTATCTTGGTTTAAAACCAATCTCCTTTACACCTTGGGTTCTTTCAATTTCTTTGTACTGTCTATCCTTGGTTGAGACATCTCTTTTATTACTTTTGGGTTCTTTCAGTTTTGTCTTACTGTCTACCCTTTGTTTGAGACCAGCAAGTGCTCTGAGAAACATGCACTCTCAACACTTTTCTATGGGTCGAGTTTTTCCTCATTACCTGTGCATGAAATCCAATTTGTTTTGTCTTGGTACTCGTTTCTAGAAATCATCGATCTTCTAGTATCTTTGAGTTCAAGTATTTCCTCATTTATTGTCATTCCTTGAATATCTTTCAGTGTTTGTTTACTGAGCCTTTAACAGTGTTTGATTACTGTATTTCAGCATTCGTTTGTTGTATCCTTGGTTGACCAATTTCTTTTATACCTCTTTGGGTCTATATCAGTTTTATTTACTGTATACCCATGATTTGAGACTAGCAGGTACTCCTAGAATCACGCGCTCTAGCCACATTTCCCCGCGTACGTTTTTTAGAGTCTAGTTTTATCTAGTTACTCTTGGTTCGAGTCTTTATCTCATAACTTTGTTTGCTCACCAGTTTTTTACCTGGAACATTCTTCGAGGCCGAGTTTTATCTCGACAACCTCTACTCGATCCCCCAGCGTTTCTCTAGCGTGTTTTTTGGTAAGTTCAGTGTCATTTGTCCTTAATGGTCGAGACCAGTTTATTTCTGGTATACACGTTGTGATCTAATTTTATTCATATCTTTGATGTCTAGTGTTATCTAGTCTCTGGGTTGAGTTTTATCTCATTGTTGAGTTTTCATCTTATTCTTGCGATTTGTGTTCAATTTTACCTAGCACATTCTTGGGAAATCTAGTTTTATCTAGTCTTCATGGGGCGAGTTTTATCTCACCGTTGTGTTTTGGAACATTCTTTGGAACCTGGTTTTATCTAGTCTTCCCGGTTTGAGTTATATCTCCCTTTCTGCAATATGGTTTGATCATGATGCACTCTATGAAATCTAGTATTGTCTAGCTTCACTTGGCTTGAGTTTTCATCTCTATATTGTTGTCTGTGTTTCGATTGTATCCTGACACATGTTTAAGTCCATATGTTATCTGACATTTTTGGTAAGATTTAGTGTTCACTAATCTTCTCCTCTTTCATCCAGTATTGCATGGTGTCATCCTTACAAAATACAATTATCAGTGTTTTTGCACTTCTTTTTAATTCAGAGTGCAAATTTTAAAGTTCCTTTAGTATTCAATCCTCTTCAACCTTGAATGTTCGAAAGATGTTGCCTTTTCTCACTTATCAGTTTAAGATGATTTAATATGGGCAGCTTTTGTACCCCCAAAATTTTCCCTCTTCATTTTACCTTATATGGCTTGTGTTTCATCATATGAATTCATGCATTTAATATGGGATTAATGTGTTCTTGGCTTCATGGTCTTCTTCAAGCTATGAAAAGGTGATTGTGTTGACAATCTATGCAAGTAGGGTCTCATTCCCTCAATCTTTGAGTATCTCAAGCTAAAATGGTTTCTCATACTTCAAGACATCTCAGTTGTCTTTTTTGACTCGTCAAATATTTTGAAATTACAAGTGTTAATTCTTGAATCACAGTTCTCCTATGTATCTCTTGAGATTAGGGTTTATTTCCTTATATTCCTCATAAGATCAGAGCATTGTCTGAAGTTAACTTAGACAAGTGTTACTAGAGGATTTCTTCACGACAAAAGGGCATGGAGATTTATCTTAATGATTTGTTAATCACCAGTTCAAGAAACCTTACTGTTTGCAGTGAATTTTGGTACGAAGGATGATATTGTAATCAAGCACATCTTTTGTTTGCTTCATTTATTTGAGTTTTGATTGGTTCGAATTTGAGATTGAATTTTGAACTTGAGAATTTAGTTGAACTTAGGTTTATTATTATTTGGAACTTGGATTATTTCAATTGAATTGAAGCGCTTAAATGTTTGCAAGACTATAAATATCGTGTGAATTTCTTAAAAGATACTTAAAACCTAAGGGTTTTGTCAAACAAGTTCATTAAGGCACCATGCAAAATTGCAAAGTTTATTCATGGTTTCAACTACCTTTCAATGTTCTTTGAATTTGGGATTAAAAGAGTTTTTAACACAAAGCTTATTCAACCATATCATTCAAGTATAACTTCATTCAAGTTTTACATGATTTCTCACAAGGCTTACAAAGAAAGTTTCATTGTTTATAAGTTTGTTTCATTACAAAACTTAAAACAAGAGAGTTTGAAAATTTAAAATCTAAATCAATACAAGATGTTCCTAAAGGCTAAATTTTTCCAAGCTTTTGAGTTTGTTTCCTCCAAGATTTCTTTCTTTTCAATATTACTTCCAAACTTCTATGTGTTGTCCTACTATGGCCACAGATTCTACGAAAGGAAGTTCTTCACAACTTCACCATTTTCCAAAGTCTTGACATCTTCACCCATTCCTCAAGACAGGCTCATCACATGAAAACTAGAAAAGAGAAAATGATTAGCAAACAATCAAGCTCGGGTATAAACAAAGAAATTTTCAAAGTTTTCTTTTCACAAGTTCATCACGAGGGTTTGTGATAGGGATCAGAATTAAGGGTAGTTTCCAATCACATTCAAGCAACAATAAAGCCTCATACTAAATTGGACAAAATCATTGGCCTGAGAATCTTCCCATTTCAAATCACAAAAAATATTTCTTTTTGGTTCAAAATAGGACAAACTCGAGAGAAACAAAGATTTTGCAAATTCAGAGAAAGGCCTTTAATCACAAGTTTCAGTCTAATAAACAATAACATATGTAAACCGCAAGTATAACATATCACAAAAAATTTGCAAAGCTCAAACAGAATTTTCACAAACAAGTTTCGAGCTCACAGTCTAGCTAAACGAGAAATTACTATGGCAAACAAACAGTTTCTCACAAGCAAGATCACAAAACAGATATCAGAATAACATATCAGAAATATACAAAGCCAGTAGATAGAAATCAAATATCATAATTAATAGTTCAGCAAACTTGCTAACCAAGCTTCATTTTATGATTCAAATTTATCCATCCAAATCTCCAACAGAATTCAGATCCAAGGGCTATTATTCATCAATCTCTAACGAGCTATTATAGACTATTTAACAGAACTTTCATTCACAATTCAAGGACCACAACTCATTCTCATCATTTTTAACAAAGAAAATTCTAGACCAAATCACAGTAAATCATAGAAAAGAAGCTATCAAGCATACAGAACCCTAACAATTCATCATCATCTTCCTACTCAAAATCCCTTCAGAATACATAGAAAGATAAGAGGAAAAGAAGATTTCGAAAAGTCATAATCAGAAAGATATTACTGGGAGAGGACTCGATCGACTAAAAAATTCGCAAATCTTTCAGCGCTACCTCATCACCCTCGCAGTTTTTTCATCATCTGAAAGTTAAGGTTTCAACCTTCCCTTTCAAGATCTATGTGAAATCGTTAAACACCTGCAAATTAAAGCACTGGAATCGTAATCAGAAGGAAGAAACGAAGCTAGTGGTGCAAAAAAAGTAAAGATCAGAGAAAAATCGTTGTTTTCCACTGCCGCCGCCGTGAGGCGTCTTATGGCGTGGCGGCCATGTCGTCTTCTCAGGAAATCTTTAGAGAGAACGAGAGAGCAAGAAAGAAAGAGATAAAAAGTGTTATAATTTTGAGATTAACATTGATTTTGTTTGCATTTTTGTTAAGCAAGTGTTAATTAGGATCGCTAATCTGGAGGTGACACTTGTCACCGCCATTGTGGATGTCTTTTAATTCTGTATAGGTATACCCACTGTAGCCACCGTACTCCCTCTCATCATCACCGTCAGATCTGCCCACAACAAGATATGAGGCTTCAGATCTCTACACCCATGGTAGACCCTCGATGGAGAGCCATACTGGGTCAGACGAATCCATTTCCTTTGGCATGGGCTCATTTCTCTATTTAGCACCCCCTATATTGCTGATTTCAGGCCCAATTATTTCTTTTCTTTACATTTTTGTTGCATCATTTCATTTTAGTTAGATTTTCTATCAAAATAAAATAAAAAATAATACAAAAAAATACTTTTGTCTTAAATAATTAATTATATTGAAAAATATTAATTGATAAAATTAATTGATATAAAAACATTGGAAACTATTAGGTTTAGGACTTTTCCTTTGTTAATTTTTTCTATATCTTTTTATGATAAAAAGTACAAAATCAATAAAAACTTTTTAGATTTTTAATTGATTTTAGGAATTAATCTGTGATATAGATGCTTAACTTCGATTTTTCATTTCCTTGTTATTTCTAATTCATTCGTTGACATGTGCAAGGTGTTTCAAGAGAGATTTCGATGGTTTATTTTGATTAAAACACATTTTCATTCCACTTTATTTGTGGATTTGAGATTCTCTTTCGACGCGGTTTATCTTGATTCTCATTACATGAGAAATATACATTGCTTATGTTTTGTTCGGTTTGTATGCAGATATACTATTTATGATGCAGATGCTTCTGATGCACGCATTGTACATGTGATTTATTTTCACACTATCAATTTATGATTCTTCTCTTGTTGATTGATTAAGCTTACTTAAAGTTTTATGGGTTTCTCTGCTTTGCTTGCATGGCTTTGAAGAGGCAACAGACCTACTCCGTTAGGTATCGTCATGATTTCATTCTTCATTTCCGCATTTTAATGCTTTCTAGAGATCATGTCAAGTAGGATTTTACCGCTTTTCTTGCCATGTCAAGTAGGAATATAGATGCATGAAAGGGATCTCTGTTACTGATATCTGTCAGGAATCCCTCTAGTTTATTTAAAGACCTGTTTAAGGCAATTCCGCATATGTGCCTTGTTTTCTACTTGTGTTTTTTTAAAATCCTACTTTTAAAGTAGGTATTCTACAGGTATGTTTACATTTGTACTCGCATATCCCTCCACCCCATTAAGTCCTCAAAAGGAAGCGAGCGGAAAGGGTTCACAATAAACCCCCGAATTTCATCGATGTTATCCTGGGCTTACATTGTACATCGATGCTTTTGATTTACGAAGATCATGTGTATCGAGTCGGTCATGTGGAAAAGGGTTTGGTCTCAACCCCCACCATTTGTCAGGGTTCACAATGTCCATTGTTGACACTTCGCTACCTGTTTGTTTGCTTCGGATTTTCCGCTCCCCTTAGCTAAAGTAATTCCTTTCTTTTTTATTACATCTTATTCTCCCGCTTGTTTTCTCCAGGTGATCCACTCCCCTTAGCTAAAGAGTTTTCTCTTCATACCCCCTTCCCCTGAGTTAGTATACCTCGATTGTGTGCTTTTGCCAAATCACTTGTTTGATATGCCGTGCTCCCTTAGGATTGCTCGTGTAGGATTATTCCTCGAGCTAGACATTAGGATACGTATCCATGTATGTTCATTTAGGTAGATATTTCCCTTTCTTCCTTGACGTAGGGCCATCATTTTATGATTACGCTAGGGCTAGAGATTAGGATAGTCTCCCTTAGTTGTTTTCTTTTCTTTGCATATTGTATCTTAAAACAAAAACTTTCTTTTTCATGGAAAATCATAAAATATCTCGAATGAACTTAAATCCTTCTTCAAGGTAAAAAAATACAAATCAATCTTAATTGTTTGTGTTCCTTTTGGCTTTGTTTTAAACCTTGTTAAGTTAACACCTTACCACCTTTACCATGATATTTTGCTATCACTTATGTTTGTTATCCTACTTTATGTTTGTTATCCTACTTTGATTTTCAATATCATTGTTAAGTGTGATGTTTTATCATCTAAATTGATGTTTTTCCATCCTTTCCATGATATTTTTCTATCTTTGTGCCGATGGTTTGCCATCGCTTATGTTTGTTATCCTACTTTAATTTTCAATATCATTGTTAGGTGTGATATTTTATCATCTAAATTATGTTTTACCGCCTTTACCATGATATTTTGCTATCTTTGTGTCGATGTTTTTCCATCACTTATGTTTGTTATCCTACTTTCATTTTCAATATCATTGTTAGGTGTGATGTTTTATCATCTAAATTGTAATGTTTTGCCATCCTTGCCATGATATTTTTTTATCTTTATGTCGATGTTTCGCCATCGCGTATGTTTATTATCCTACTTTGATGTTCAATATTATTGTTAGGTGTGATGTTTTATCATCTAAATTGTGATGTTTTGCCATCATTTTTGATGTTTTTCCATCATTGTTGATGCTTTGCCTTTGTTTTTGATAATTTGCCATCATAGTTAATGTTCTGCCATTATTGTTGATGTTTTGCCATCATTTTCGTTGTCTTGATATTATTGTCAATGTTTTGTCATCATGTCTGATGTTTTGCTATCTTGATTATTGCTTTTTTTAAACTAAATACATAAACCAACCAAAACATGTGAGCTGAACTACGATGCTCTGATTCTTTAAAAGGGATACGTAGACATCTGGTCACGGGGCTCAGTCGAGCGAGCTTTGTAATTTTTCCTTCTTTTCCCTGTGTTTTCTCTTATGTATGCATTCCCCTTTACATCTATCTTTTTAGCTCTTAAGCTTTAGACATAGATTTTGACCATACCCTTTAGATTAGACAACAAGAGTGAATACCGTAGAGTACTACGGGCGTGTGGGGCGCTAATACCTTCCCCTCGCGTAACCGACTCTGTTATCCGATCTTTCGGTCGTTTGATCGTGATTTCACCCCTTCAGATTTTCTCAATGTTCACCTTTCCCTTTCGACGGGATAAAATACGTTCAATGGTGAATTCAGTGATTTTATATCTGATGATTGTTCAGCTGATTGTTTCAATGATAGATTTTCTTTTGAACATCAAAAACTTGTGACTTGTAACCTGTAACTTTTAGCACCCAGACAAGCAGCCTATGGCCAGCTCATCAATGTCCAGCTTGTTCAGCATTATGTGTTAAGCAGCCAGCTAACCAACCAACATTTTAAACGTATGATTCTTTTCATATATAGACAAGAAAAATAGAGTCGTTGGCTATTTGAAAAAGAGCTGTTGCCAATAGTACTACGAAGTCCTTATCTCTTCCACATTTTAAGTTAGTGGAGAGGTAGTGGCATAAAGCTTTTTGTATTGTGTATTATTGTACTGTATTACCGTTATATTCTTTCCTTTTGCATTTTATAGGCTTCTGCGAGCATGAGATTAGAAGCAGGAACATAACATAAGGTCTTCAGAACTTCAAGTCTTCAGAGTCTCCAGAACTGCATCTTTAGAGTCTTCAGCACTTGGTCGTGAGAACTCGTTGTAGCGTACTTTTAGATCAGAAGAGCTTCAAGTCTTCAGAGTCTTAAGAACTATGTCTTTAGAGTCTTCAACACTTGAACTTTATAACCTGTTTGTAGATAACCTTGGACCTTTAGAACTTCAAGTCTTTGGAATCTTCAGACCTTCTATCTTTAGAATCTTTAGCACTTAGTTCTTTAAGAATCCTTATCTTTAGAACCTTGTTATTAGAAACACAAAGTCTTCAGCATCTGGACTTCAGTTAGAAATGTTGTCTTTAGATCTTTTAACATTGTCTTCTTTGGAACAAGTTATCTTTTAGAAACTAAGTTTTTAGAATTTGGACTTCAGTAGAAACTTCGTCTTCAGATCTTCTAACTTTGTTTCTTGAAACACATTGTCTTTAGAAGCTTGAGTCTTTAGCTTCTGGACATAAGTAACAACTTATGTCTTAAGATCTTTTGACCGGTATCTTCAGACAAATATCAGGGTTTACACTTCAAAGTCTTTTGGAGTGTCTTTCTACTGTTTAATAGAACTTATGTAGCATAGAAGCGGAATGATTTCTCTTCTAATGTCTTGGCCACCCCATCCATCAAAAGAAAAACCTGTTAGTTAAGTAATCAACAATAAAAAACATTAGTATAACAAAATTGTTCATTCAACCATACTCATTTCTTATCATATAAACTCAGAGATAATATTGCAGAACCAAATCTTGTTCTTACAGGGTACACCACCATTAGAAGTCCCATAAATATCCAATAGGGTAACAAGAATATATGGCACAAGGCCCGACACCAAAGCCATAAACATGTAGAATCGTACCCATTTTTGAGGAATCCAGAAGTAAGTTCTACCTTTCTACTTAGGCTACACATTTCATACCCTCGATGGGTTATCTATTGTGTCTATACGTCAAAAGACTTGCACATGCGTACTGTGATACGGTGGAAGAACCGACTGTTAATACTGGTTTGCGATTTTTGTTCGCAAATGTCGCAGTAAGCAAGAGTTGCCATCGACTTTTATTTCATCCAACAAAAGAAAAGGGAAAAAGAACAGGAAAAAACCTTTTTTGAGATGTTTCTGAGTACGGGGGGTAGATTATAGAAAGGTAAGGTGTTAGCACCCTTTCTATCCATGGTTTTCCATGGGCTCTTAGGTATTTGCTCATTTTTGTAATTGCTTTCGTGTGTTTGTATTTTTGAAAAGTTTTGAAATTTGCCTTAGTGCGACGTTTCACTTTATGGTAACCCTTGTATCAGTCCTCAAGGGTGTGATAAAATGTTTTTGAAAACTATAGTTTGAAAAGCTTGTTTGAAAGTGTATGTGTAAAAAATTATTGTTTTGAGCAAGTACCTAAAAGTTTCTACCTACTCGAAAAAAAGTCTGTTCGTTTTCTTATTTCCTTTAGACAATGCTATCCTACTATTAAGGAGTAGGTAGCTCCATCGTTGGAGTTCAAGGGACAATCGAAAGGAACGAAAGGGACAATTACGATCACTAAACAATGATTAGGAAACCATATTAGTTGTTATCCTAGAGTCCAAAAGATCTTTCCGAGGCAACATTCGAATGGGTCATTTTTTATCTTTTGGGACTAGAGGACAACCACTAAGACTCCCTATACTTCATAATCGTTTATCAAAGGCAACCGAAGTGGGGCAAACCCTAGGAGTGGGCATGTGTAAGTGTTTATTTTTCAGTTTATTTATCTTTTCACAATTAGGGTTTTCTATGTTCAATTAATCGTTATCTTTCCATACAATCCTATTAGCCATTCATCTAAGCAGTTTATCGTACGGAAAATAAATTGCAGAAAGATAAAGGTTCCTAAACTATTACAAGGCCTTGGGGAAGTTACATAATTAGATGCAGAAATTTAAACCTAATTAAATTATTACAAACTAGGAGCAATTACATTAATTAGAAAAATAATGAAATAAATGCGCGCGACAAAATTAAATACGGAACTAAAATTAAATTCAAAGATATTTAATTAATAAATAGAGAAAAGTTTTTTTTTTCGAGAGAAAATAATTAATTTTGCAAATCAACCTAATTTCTAATTAATTTTAATTATGAAAAATAATTTAAGTTATCCTAATTAATCTAATTAATTAATTCAATTTAAATTTTTTATATAAAAAAAAACGAATTCTAATTTTTGTGACTTTTGTTATTTTTTGGTTTAATTAAAAAATGATTTTTGTAAAAATAATTAAAACAAATAAGAGAAATTTAAAAAGGAATTAAATTGGGCCTGGTGAAATAGTAATATGGGAGGTGTGAATTGGAATTTTCAGGCCCAGAATAGCTGGCCAAGGGATGGTGTGTGATCCAGTGAGGATCTCCTCTGGAGGTTCACCAAGCGCTGCTTGTGCTGGATGTTTAGATTTGATCACTGGATGATCCAAGGCAGGAGATGTTGAGGTGCACCGTGAGTGCGTTTGGAATGGCTTTACTGGATATGCAAGGGAATTGTGAGAAAAATAATATGCAGGAGGCAAGGGTCGAACCCCTGAGCTCCCACACATGCCAGTCTAGAAACCCTTTCCCTTTGCCAATGAGCCAGCTTGCTATTCATTGATACAAACAAACAACAAATAATATATTTAACAATGAGTAAATCTGATAAGAAAAAACGCGCGAGATTCAAACCATCCACTCAGGTATTGACACGCCTTCATCTTCTACGCATGACCGTCGTTTTAGGTACTGGACTTTTACCTACAGTCGTATCCATTGCTATAAACCTGCAATCCTCAAAAATCATATCCAGGCAACATAAATAAAATCCAATTACACAGATCAATTAGGTTTGATATCCTGAATGCAATGGTGTTGTACCCCAAAATTTTCCCTCCCATATTCCTCAAGATGTGTCAAGAATGATCTTCAAGTTGCTCAAGATCACTCAAGAGTTGGACAGTCAAATCACCTCCTAAGGCAGTCAAATCAAAATTAGGGTTTTGTGTTGCATCAAGGTACTCTTATCCAAATGACCTCAAATGCTTCCCAATGTCTTAATATGTTTTTAAGTTCATCCATATCAAATTTCAAGCCTTGCAGAGGAAGTTTGGTCAGTCAATTGCTCAAGAGACCAAAAAATCGACTGTGCTAGGGCAAAAGTTAACTGTGTCCCAAATACAGTCAAACCTCAAGATTTTTTGTCAACATTCTCATTTTGAAGCATAATTCATCATTTGATCAAGGGTTGATCATGATTCATCAAGGATTGATCAAGATTCATCAAGATTCAAAAGTTGCTAAATTAGGGTTTTGCAGGAAAAGTCAACTCAACTTTGACCAGGCATACCTTTCTCATACTTTATGAGAAATGACCCATACAAAGCTCATTTTGAAGAGGATGCAATTTCCTACAATCCATCTTCACACCCCAAGATCAAGATATGCTCTCACAAAAAGTTACTAATTTTGACATTATAGGTCATTTTTGAAAGTCAACAAAAACACCTTTTTTTCCAAAGCTTATAACTTTAGCATGGAATATCAAAATGAGATGAGACAAACAGGGTTGGTTAGAGGACATCTCAATGTTTCTAAAAAGTCCAAGAACACCTCCAAAAGTTAAAAATTGAAGAAGTTGTGCATTGTTGAAGTTGGGCATTTTTCCAAATTTGCCAAAAGTCAACTATCCTCAAAACTCCAATTTTTGACAAAAGGGCCCACTTTTTTCCACTTAATATAGTCTTGTCATGCCACACACGTGTCTCATACTTAGTTTCATGGCCATTCATTTATTTTTCTATTTTATTTTATTTTTATTGATTTAATTCATTTTAAATCAATATTAAATCAAATAAAATCTAAAAATTGATGTAAAGGGATCTTTGTGATTTGTACAACTTGCAATTATCATTATTCATCAAATCAATTCGTATCAAGGCTCATTCAAGCATAAAAAATCAGATTTGGCTTATTTTCGGAAGTTTGATAATGGAGATCATAATCAAATCATGAATCTTCAATGCACTTGATTTCAGACCAAAAGAGAAAACCTAATTCACTCTATAACACTCACACAAACAAGCCAGACCGAAGACGCGCACAAAGCTCTGCAGAAACGGCCAGAACGAGTTTGGAAAAAAGCTTGAAAAGTGAGAGATCAAGAACAACATTAGAGGCCAATTCAATCCAAAATAACAACGCAGCTCTCTTTCCAGCAACCTCCTGAAGCAATACCAATCAAAACCAAGCATTCCCATTGCCTAAATCGCACTGTAAGTCATCACGAACTGACCTCTGAACATGGAATCCAAACCTCCAGTTCTTGCATCTTTTCTTTAAAATATTGGCATATTTGTGATTGTCATTTGATTTAGAACGTTTTTGCATTATTCAATTTTATTTCTGGACCCTGTATCATGATGCTCGAACCTAGGGTTCTCGTTCTTGTTTTTTAGGCCTTTTTGATACAGGCAAAATCAATGCTAATGGTGGATATAGGCATGACCAGGAGGAAGAGACGAGTGCATTGGTCCTCCTGGATTTTGTTTACATGGCCTGGAGAGGTTTTTTTTGAAATGCCCTACGAATCCTCATGCGGATAAAAATCGCAGGTAATGAACCAGGGCTATGTGAAGAAGATGATAACGTGGCTGGGCGTGATTGGTTCGTTTGAATCATTAGCGCGTTTTTTTTTTATTTTCTTGCCAGCCATAGTTAATTGTTTGTCTTATATTATTTGTTTTCTATTCCACTAACAAGAAACATCAATAGCTCAGCTGGCAAGGCATTAGCGCGTGATACCATTGGGACCTGGGTTCGAATCCCAGGTCCCCCAAAACTTTGTTATAATTTTGTTTCAGATATTCCTGTGCAAGGCAAACAAGGTGGACCATCATATTCCTCATTCAATCAATTGCCAAGTGGCTTCAGGCCAAGATCCAGTGGCCAAAGTTGAAGGACCACCATACTCCCTGGTCAACAAGCGCATACTGGAGTGGAAAGGTCAAACAGGCTGGACGCTTTTGGGCCTTGGAATTGCTAACAATGCTCCCTCTTCAGGCCCACACCCCCCTTGAGTTTGTTTACATTTTATTTCTTTTCATTATTTTTCAATTTTTTATTTTACTATTATTATTAAAAATTAACCAATTAACATTTTTTATATAAAATCAGAAAACCGAAAAAATAATATTTTTTTAATTTCACTATTTTATTATTTTTGTAAATAAATTTTAACCAATTAATTTAGTTTTTTAATTAGGTTCAATTTTAATATATTTCGCATTAAATTAAAATCAATATAGAATTAGGGTTTTTAATATTTTTAATCATTCTCATTTTATTTCCTTAATTAAAATAAAAACTCAAAAATATGTTCATTTAATTCAATTATTAATTTAGACTTAAATTCTTAATTCAAAAATAACAAAAATATGCTTTGTTTAATGAAAAAAAGGGTCAAAACCCTAGGACACTCTGATTCAATTTTCTCGCGCGCGTATTATTTTTGATTCATAATTCAATATTGTAACTGCTTCGGGGATGTAATAATTTTAACTTAGGATTTTTATTTATCGCTTTATTTATTTTTCTCAATTTAATTTTAAGGGTTTGTTTTTGGCGATGTAAATACCCGACGCCTTGTAATAGCTTAGATTTATTTTCCGCAATTTAAATTCCGCAACTATTAACTGTTAGATGTTTGAATAATAGGCTATGCATGACAAGGTCAATCTTAACTTAAAATCAACAGTAGCTCACCATGACATGTAAAGATAATATAACTGAAAAACAATACACTCGTACATGCCACTCTTAGGGTACGCCTCACTTGGTTGCCTCGAACGTGGTCATTAAGTATAGGAAGTTTTAGAGGTCGCCCTCTTGTCCAAAGATCATAAGTTTCCTTGAAACGGTTGCCTCGGATAAAATGATCTAAGACATTAGGGTTACCGCTAAGGCATCCTAACATTGCTTTAGTGACCACACGTCCCTTAATCGAATTGACCCGAAAACTCCAACGACGATGCTACTTACTCCTCAATAGTGGGATAGCATTGTCTAAAGGATATTTGTACAGATTAATTCCTTTTTCGAGTAGGTAGATGGTTCTTAAAGTACTTGCTCCTTTTAAAAACAAAACAAAACTTTTCGCACTCACACCTTTCAAACAAAAAACTTCTTTCAAACCCACAAACACAAAGAAAAGCAAATTTTGAAAACACTTTGAGCAAGTACCTAAGAGCCCGTGAATAACCACGGATAGAAAGGGTGCTAACACCTTCCCTTTCTATAATCTACCTCCCGAACCCGAGAAACATCTCGAAAAAGGAATTTTTCTGTGCTTTTGTCCTTTCCTTGTTGGATAAAATAAAAGACGATGGCGACTCTTGCTTACCGCGACATTTTGCGAAAACAAACGCAAAATGCGAACCAGCATTCCAAAACAGTCAGTTCTCATTCCCACCGATCACAAATGGTATCCATCTTTGGCCCTGATTTTGCCTGAAACGCAAAGCCCTAAAAAACAACTATAAACCCTAACAATGGCATTTCATCACACAGGCATCAAAGCACGTAATTAAATATGCAAACACATTCTAAGGGATGATACAAACATGAATATATACTTATAAATCATTTATTATGCGTGAACAGCAAAAATAAATTTCAAGAATATGAGCAAACCGTGGCACTGGTACGTGCGATTTCTGAAGGTGTTGATGCGTGCAAGTGATGCTGTTAGCTTCAAGAGGTTTCCAGGAATGGATTGCTGGCCTGGAAACACCTTGAATCGCCTTGTAGAGCAAAATCCGATTGCCTCTTTCTTTGTTAAAATTTTAGTTTTCTTCTCTCAATCCACACGGCCAAACCTTGTTCTCTTGCTCTAGGAATGTTATGAATATATAGTAGAGTGAATTACATCAACAAAAACTGATCATATCTTTGAAAATTGTGGAGATTTGATTTAATTTTTTGCCTTGTATGATTTGTTTCTAAAATAGACCAAAATCATGATTTTTTTTAATCCAAATAGCCCTTGCACGATTTGGATGATTTGCTAGCTGTTTATGGACTCATAATGTACACACAAAATCACATCTTTGATTTTATTAGATTATTCCACTATTTAAATTGATTTATTTTGATTTAAATGAATGAAAAATAAAAATAAATAATAAAAATAATAAAATAATAAGTGAATAAGCTCAGGGGTCATGGTTTCTCTTAGGAACAAGTTTCAAACGAGAAAACATGGGCCCCTTTGGAAAAAAAAATTTGACCAATGTTGACTTTATACACATTTCCAAAACTGGCCAACTTTGACAATGCATTTCTCTCTCAATTTTGACTCTAAGAGGGTGTTCTTGGACTTTTTAGAAAGCTTAGGATGTCCTTTAAGCAACCACTTTGGATTCATCTCAATTGGATCTTCCATGTTCATGTAAGAAGCTTTGACCCAAAAGGTGCTTTTGTTGACTTTTTGAAATGACCTATAATGTCTGGATTTATATCTTTTCATGAGTGCATTTTTTGAACTTGAGGGATGAATATGATTGTATGGAATTGGATTCTCTTCAAAATGAGCCTTGGATGAGAAATTTATAATAAATTATGAGAAAGTTATGTCTGGTCAAAGTTTGGTTGACTTTTCCTATAGAAACCCTAATTTAGCAACTTTTAAGTTTTGATGAATTTGGGGCATTCGTTGATGAATCATGATAAACCCTTGATCAAATGATGGATATTACTTCAAAATGTTGTTGTTGACCAAAAATCTTGACGTTTGATTGTATTTGGGCCACAATTGACTTTTGCCCTAGTACAGTTGATTTTCAAGCATTTGAGCAGTTGATTGGGCAAACTTCTTGTGCAAGGCATGAAACTTGGCATGAATGATCTGGAGGACATATTAGGGAAATGAAAACCATTTAGGACCTGTGGAACTCAAACATCTTGATGAGGAGTGAAACCCTAGTTTGAGGCTCATTGTCTTAGGAGGGAGATTTGTCTGGTCAATCTTTAGTCAACTTGAGCAATTGAGGACCTCTAGGAATATGTTTTGAGTAAAATGAGAGGACAAATTTTGGGGTACAACAGTTGCCCCTGTTCAATATTCTTAAACCTGAGGATGTAGATTGGTCGGTCTGCCTTTCGTGATCTGAAGGTGGAAGATGATTGAACACTAGAGTGCCCAGAAATTTGCACTCACATGAAGTAATATTGATCGGTAATATCGGGAATGGGCTTACATATGCCATTTGGAAGGCGAAGGAGAGTCGTCGGAGATGGGCTTAAAGATAGCATCCAGAAAAGATATCAGTTGCATAATAGATTCCTTTGTGAGAATTCCTGTACCTGCCATTGAGAGGAACTTTATCGGGGAATGTTGGTTTATGTCCTGGGAAATAGAGTCTAGGAGCTTTGATTGTCCATTACTCTACTGGGGAATATGAAATTGACTGTATCTGGTCCGGTCCAGGTTTTAACAGTGTTTTAAATTGTTGTCTGGAGATAAAAGAGAAGGAACCTGGATAGTAGGGTTACTTAGAAATGAAAGCCTGGATAGTAGGGCTATGAGAAGGAATCTGGATAGTAGGGTTACTTCGAAATGAAAGCCTAGATAGCAGGGCTGCAAGAAGGAACCTGGATAATAGGGATGCTTCAAAATGAAAGCCTGGATGGTAGGACTACTTCACGATGAGTTCGGGTAAAATCGCATCTGAATCGAGAAGGAACCTGGGTAAGGTTGCTTTGTGATGAGTTTGGGTAAAAATGCATCTAAACCAAGAAGGAGCCTGGGTAAGGTCGCTTCGTGATGAGTTTGGGTAAAATTGCATCTGAACCGAGGAGGAACCTGGGTAAGGTTGCTTCGTGATGAGTTTGGGTAAAATTGCATCTGAACTAAGGAGGAGCCTGGGTAAAGTTGCTTCGTGATGAGTTTGGGTAAAATTGCATTTGAACTGAGAAGGAGCCTGGGTAAGGTTGCTTCGGGATAAGTCCGTGTAAACTTCAGAAGGAACCTGGGTAGGGTTGCTTTGGGCTAAGTTTGTGTAAAACTTCAGGAGGAACCTGGGTAAGGTCACTTCGGGATAAATTCGTATAAAACTTCAGAAGGAACCTGGGTAGGGTTGCTTCAGGATGAGTCTGGGTAAAACTACATCGGGAAATTGTAAAAAGGAACCTGGGTAGGGTTGCTCCAGGATGAGTCGGGGTAAAACTACATTGGGAAATTGTAAGAAGGAACCTGGGTAGGGTTGCTTCAGGATGAGTCTGGGTAAAGCTACATCGGAAAATTGTAAAAAGGAACCTGGGTAGGGTTGCTTCAGGATGAGTTCTGGTAAAACTACATCGGGAAATTGTAAGAAGGAACCTGGGTAGGGTTGCTTCAGGATGAGTCTGGGTAAAACTACATCGGGACCGAAAAGAAACCCGGGTAGGGTTGCTTCGGGATAAGTCTGAGTAAAACTTCAGAAGGAACCTGGGTAAGGTTACTTCAAGATATGTCCGTGTAAAAGTTCAGAAGGAACCTTGGTAGGGTTGCTTCGGGATAATTCTGTGTGAAACTTCGGAAGGAACCTGGGTAAGGTTACTTCGGGATAAGTCCATGTAAAACTTCAGAAGAAACTTGTGTAGGGTTGCTTTGGGATAAGTCCGTGTAAAACTTCTGAAAGAACCTGGGTAGGGTTGCTTCGGGATAAGTCTGTGTGAAACTTCATTTGGAAATGTATGAGAAGGGACACGTGTAAGATTTTTCAGAATAAACCCGTATGCAGCTGCATTTGGAAATTTAGGAGAAACCCGTGTAAGATTGCTTCCTGAAGAGCCCATGTAAAGTTGTATTTGGTCGCGCAGATGATTACTCTATTTAGTTTCAAGAGCTAATCTTGGACCTGTTGGAAATTGTTGATGATAACCATCTTTCCTAAAAAGGTACAGGATTAACTATATGTGATGCATGAAATGTATTGTGCGATGATGTTATCAAAATAAATGAGATTATGTTGTATGCAATATGTACGTGCACGTCATGATGTATGAACATGAAATGCTATTGTGACACGTTCGAGTCTGGGAAAATAAATCTATGACTGCTGCTGGAGAGTACTGGAAATTGATTTCCTGGCCGTTGTAGCAAAAGTGGTTCTTCTACTTCCGCTGGGGATGGAGAACGGAGATGACTATGTCGTGGATTTACTCATGTTTGTCAATATTCTGCCGGGGAGAGACTCTGCTTGAGAATAACTCAGCGAGGGAATATCTCTTTTTGAGAGAGGAGATGCTTTGCTGAAAGATTTTTCCGATTCGGAGAAATAAACTCTGCAGGGGGATGAACTTCCGTAGCTGGAGAAATAAACTCTGTTGGGGATTGAGCTTCTGTGTTCATAGAAATAAACTATGCTTGGGAGACAACTTTATGAACCGCTTGCGATTATAAAATTCGGCTGGGGAATATATACGTCAGCTCTCTGAAGGAACTTTGTTGGGGAAAGTAACTCCTGTTTGGGGAAGCCAATGTCAAAGCTTTGGTGGCCTCTACTCTGTGGGGAGTGTAAACATCATGGGGTCGCCTGTAATAGTGACTTCGTTTCAAAGTTGTCCCTGCCCCTGTACCGGCTGGAGAAAGTGCCTACGGAGACTTTGTGGATGGTTGAGTGGCATCCCAATTCCTGGGGATCTTGGTAAACGTTGATCAGGATAATAAACCTTCTACATGACGAGATGAAGGGACGTAGTCGTACGCTTTAATCCCTAACTTTTGCCTGAACTGTCTTTTCAGATTTCCAGTCCACCGGGATACCTTTTTTGCTCAAGTCGCCTTTTCAGGTTTTCGACTTGCTAGGTGTACAATTTTTTGTTTTTATCCCTAATTTTTGCCCAAACCCTTCTGGTTCGCTAGGATGCCCTTATTTTTTCCTAGCCCAGTCAACCTAGCGGGTCTTTTTCATGCGTAGTATTTTCCGACTATGTCCACGCTCTCAGTATGTAGGGAGTTATCACTGTCCATAGTGTTGTGTTGTGGTAATGTCAAAAATGTTTTCTTGATGGCACCTGATTCATTGCTGGAATGCGTGTGTAATGCCCTAAGTGATTCAGATAGAGATCTGCCCCTGGTTATTTGGCACATTTGGAGAGACTTCCCTAGGTGTGTTGGACATCATGTCATGCCCCTTGCTTATGGAATCCCTGTTATGGGAAGTGTCTTTCCCGCTGAGGTGATTCTGTCCATTGAGAGGATGTTTGTTCATTGAATATCCATTGTGTGGATTTCTCTGCTGTCAAACAATTAGTTATATGCAAACAATGTCATTTAAAGAATGCAAAACTCATGTTTGTCTTGAAAAAAAAAATTTTGAAAATGTGTTTTGTGTAGTAAAACAAAATTTACAAGAATGTGATATCAACTCAGGATTGGTAATAAGTCCTACAGGAGTCAGGATACCTTTATAACAGTATGCTCTCAAACTAACCCATGCTTCAGCTAGGACTTTTAAGGGTTATAACGTGGCATGGTTCACGGTTTAAGAAACAAAGGATAAAGGCTCAAAATTTATTTATACCCACCCATTCTTCGTGATGTCCTTCAGTCATATGCTTAGTTAATTGCACGTTTAGAATCCCAGTTGAGTCCTGGAGTACTGTCCTTGATGTTACAGTGATGGTTCGGATACAGAAAGTTTATTTTGAATAGGCAGTCATTTTTGTAATCTTCTTTATGTTGAGGATTTGTAGGACCTCTTTCTTTTTTTATTTTGTTATCCCTTCTTTTGCCTGAACTATTTCTTTTTGTGATTACAGTCAGCGGGATGCCCCTATTTTTTTCTTAAGTCCCTTTCATGGGTTTTTACTTAACGGGATTTTCTTTTGCAAAATAATGACTGCCTGTTTTGATCATTATGTGGAACCATCACCAACTTCTGATTCGGAAAGACGTCATCGAGGCCATTCATTGTGTGAGAAGCGGAATATTGTGACTGAATGCGCCTCTGAATTAACTGAGAAAACTACCCTGCCCCAGGTTATGATTAAGGGTTTTAATTTGTGTGAAAGAAAAACTCCTACTTATTTGGCTCAAAGGGGTTGACTAGGGATTATCTTCCTTATAACTTCACTGTTTTTGATTTGAAACAACGCCTGTACATCATTAGTGGGGTATGTTCAAAAGCATATTGTAGAGATTGTGGTATCATTTTTGTCATCCTCCATCTAAGGCTTAGAGCTTTTAATCTAGAGTTGAATATCACGAAAAGGAAGTATAAAGCAGTTTTGAAATAGTGAATACGAATGAATTGATTTAAGATAAAATATGCCATGCAATGATGAAATACCAAGTTTTGATATGAATAAATGTTCAAACAATCGAAAGAAAATTACATATTGAAAATTCTAATGAACAAAAGCCTTCGTGTCTGATCTTGTCATTTCAGATGGTGTACCTTGGATGGATGGAAGAAGACTTTAGTCTGATCACCTTGTGTGAACTCCAGCACTCCTTCATTGATCAGGTCCTGAATCTTATTTTTCAATGCCCAACAGTCATTCGTATCATGTACAGGACTATCAGAATGGTACGCACACCTTTCGTCGGGGTGGTAACTAGGAGCAGAAGTATTGGGATTTCGCAAAAGAGCCCTTAATGTAATCAACTCTGCCTTCAACATGTGTTGTAACGCTTGGGCTAGTGACGTATTAATTCTTATGAATTGTCTCTTGGGCTTGTTTTTATTTTGCTGATTACCCCGTTGTGGTTGGTGATATTTTTGTTGGACCCGTGATGTAGTAGAAATTTGGAAAGGTCCAACCTCTTGTCTTCTCGGAGGCTGATCAATGACTTGGTCCCCAGCCTCGACTGCTTGCTTCATACGGTTGTATCCGTCTCGATGAAGTTTGTTGATAATGGATCTCAGCTCTTCTTGTCCCCGGGCTAGGCTTTGGATAAGAGCCATCTGCCCAAGCATATGGGTTCTCATTGCTTCTACCTCAGCTTGCAGTTGTTCCAACCGTTTGTCCTTATTGTCTTCGGGACTTTTCTTGGCCAGGTCCCCAGCAAGGAGTGCTTTCAACTCTTCCTGCCCCTTGGATAGGTTTAGAAACATTTCCATGAACTGAGCCTCTTGAGTTTGAAGATCTCTATTGTCTTGTTTGAGAGCCATTGCTGAAATAAACAACGAGAACATGAGAGACTTGTACTGGAGATTACTTGTTATGCAATGACATGTATGATATGCAATAGGATCATGCACAGTTACTGCAGTCTCATCGGTCAACCGTGTTCTGCTTGTAACCTTATGCGCCCAATTCATTTGTAGTAACACGTAGTCACGAGAATGGGGAAAGATCGAATGACTTTATTTTTAGTATTTGATAATTTTAATGACTTTTTTTCTTTCTAAATTTTAATCATTCGTATTAAAGGGGTTCCGCGTTGCGATTTATTATGGTTTTAAAATTAAAAATTATTTGAATTGTAAGAGAAAAAAATGTCTAATTCGATTTGGTTTGATTGACTTTTAAAAATAAAATTAAACAAAATCAAACTAAACTATTACGATTTTGGTTGATTTAATTTTTTTTTTAAAAATTATTGATCCATTATACACATATAGAAGAAAATATAATTGTGTGTTTAATCTTTCATATATTACTATAAAATAAATTTATAATGACAAAATAAATTTATAAATATCATAAAAAGAATACGATAAAATATATTTTGTGAAAATAATATTTTATATTTTGATGATATGTAAATTAAAATAAATATCGTACAAAAAATATCATAAAATATATACATAATACATGTTGATTTCTCTAAAGAATTAAAGAAATATATATCCGCAAGTAGTATTTTATAACATACTGTGGTTTGGTTTGGTTTGGTTTGATTCAATTTGCAAAATACAAACGGCAAACCAAACCAAACCGTGCGGTTCTGTTAGAAAATGGCTCAAACACATCTGAGCTAAATGCGATTTTTTGCAGTTTCGATTTGATATGGTTTTGTAGTTTTCTATTGAACCAATTTGATTTTGAACACCCTTAATTTGTAAACCTTTGTCAACAACTCCCTCCGTTTTAAAATACGTGTCGTTTAAGTTTTTTCCATACAAATTAAGAAATGTAATAATGTTATCATAAGAAAAATTTCAAGGATCTCGCGGGGTAAACAAGAAAAATTTTAGGCTTTGAACTTTACAGCTTTGCTTGAAGCACTTCGTATCATTGAAGGTCCTTCTACAAGAATCAAGCTCACCATATCAAGTGGGTCATAGCCCCTGACTCAAGTTTTCGTGTTTTGGTCTTTTGATGACATTAGCTAGAGGAAAATAAATCCCATTGTCCCTTGCTAGACGTCTGATTTATCATAACCTGCATCACAAACCCTTGAGATCCTTGAAATGGTTAAGGAAATGATGTGGCATGATGTGTACGCTACGCGTTAAGCAAAAGTGTAGAGTGATGAAGACAAGTGGGTCTAAGAAGTCCAGGTTACTAGATAATGACTGTAAACAAATCCTGCAAGGAAACCATGTTGTTAGATAATAAAACCATGCAAGTAGTTTAAGTTGATAGAAAACAAGTCACACAAGCAGCCTTAGGTTTAGGATTGCATGAGGTTTATAGTTAAGTACCCTCTTGAATGTTCAGTTGGCTCAACCTGTCCTATTAATAGTAACCGGGTTCTAATGGATCTCAATATCACCGATCTTTCCCCCAAATTTCATTCTGATAGACAATTGACTTGCCACAAAACAAAACTCAAGAGTCAAACCTCAATTAGTGTAGCATCGAGTATCAACTGACTTTGGGTTTACACCAAAGACGGCTATCTCACTACGTCCTAAAAAGCCAAGTTGGTCAATTAAGGTGCTAAGGTCAGTTAACGCTTTATGATACCATGCAGCGGCCCCGTATTCTCCTTGATTACTCAAGGGTTACCGGTACACACCAAAGTATCGCATCAATGTAGCTATTGTTTCAACCGTGTCGGTATACCCCACACAGCTCCCTCACAGTTTATTGCTACTTACATAAAAGGAATATCCTGATCCGGGTTTAGGATCCAAACAACCCAAACAGATAACCTTAAAAGTAAATCAAACAACACAAGCCAAAGAAGCAATTAAAATGACCTAGATCCTAAGGTAAACCCCACTAGAGACATTCCCCAGCAGAGTCGCCAGTTCTGTGATATGGTGGCAGAACTGACTGTTAATACTGGTTTTCATTTTTTGTTCGCAAATGTCACAGTAAGCAAGAGTCGCCACCGACTTTTATTTCATCCAACAAAGGAAAAGGTAAAAAGAACAGAAAAAACTTTTTTCGAGATGTTTTTGAGTACGTGGGGTAAATTATAGAAAGGGAAGGTGTTAGCACCCTTTCTATCCATGGTTTTCCATGGGCTCTTAGGTATTTGCTCATTTTTTAAATTGCTTTCGTGTGTTTGTGTTTTTGAAAATTTTTTAAATTTGCCTTAGTGCGGCGTTTTACTTTATGGTAACCCTTGTATCAGTCCTCAAGGGTGTGATAAAATGTTTTTGAAAACTTTAGTTTCAAAAGCTTGTTTGAAAGTGTATGTGTAAAAATTTGTTGTTTTGAGCAAGTACCTAAAAGTTTCTACCTACTCGAAAAAAGTCTGTTCGTTTTCTTATTTCCTTTAGATAACGCTATCCTACTATTAAGGAGTAGGTAGCTCCATCGTTGGAGTTCAAGGGATAATCGAAAGGGACGAGAGGGACGAAAGGGAAAATTACAATCACTAGAGCAATGATTAGGAAACCTTAGTAGTTATCCTAGAGTCCTAAAGATATTTCCGAGGCAACATTCGAATGGGTCATTTTTTATCTTTTGGGACTAGAGGACAACCACTAAGACTCCCTATACTTCATGATCTTTTATCGAAGGCAACCGAAGTGGGGAGTACCCTATGAGTGAGCATGTGCAAGTGTTTATTTTTCAGTTTATTTATCTTTGCACAATTAGGGTTTTCTATGTTCAATTAATCGTTATCTTTCCATATAATCCTATTAGCCATTCATCTAAGCAGTTTATCGTACAGAAAAAAAGTTGCAGAAAGATAAAGGTTCCTAAATTATTACAAGGCCTTGGGGCCGTTACATAATTAGATGCAGAAATTTAAACTGAATTAAATTATTACAAATCAGGAGCAATTACATTAATTAGAAAAATAATGAAATAAATGCGCACGAAAAATTTAAATACGGAACTAAAATTAAATTCAAAGATATTTAATTAGTAAATAGAGAAAAGTATTTTTTTTTTATTTTTGAGAGAAAATAATTAATTTTGCAAATCAACCTAATTTCTAATTAATTTTAATTATGAAAAAGAATTTAAGTTATCCTAATTAATCTAATTAATTAATGCAATTAAAATTTTTTATATAAAAAAAACTAATTCTAATTTTTGTGACTTTTGTGATTTTTTGATTTAATTAAAAAATGATTTTTGTAAAAATAATTAAAACAACTAATTAAAACAAATAAAATAAATTTAAAAAGGAATTAAATTGGGCCTGGTGAAATAGTAATCTGGGAGGTGTGAATTGGGATTTTCAGGCCCAGAATAGCTGGCCCAAGGCTTGCGTGTGATCCAGTGATGATCCCCTCTGGAGGTTCACCATGCGCTGCTTGTGCTGGATGTTTAGATCTGATCACTGGATGATCCAAGGCAAGAGATGTTGAGGTGCGCCGTGAGCGCGTTTGGAATGGCTTTATTGCATCTGTAAGGGAATTGTGAGGAAAATAATATGCAGGAGGTAGGAGTCGAACCCCTGACCTCCCACACACGCGCGTCTTGAAACCCTTTCCCTTTTCCACTGAGCCAGCTTGCTATTCATTGATACAAAAAACAACAAATAATATATTTAACAATGAGTCAATCTGATAAGAAAAAACGCGTGAGATTCAAACCATCCACTCAGGTATTGACACGCCTTTATCTTCTACGCAGGACCGTCGTTTTAGGTACTTGACTTTTACGTACGGTTGTATCCATTTCTATAAACCTGCAATCCTCAAAAATCATATCCAGGCAACATAAATCAAATTCAATTACACAGATCAATTAAGTTTGATCTCCTGAATGCAATGGTATCCATCTTTGGCCCTAATTTTTCCTGAAACGCAAAGCCCTAAAAAATAACTCTAAACCCTAACAATGGCATTTCATCATACAGGCATCAAAACACGAATTAAATATGCAAACACATTCTAAGGGATGATATATTTCAATTTTAATATATTTCGCATTAAATTAAAATCAATATAGAATTAGGGTTTTTAATATTTTTAATCATTCTCATTTTATTTCCTTAATTAAAATAAAAACTCAAAAATATGTTCATTTAATTCAATTATTAATTTAGACTTAAATTCTTAATTCAAAAATAACAAAAATATGCTTTGTTTAATGAAAAAAAGGGTCAAAACCCTAGGACACTCCGATTCAATCTTCTCGCGCGCGTATTATTTTTGATTCATAATTCAATATTGTAATTGCTTCGGGGATGTAATAATTTTAACTTAGGATTTTTATTTATCGCTTTATTTATTTTTCGCAATTTAATTTTAAGGGTTTGTTTTTGGAGATGTAAATACCTGACGCCTTGTAATAGCTTAGATTTATTTTCCGCAATTTAAATTCCGCAACTATTAACTGTTAGATGTTTGAATAATAGGCTATGCATGACAAGATCAATCTTAACTTAAAATCAACAGTAGCTCACCATGATATGTAAAGATAATATAACTGAAAAACAATACACTCGCACATGCCACTCTTAGGGTACACCTCACTTGGTTTCCTCGAACGTGGTCATTAAGTATAGGAAGTTTTAGAGGTCACCCTCTTGTCCAAAGATCATAAGTTACCTCGAAACGGTTGCCTCGGATAAAATGATCTAAGACATTAGGGTTACCGCTAAGGCATCCTAACATTGCTTTAGTGACCACACGTCCCTTAATCGAATTGAACCGAAAACTCCAACGACGATGCTACTTACTCCTCAATAGTGGGATAACATTGTCTAAAGGACATTTGTACAGATTAATTCCTTTTTCGAGTAGGTAGATGGTTCTTAAAGTACTTACTCCTTTTAAAAACAAAACAAAACTTTTCGCACTCACACCTTTCAAACAAAATACTTCTTTCAAACCCACAAACACAAAGAAAAGCAAATTTTGAAAACACTTTGAGCAAGTACCTAAGAGCCCGTGGATAACCACGGATAGAAAGGGTGCTAACACCATCCCTTTCTATAATCTACCTCCCGAACCCGAGAAACATCTCAAAAAAGGAATTTTTCTATGCTTTTGTCCTTTCCTTTTTGGATAAAATAAAAGACGGTGGCGACTCTTGCTTACCGCGAGATTTTGCCAAAACAAACGCAAAACGCGAACCAGCATTCCAAAACAGTCAGTTCTTATTCCCACCGATCACAGAACTGGCGACTCTGCTGGGGAATTTGTTATAAGTGAGGTGTACCTTAGGATTAGATCACTATTGTTTTCAATTATATGCTTTGTATGCTTTAATTTTGTGGGCTTGTATCGGAGTTCTATAGATCCTAACCCGGATCTGGGGGTACCCTTTTTAGGTAAGTAGCAATAAACTATGAGGGATCTGTACGGCATAGACCGATACGGATGAAGCAGTAGCTATGTTGGTGTGGCACCTTGGTCTGTACCGATATCCCTTGTGTTGGAACAAGGAAAATATGGGTCTTCTAAGGAGTCATTAAGCACCAACTGACCTTAGAACCTTTAAATTGACCAACTTGGCCATAGAACAGTAGCAGTATGCTACACTCATTGAGACTAAACTCTTGTGATGATTCCGGCCGCTAGAAAAGGTTTCTAAACTGGAAATATGACCGATTGAGGGTAGTCGGTGATATTGAGATCCTCTAGAACCCAGTTACTATTTTTAGGACAGGTTTTAACCAACTGAACTGAAAGAGGGTAGTACCTAAGCTCCATGCCAGCCTGAAATCTAAGGGCTCTTTTGTGTGACTTGTGTGCCTTTACCAAGTTTGCCTTTTGTGGATGCTTATGGTGTGCCTTTACCGTGACATCATGACATCATAACATTGCATACATTTTGCATAAAGACTAACCTATTTCAAAGAGAAGAGGGTTTCATCTTTGCTCTGTTTTGTAGGTCATCATGATGCCCATGCATAGGAATACTATCCGGATCAACTTTGTCCAAGTACCTAACTTGCTTAAAGAGTTGATTGCCAAGATGCCTGACACTACTTCCTTCATCAGGAGGCATGGTTCTCTTCTCAGTTTGGTCACCTCCAAATTGGACGAACAAATGATGAGTGTCCTAGTCCAATTATATGATCCGTTGTACCACTGCTTTACTTTTCAGGACTTTTAGCTGGTTCCTACCCTAGAAGAGTTTTCTAAGTTGCTCGGTATCTCTGTTTTGGAGCAGACTCCATTTACTGGTTGGGAAAAGACTCTTAGGCCTGAAGAAATTGCTGCAGCCCTTCACTTGACCAAAGAGGAGGTAATGGCTAACTGGGAAACTAGAAGTAGAGCTAAGGGTTTTCTGGCTAAGTTTTTGGTTGACAAAGCTAATTACTTCTGGGATAGCCTAGACTTTAATGATTTCGAGGATATTCTGGCTCTCTTGATTTATGGTTTGGTATTGTTTCCGAATCCTGATACTTTTGTTGATATTAATGCCATAAAGATCTTCATCTCTCAGAATCCGGTACCCACTCTCTTGGGTGATATACTGCATCGCTCTATGCTCGTACTGCCCGAAAGCGGGGAACTTTGATGTATTGTGCTCCTTTATTGTCGAGGTGGTTTATTTCTCACCTCCCTAAGTCCGTACTGAAGAATAAAGAAGGAATGGGATGGGCTTATAGGGTGATGTCTCTTTCTAATGATGACATTATCTAGAATCTCAAAGGTATGGATGAGGTGACTGTCATTGATCGTTGTGGAGAGTATCCTAATGTTCCATTGATCGGACTTCATGGAGGGATTTCTTACAACCCATGCTTAGCTCTCCATCAGTTTGGAAGAGCCAGAAGAGAGGGGCCTCATGAGATGTTAATGCCTCATATCATCTTTGATTTTCAGGGAGATAGCGACGAGCTACGTCGTAGATTCATAAGGGCTTGGGACAGAGTTCACCAATCTGACCCATATGAGTTGGGACCAAAGACTTCTCTGCCAATGGAGCCATATCTCAGATGGGTCCGCATCCGTGCCCAGAAGCTAGGTATGCCATATGAAGTTGTCAGGCCTGTTACTCTTGAAGTTGCTAATGAAGATGGGGTCCTTCCAACCATTCTCCACCCTTATATGCCCACTAATATTGGGGCACTGAAGAGGTCTTGGATGCAACTGCGGGAAGAACGGGATTCTTACCGAGAGAAGTTCAATGAACAGGAGCAGAAGATCCAGAAGCTGACTAGACAACTGGAGAATGAGCGGATCCTGAATGATTATGTCTGTACTGAGAAGAAGATACCATGGGAGCATTGATGGACCTTTGATGATTTCTTTACAGTTTTTATTTACTTTTCAGTATTTCCATTCTTGTAACGCTTAAGGGCAGTTTGTTGAACAATTTAAATTTTGAAGTTTGAAGCTAATAAAGTGTGTTTCCTTTCTTGTTTACAAATTTGAATCCCGGTTGTCTTTGAAATCATAAATCATACGCATTTCATCCCATGCACTTCATAAACAGGTACCCATTTTACAGGTCTCTTATCTTCTTCGCTGTTTATTTCAGCGATCATCATGTCTACTGAACCTTCAACTGAGCAAGCTATCAAGGCCCTCCAGGCTCAGAATTCCCAATTTCAAGAGCTGTTCATGAATCTGGCTAAGGGTCAGCAGGACCTGAAGACCTTGATTCTAAAGGAGAAAAAGAAGAAGAAGAAGAGGACAGTCCTGTTCAACACTGGACACAGGTTTGGGAACAGGCTGCAGAATGAAGTTGATCTGACTACCTCATCTGGAGGAAAGGATAGTTCACAAGAAAGGAGGGCTCCTAGCCATGTGGTCTCCGACAATGAGACAAACTACGATGAAGAACAGTATCCTCCTGCTGAGGATAAGTACAAACAACTGGAAGACCGTTTAAGCGCTATGGAAATTCAGAAGGTGCCCGGTCTGGACTTCGGAGATCTAGGTCTATCATCTGGGGTGGTGATTCCCCATGAGTTCAAAGCACCAGCCTTTGCCAAGTATGATGGAGTTTCCTGTCCAAAGCTGCACCTCCGGTCATATGTGAGGAAGATCCAACCTTACACTGCTGATAAAAACTTATGGATCCATTTCTTTCAAGACAGTCTCTCAGGGACTCAACTTGAGTGGTTCTATCAGTTGGATGGAGCTAGTATCCGTAGCTGGGAAGATTTGGCTACTGCATTCTATAGGCAGTATCAGTACAACTCCGACCTCGCTCCTACGCGTACCCAACACCAGGGTATGTCAATAGGAATGGGTGAAGGATTCAAAGAGTATGCTCAAAAGTGGAGAGACCTCGCTGGAAGGGTGCAACCACCTTTGGCTGATCGTGAGCTTGTTGACATGTTTCTGGGGACCCTATCTAGTCCATTCTTTAATCATCTGATTGGAAGCTCTTCAGCTGGATTCACAGATTTTATTTTGACGGGTGAGAGGATTGAAGCTGGTATTAAGGCTGGGAAGATACAGAAGGGAGCCTCATCGAGCACCGAGAAGAAGCTGTTTAAGAAAGAGTCCAGTGATGTCTACAGTTCGAGAAGACAGAATAGACCTGAACACCACCAAGCTGTCAATGCGGTTGTTATTTTAAAACCTGCTGGTGCTCCTCAGTATCACAATCAACAAAAAGATGAGAGACCTGGAAGGCAATTCACTCGTCTCAGCATGACTTTGTCTCAGATTCTGCCTCAGTTACTAAAGACTAATCTGGTAGTTCTAAAGGAAGCCCCGAAGAGTCCAAATACCACGTCACCAAAGTACAACCCTAATTCCCGCTGTGCTTTTCACTCTGATAGCCCGGGGCATAATACAGATGATTGTTGGGTTTTGAGGAATAGGGTGCAAGACCTAATTGATGCAAAGGAGATTGAGTTTGAGGCGCCCGAGAGGCCTAATGTTGTAACTGCTCCCATGCCCAAGCATGGAGTGAATGCTCTAGAAGAAGACTTGTTTGTGGTTTCCGTAGAATATATTGCTACCCCTCTGATGACTGTCAAGAAGAACCTGTTGCTAGCCGGTTTATTTCCGGGATGTGGTGAAGGTTGCCATATGTGTTTTGTTTTACCTACTGGCTGCCCATCCTTGAAGTCAAGTATCCAAAACCTGATGGATAGAAAGGAAATCCTGTTTGAGAAGACTTTTGTTCCTTCTGTTCATACCGAAGAAGTTGCCATTATTACCATTTTCGACAATTCTTCCAAGGGTCCCTCGAGGAAGCCTGTTAGAATTACATCTGTTCCAAAGATCGCGCCTGTAATTATCCCTGTTCTGGGGACCATCCCCTACACCTCTGACAAAGCTGTCCCTTGGCACTATGGGGCAGAGGTTTATGTTCTAGGAGTTAAGCAAGAGTTGGATGCTGATACCGGCGTCAGTAACATTACTGGACCTGCTAAAGTCACCCGCAGCGGTAGACTTTTCTCACCTGATATTGCTCCACCAACTATCCGAAGACCTGTTGTCATTAAGCCTGCAAGTGCACCTGCCACTATTCCTGATCAAGGCCCTATTCTTACCCCTGTCGCTGAGTCATCTGACGCTCGGGGCAAAGGGATCACCACTGATGTGCCTACCCAGACGGAGGCGCCGAAGACAATTACTGTTGAAGCTTCCAAACAGGAGATGGAAGAGATTCTGAAGATTATTAAGAAGAGTGATTATAACGTAGTGGAGCAGCTGGGGCAAACCCCATCCAAGATTTCTATGCTGTCACTGCTGTTGTGTTCAGAGGCCCATGCTAAGGATCTGATTACCTTCCTGAAGACGGCCCACGTGCCACAAGAGACATCAGCTGATCAGTTTACAGATTGTGTGGCTAATCTAACTGCTGATAATGGTTTGGGCTTCTCTGACGCTGATCTGACTGCTAAAGGGAAGAACCATAATGATGCCCTGCATGTCTCCATTGAATGCAGAGGCACTACTCTTGCACATGTATTGGTTGATACTGGTTTCTCACTGAACGTCCTGCCCAAGAAAGCTCTAGACCGGTTGGATTGCGAAGGGTTGGAGCTAAAGCCAAGTAACATCATTGTCAGGGCCTTTGACGGTTCTAAAAGGATGGTGCACGGTGAATTTGATATTCCAATTAAAGTTGGTTCTCAGGTCTTCAATTCTACGTTCTACGTGATGGACATTCGGCCGTCCTATTCTTGTTTGCTGGGTCATCCATGGATCCACAAAGCTGGAGCTGTAACCTCAACGCTTCACCAGAAGCTAAAGTACCCTGTCGGAGGGAAGATTGTGACCGTTCAAGGGGAGGAGGAGTACATGGTCAGCCACCTCAACTCGTTCAGATATGTAGAGATGGATGGGGAGTTCATTGAGACCCCATTTCAGCATTTTGAAGAGGTTCCCCAGACACTGGCGTCAGCAGAGACTGTGGTTGAAGATTCTCCTATGAAGATGGCTTCCTTAAAGGATTCCCGGGCTGTTATTGAGAAGGGTGAGTGTGCAAATTGGGGCCGACTTCCTGATTTCACTCAGAAGAATAACAATTTTGGTTTGGGTTTCACTGCAGAAGCTCAAAGGGCTATTCGTAGTACAAGGATTGGAAGACCTCTTGTGTTCATCAGCAACTCGGGAGTAAATGCCATTGAAGATGATGTGGAGGAGTCTGAATTCGACAGCTGGATCTATCCTATGACCAACGGTGGACCAAGCAACTGGACAGCAAAGGACTTCATCCCTATTACTTTTGTTACCCAGTAATGAACTCTTTGTTTGGAATTTGTAACAGACAATGTTTTGAAACTTTATGGTCCGGTGTCTTACCCGGGGCATCGTGGCTTCATTTGTGAGGGCTTTTGTGTGTCATTTTCATATATCATTAATAAAAGCATTGGACGTTCTTGCATTTCAAACTTTGCGCTCTTTGTTTTTATTTATTATATATTGCAAAACAGCTATTTACACACACTCACATATACAGGTCCACATCCACTCTGGATCTCACTGGTAACGACTTTGCTACTGCCAGTTATGACTTCGAAAATTCGATCAACTTAGCCGAGGACGAAGGTGAAGATGATTGCGAAGTGCCTGGTGAACTTGCAAGACTGCTCCTCCTGGAAGAGAGGGCTATTCAGCCACATGAAGAGCCGGTGGAATCAGTGAATCTGGGTACTGAGACAGACAAGAAGGAAGTCAAGATCGGTGCAAATCTGGAGCTTAGTGTGAAACAGCGGTTGATTCAGATGCTGCGTGACTACGTTGAAATATTTGCCTGGTCTTACGAAGACATGCCTGGTTTGGATACCGACATTGTGGTTCATCGCCTGCCTACCAAGGAAGACTGCCCTCCCGTAAAACAGAAGGTTCGCCGTATGCGCCCAGAGATGTCTGAGAAAATCAAGACTGAAGTTATGAAACAGTTCGATGCCGGTTTTCTAGCAGTGACTTCTTACCCTCAGTGGGTCGCCAATGTGGTTCCTGTGCCGAAGAAAGATGGTAAGGTCAGAATGTGTGTTGATTACAGGGATTTGAACAGGGCGAGCCCTAAGGATGACTTCCCTTTGCCTCATATTGACGTTCTGGTTGACAACACCGCTCAGCACAAGGTATTCTCCTTTATGGACGGCTTCTCCGGTTATAATCAGATAAAAATGGCTCCCGAAGACATGGAGAAGACCACCTTTGTTACTCAGTGGGGTACCTTTTGCTACAAGGTCATGCCTTTTGGGTTGAAAAATGCTGGGGCAACATATCAACGTGCCATGGTTGCTTTGTTTCATGACATGATCCATCATGAGATTGAAGTATACGTCGACGATATGATTGCGAGGTTCCAGACTGAGGAATAACACCTTGACCATCTCCAGAAGCTGTTTGACAGATTGAAGTTATACAAGCTGAGATTCAACCCGAACAAATGCACCTTCGGGGTGAAATCTGGCAAACTACTAGGTTTCGTTGTAAGCGACAAAGATATTCAAGTGGACCCTGCCAAAGTGAAAGCTATACAAGAGATTCCAGCTCCCAAGACAGAGAAAGAGGTCAGAGGCTTTCTGGGACGACTGAACTACATTGCCCGATTCATCTCGCACCTAACTGCTACTTGTGAGCCAATCTTCAAGCTGCTGAAGAAAGATCAGGTAGTACGTTGGAACGATGAATGCCAGGCCGCTTTCGAAAGAATCAAAGATTATCTCCAGGAGCCACCCATCCTAATGCCACCAGTTGAAGGGAGACCTCTGATCTTATACTTGACAGTACTTGACAACTCAATGGGGTGTGTGTTGGGGCAGCATGACGAGTCTGGCCGAAAAGAGCATGCTATTTATTACCTTAGCAAAAAGTTTACCGAATGTGAGACCCGATACTCACTGCTCGAGAAGACTTGTTGCGCTTTGGCATGGGCTGCTCGCAGGTTGAGACAGTATATGCTAACTCACACTACTCTATTGATTTCAAAGATGGATCCAATCAAGTATATCTTCGAAAAGCCTGCCTTGTCCGAAAGAATAGCAAAATGGCAGATGATCTTGACTGAGTATGACATCCAGTACACAACTCAAAAAGCAATCAAGGGAAGTGTATTGGAAGACCATTTGGCACATCAGGCAGTGGATGATTATCAGTATATGAACTTTGAATTCCCGGACGAGAATATCATGTTGATAACGGATTGTGAGACACCTGGACCGGATGAAGGACCTGAGGAGGGATCCCGATGGTCTATGTACTTTGATGGAGCTTCGAATGCTTTGGTTAATGGCATTGGCGCCGTGATCATATCTCCTAAAGGCTCTCATACTCCGTTCACCGCCCGACTATGTTTTAACTGCACCAACAACATGGAGGAGTATGAAGCATGCATCATGGTTCTTCGAGCTGCAATTGACCTAAGGATTAAGTTTCTAAGTGTCTTCGTAGATTCCTCTCTCGTGGTCAGCCAGATCAAAGGCGAGTGGGATACGAAACACCCAAATCTTATTCCTTACAAGGAGTATGTATTGACATTGCTTCCCCATTTTGAGGAGATAACCTTTGAACACTTCCCTAGAGAGGAGAATCAGTTGGCGGACGCGCTGGCTACGATGTCTTCTATGTTCAAAGTCAATTGGGACAACGAAGCTCCCCGGATTGTCATTGAAAGATTGGATGAACCTGCACATTGATGTGATCTTGAGACTGAAGAGGTAATAGAAAAGCCCTGGTATCATGAAGTGAAGAGGTACCTTGAGGCTCAAGAATACCCCGAGGGTGCATCTGTTAATGATAAGAAGTTTCTGAGGAGGTTCGCGGCGAAGTTCTTCATCAGCAATGATATCCTTTACAAACGAAACCATGATTCAACCTTACTGCGCTGTATGGATAAGAATGAAGCAGAAAGGATCATGGCAGAGTTACATGAAGGTACATTCGGAACTCATTCCAGTGGACATACCATGGCAAAGAAAATCCTTCGGGCAGGATATTACTGGTCCACAATGGAAGTTGACTGTTATCAGCATTCTCGGACATGTCACAAGTGTCAAGTCTATGCTGATAAGGTGCACATACCTCCAGTTCCTCTAAACGTCTTGACAGCTCCTTGGCCTTTTGCAATGTAGGGCATTGATATGATCGGCGAGATCAGACCTACGGCATCCAACGGGCATCGTTTCATCCTGGTAGCAATTGATTACTTTACGAAGTGGGTTGAAGCAGCTTCCTTTTCTACAGTAACCAAGAACGTCGTGGCACGGTTCATTCGGCATAATCTGATATGTCGATACGGTGTACCAGAAAGGATCATTACGGACAATGGCACCAATCTCAACAATAAAATGATCACTGAGCTTTGCGGGCAATTCAAGATACAACATCATAACTCTTCTCCCTACCGGCCGAAGATGAATGGGGCTGTAGAAGCAGCTAATAAGAACATTAAGAAGATTGTGCAGAAGATGACAGTGACCTACAAATATTGGCACGAGATGTTACCATTTGCTCTTCATGGATACCGTACATCAGCTCGGACGTCAACAGGGGCAACACCCTATTCCTTGGTTTATGGCATGGAGGCAGTCTTGCCTATTGAAGTTCAGATACCCTCTCTCCGAATCATGAAAGATGCAGGTTTAAGCGAAGATGACTGGATCCAGACCCGGCTTGATCAGTTAAACCTAATCGACGAAAAGCGACTTACTGCTATTTGTCATGGTCAGACGTATCAAAAACGGATGATCAAGGCATTTAACAAGAAGATCAGACGACAAGAGTATCAAGTTGGGGACCTGGTAATCAAACGCATCATTCTACCTCAAGGTGATCCCAGGGGCAAATGGACTCCTACTTACAAAGGGCCATTTGTGGTTAAAAACATTTTCTCAGGAGGAGCGATGATTCTAACCATCATGGACGGTGACGACCTTCCTCACCCCGTTAATGCAGACATAGTAAAAAGATACTATGCATAATCAAAGACCCGCTAGGTTGACTGGCCTAGGCAAAAATAAGGGCTTCCCGGTGTTTCCAGTGATTTCTGGTAAACAACCGCTAGTCTTCCAAACTATCGAATAATCTTTCTGACTGTTATTCAATTCCTCTGGTAACTCACAGGATCGACTAGATTGATCCTAGGATTCCTTGGTCATTAGGGTAACTCTCATGATCGAACAGATATTCATGGTTGATATTTGAGTGTTGTATAGGTGTTTGGCTTATTTCGATTTCTCTCTTAAAGGTCTAAAGATGTAATCAAAATGTGCGTGTACGAAACTAAGTTGCATGAATAAATGTTAATTGTAAAGACATGTAAAATTGCATAAAAGGCAAGTAAATGGTTTCGAATTATAAAAACAGTTAATGTAAAGGATGTTCTGGAACGTAAAAAGGTTTGAAATATGAAGAAAGCGTTTAATGCAAGAAATCTGTAAATGACTTTAAGTAAAAATAGGCGTTCGAAGGATAAAGCTTGAAGGTAAAGGCATGGAAAGTATGACAGTTTTCTGAAATGTAAAGTGCTTGAAATGTGAAGAAAGCATTGAAATGTAAAACTTTAATGAAGAGATTTCGAAGTGAAAAGACTGTAAATGAGAAAACTTATAAATGTTATTTGACAGAAAGATAAAGAAAAGTACTGGAAATGGTAAAAGGTTTTCATTAAATCATAAATATATGGTGCTATCATACGTACATTGCTCTTGCATTCGTTTCCCTTGCCATGTGGTAGTTTGAATGTTACTGAGTATTTAGTACAATAGATATGACACACGAAATCCTAATACTAAGACTTCTATTTATACTAATTCGACCATAACGGTCTTGCTATAGGATTATGCCACGTTCAGAACATGCAGAACAATGCCTCTTTCTTCTTTCCACGTGTCTCCAAATGCTCCAGCACATAAATTTCAAACTTCGAATGTCCCGCTTCCATTTGAATTTCAAATGCTTTGGTACTTCTCCGTTTCGAACGCACTTCCCAGACACAACCTTGTTGTTACTTCGAGACTTCTTTAGATATGTTCCCATAATAGCCACTCGAAGCTCCAGCTTTGACATGCTTATTCGAAACACTGCTTCTGCTACTTCGAAACATGACACTTTGCTTCATTCCGATCGAAACGTTTAGTTCATTTGGCTTCTAATAATATTATCAAAATCTTCAGCCAACAAATTGCCCCTTTAAAATATGTATTTCGATTTCTATGAGAAATACCTATTTTAAACATCTACACAAGATTTTGATGTGACCTTCGAATCATCGTAACATTTAATGCATTTGACTCCAGTCACGTCAATCATAGTGCTTTTTAGATTCCTTAACCGCCTGGAGCCACTTCACAGTATGGTGCAGTTACAAACAATGATTATCTTTAAATCACGCCTATTATCCATGTTAACTTTACGCCACCTCTTCATCACACCAACCCATGATTTTCACGTATCACACCCTTATTCAGTGGATGCTTAAACTTCCCCATTATAAAACATCACCAACTTAATCTTTTTCTTTTCTTTTCACACTCTGAATCTTTTCCCCTCCTTCTCTCGTCAAAAAACCCAAGCTTTCAACATCCTTCAAAAATGTCTTCTTCTACTTCATCCCAACTCAAGAAAGTCTCCAAGAAGAAAGGAAAAACTGCAGGAACTACCATGGAAAGTAAGATTATCACTCACCAAGGTCAATCCGTTCTTGCCCCTTAGATGATTTCAAAGGAAAAAGAAATGTTGTATGCGTCACAGGTACTCATTCCTACCACCGTTGCTGGTAAGAGGTTAGCTTTAAATGGCCCTCTTACGGTTTTTGAAATATTAAAAGACACCAGGACTATTTTCCCAGTTTGTTATAGTTTAAAACCCTTGTTTAACAAAATGGACGCCCCTAAGGCAATAGAATCTTCTAGTTCAAATACCATAGAAAACCCAACTGTTCCTCCTAAGGACCCCTTTGTATTGGATTATGTAAAAAGTAATTTTAAGCCATTTCGATCTTGCCCCACCTCTGATACTGCTTATCAAAATTGGTTCAAGAAAGTAGAAGCTAAGAAATCCCAGCAATGGGAAGAATTAGGTATCTATAACCTGATTAAGCTATCGAAGCCTGGTTTCACCTACAGCCACCCTCTGCTATTCGCGTCCCTCTATTTCTGGGACAGTACCTATAACACTTTCCATCTCCCAGGTGGAATGATCACCCCAACCTTCTTTGACATAGCGGCCATCACTGGGCTATCGCCAGTAGGAGAAACTTATATCCCCGACAACGAAGAACATTCAAGCATAATTGACTTCAAAGTCAAGCTAGCAAGTTTTTCCAAGTTTATCAGTCATTACCATGCTGAGGGGGACAATGTGTCTGACGTAGAACACATTGCTTTCTTAACCCTATGGCTGTCAAGATATGTTTTCTGCAGTAGATCCCTACAGGTAGCTAGTAGGTTCATTCCTCTAGCTAGGGACTTGCATGAAAATCGAAAAGTATGCTTAAGTGAACTGCTCTTAGTTGACCTTTATGAAAGCCTGAGGTCAGCTGTTTCGAGCCTCAAATCCCATACCTCCAAGAATATTCTGTTGGCTGGCCCCTTTTTGTTACTTCAACTATGGCTAAATGCCATGTTCGAACCCTCCTTGTCAACCGCCAACACCATTGATGAGCAAGATCCTGAGATAAATGATAGGATAGTCGAAGGCACTAGGCTTCGAAGATTAACTCCAAATGACAACAAAGATGACTTCAAAGTCCAATTCTCGAAGTACATCATGATATTCTCCAAAAGGCACAAGTTCGAAGAGAGCATGGCGCCTTTTTCTTCGAGGGCTCATGGACCTTCTTGGTTCACCATGGCTCTCTCAGAAGCTATCAAGAGCAAGGAGATTCAGGATGTATGGAGAGCTTTTTTGCTACCTAGACTCATTTCTTCAAGAATAACTCCAGCCAAGAACCAGATTTTTCTTTTTGCTTACCAACCAAATTTTGTTTCGAGACAGTTTGGCTTATGCCAACTGATTCCTGAACCGTTATTTCAAACTGAGAGTGCCATCACTTCTGGACGAACTTTCAAGGCACGGGAAGCCAAAATACAGCAAGAACAATATCAAGGCTTTGCCCAGTTTGAGCTGATAACCTTCGAACCTACCCATCTCACAGCTAAAGGGTTTCTGGAATGGTGGACCAAGTTTTATCAAACTTATATGTTCGATACACTTACAATTCAACAGAAACTAATTGATGCCTTCGATGTGCAGGTACCAGCAAAGAAAGGTATGTTTACTCATGCCAAAGAGATTAAAGCTTTCCAAAATTATTTTGAAACTACTTATGACCCCACGCGCTTGGACTCCACTGTGCATCAAGCAGCTGAGACCTTGAAGGAAAAATTTAAACAAAAAGTTTCTAAGTTAAAACTTCCTTCAGGGTTGTCACCTGAGGATAGGTATAGGTTGGCATTCGAAATGCATCCACCTAAATTTCCCAGATTACCTACCTCAGAACTGGCTCTTGCTTGGTTTCCCCCATATCCTTGGTGGTTCACTTGCAAAGAGATGTTCAAACATCTTCAAAGGAAACCAAAGCCATCTGAGACTGTGACATGGGCTCGACATTGGCTTCATGATTTCCCAGGACACCTTCGATACGACCTTTCTGCCATGTCAATTAAATCTGATCAAGGCACAGGTGCGAATGCTTGGGAAAATCCCAAACGTCTTTTATTTTCCATATCTTTAACCTTTGCTTTAATTGTTTCGATTTTCAGCCATCAGGATAAAGACAGCTGCCTCGAAGTCGAAAGAAGGGAGTGCCTCTCAAGCCTCCATCGAAACTAATGACAAAGTGACTCCACCCGAAACAACCACTATTGCTGCAACCACAACAACAACAACAATACCAACAACAACCAGTGTTCCAACTCCAACGGTAATCACTTAGCCTTGATGTTTCGAATTCACTCATGTTTTATGGTTTGCATCTAACTCTTCGTTTAAATCCTTTCAGACCAACAAGCTTCCTCCTACTACTCCCAAGAAGCGAAAATCAAGCACCACTGGGGAAGACCCCAAGGCTGGAGGAAACTTAACAACTTCTTCGAAGAAGAAGCCAAAGAAAGATATTTCGAAAAGTACCGTTCCAACTAGTGTCTCTGGACTAGATTCCAGGGATGTTGCTCCCTCACCCAAATCCAAAATTCCACCTTCGACCTCCAACACAATGTTGGAACGCATAGCTAGTAACCTCTCCTCCGAGAGTCCACAGGTAAATTGAACTTTTAAATCTTTTTGACAATAATAACTTCTTATTACCTTGGTAAATGTTTTTAACATTCTGTTGCTCCTTGCAGAACATCTTGAATCCAGCTTCCACTACTTCGAACTCACCATCCAAAGCTGCTGCTCCACTCAACTCCTCTCCTCAAGGAGATTCCAGCAACCTCGTTCAGAATAAAGGTTCGTCTAATATGGCGGTTCTGACTGGAACTTCTGAACAGCAGGATGATCAAGGTACCTCCATTCCTCTAAAAGAGACAAACGAAACACCACTTCAAACATCTGCAGAGGATTTGCAAAGAGCTTCTCTTCAAAAGTCCCCTCTTGAAACTCTTCAAGAGGACCCAAAGGACACTCAAACTGAAGGAGAGAAAGCTGATTCTGGGCAAAGAGACGAAGAATCTGCAGACGAAGAGTATGAGGAGGAGAATGCCAATGACGGTTCGACTGCTGGGATGGAGTCCAACGCAAATAGCAGTGAAAGGGAAGGCATCGAAGTGGTGGACTTGGATGAGGATGAAGAAGACCAAGAGCACGAAACGAATGAAGGGGATGGTAATGCAACCAACGAACCCATGGAGGTTGAAATGGACGTGGCTCCCCTACGTGTGGAACTCCCTCAATCCTCTTTGTCTCGAATGACTGACGAGGAACTGGAACTTCTGAGACAAAATGACCCTATTGGGTACATGAAGGCAAAGTTGGCTCAGAGGGACGTCCCACTTGCTAGGGCTGGCACAAGTTCGACCAGCTATCCTCTTCCCACAGATGAAAGAATTGTACTTCTTAATAAAATTAGGAAAACAATTCTCAATGTGGATATATTCGAAGTGCTTAAGCAAGATAGTACTGCTTGCTATACTATGAAGGAGCTGCTTACAAAGGTCAATCTTTCTACCTGCTCCTTGCCAGTTAGTACTCTCTTGTTCGATCTTCAGGCTTTGCTGGACAACGTAACTGGTTACCTTCTCCAAGACGAATCTGCTGCCAAGAAGGTTCAAGAGAAACGCATTGCCATGGATGCTGCTTATGAACAAGCTTCGAAACTCTCTCAAGAAGCTGAGGATCAAGCTATGCATCTGAAGCAGGCGAAAACTGATTATGAGGTTCGAGCTGAGTCCATACTTCTTTGGGAAAGGCAGATTCTGGAACTTCAACAGAAGGTTAAGGAGGCTAAAGAACAACAAATAGCCTTCAAAACCAATACTGCTGGTAACCAATTCGAAGAGCTTCTCAACCAGGGGCTTGCAGAAATGGAGACTGCAGAACAACTTAAAGGAGAAGTGGCAACCTTGGAAGGAGCCAGGCGTTTCGCTCAGCAGAATCTTGAATCATTTCGAAGCACTTTCAATCGATTGAAAAATAACTCTTATTTCTAGATTTTGATGTTTATTTGACTACAATTTTGGTTTCTTATATGTAATATTCGAACAACGCCATTTTGGCATTTTATCTTGCCATTTTGGCCTTTTATAACATCTTGGTTACGTTGTTACTATTCGAATCTCCTGCAGGCGTGGCTTATATTTCTTTAAATATTTCCCATTAACCTTTAGGATACATTTATCATCCACCAGTTCTTCGATTTCGTATGCATTGTTTGAGAATACTTTTAATATTCGAAAAGGTCCTTCCCAATGAGGTGACCATTTACCTAATGCTTTATTTTTCTTGTCCATAGGCAATATGACTCTCCAAACTAAGTCATTAATAATGAATACTTTTTTCTTCACCCTTTTATTGTATGTTCTGGCCACTCTTTCTTTTTGTCTCATCAAAATTTCCAATGCATGTAATCTAATTTCGTCCAACTCAACTAATTCATTCATCATCATTTCCCAATATAATGCAGCTGGGATTTCGTTTTGTCTCTGAATTCGAACTGATTGTAGATGAATTTCTACTGGCAACACTGCATCATGACCAAATGTGAGTTGGAAAGGCGTAGTGTTAGTAGCTTCCTTAGGAGATGTTCTACAAGCCCATAATATTTGGTCCAGAGTTTTGTGCCAGTTTCTTGGCTTTTTGCCAATATGCTTCTTGATTAATCCTATTATTACTTTATTTGCTGCTTCGACCTGACCGTTTGCTTGAGCATAATATGGCGTTGATGTTAGCAATCTAAACCCCATTTCTTGGGCAAATCCTTGCATCTTTCTACCAATAAACACAGAGCCTTGGTCTGTGGTTATGCTCTCTGGCAATCCGAACCTATAGATAATGTGCTTTTGTATAAATTCAATAATAGCCTCTTGATCAGCAACTATCAGTGGTATAGCTTCGATCCATTTGGTAAAATAATCTATTCCCACCAAGATGTATTTCTGTCCTTTGGACGAAGCAGGATTTATTTCTCCTATCAAATCCAATGCCCATCCTCTAAATGGCCATGGTTTGATGATCGAATGCAACTCACTTGCAGGGCATGTTGAATCCCTGCATGTTTCTGACATTCCTCACATCCTTTAGCAAAGTCTATGCAATCTTTGAGCATGCTAGGCCAATACAAGCCGTATCAAAATAACAGCCATTTCATTTTATGGCCTGCTTGATGTGCCCCACATGCCCCATTATGGACTTCTGACAATGCTAAATATGCCTCACTTTCTCCTAGGCATTTCAATAATACACCCTCTTGGGTCTTTTTAAACAATTCGTTCCCCATGAGAAGATATGACAATGCTCTGTATTTTGTCTTTCTATCCACGTTTAGAGTTGGGTCTGCTAAATAACTCTTCAGTGGACTTCGCCAATCTGCATCTGACAAAGTATTTATGGCTAATATTTCGAATCCCTGTTTCTCAGCATATCCCAATTTCATACTTTCCAGATCCGATGGTGTGAATCTAGTAGCCATAACTCTACCCCTTAATTCAACTAAATCCTTAAAGTTCTTGGTAGACACTTTATAACCCGAAGCCAACTGCGCTAAGTCATTTGCTTCTTGGTTCTCTATTCTTGGTATGTGTTGAATATCCATGTATTCAAATTTCCTCAACAGCCTATTGACTATGACGAAGTATACCATTAAGTTTTCCTTTATGCACTTATATTCCTTTATGATTTGTTTGACCACTAATTCAGAGTCTCCTTTAATTTCGACTCTGGTTGCCCCCAATTCCAACAAAGCTTCAAGTCCAACAATGAGCGCTTCATACTCAGCTTCGTTGTTCGAGCAACGAGGACCATCTAATTTATACTTGAATTTTGTTGGAATTCCTTCAGGAGAAATCAGAAGGACTCCAACGCCACTTCCATTCCTGTGGGTTGAACCATCAAAGTACAATTTCCATGGTTGCATTTCGACGTAACTCATGACAGTCTGCTCAACCAACGAATGGTCCACAATGAAGTCAGAAATCACTTGACCTTTCATAGCTTTTAAAGGCATGAAAGTCAAAGAATATTCTGTTAAGGCTAAAGCCCATTTACCAACTCTGCTATGCATTATTGGTTTTGAAAGCATATGTTTAATAACATCGAAATGAGATGAAACATAAACATCAACAGGTTTTATATAATACTTGAGTTTCAAACAAGAGAAATACAAACAGAGACATAGCTTTTCTAAATTGCTATATCTGGTCTCTGCATCATTTAGCACTCTACTTAAATAGTATATGGCTCTTTCGATGCCATTGTTATCTTCTTGTGCTAGCATACTACCTATACTAACTTCAGAGGCAGATATGTACAATCTCATGGGCTTCCCCCATGAAGGTGGAGACAAAATAGGAGGCTGAGAAAGGTATTCTTTTATTCTGTCAAATGCCTCCTGGTGAGCTTTGTTCCATTCGAAGGCTTGGCCTTGCTTTAGACGAAGTAACGGAGAGAAAGCTTGGGTTCTTCCACTCAGGTTCGAAATGAATCTTCTGAGGAAGTTAATTTTCCCTAGCAGAGATTGCAATTCCCTTTTTGACGTAGGTGCTTTCGTCTCCATTATGGCTTTGGTTTTGTTCTGGTTGATTTCAATCCCTTTCTTGTGAACCACAAAACCAAGAAAATCTCCAGCCTGCACAAAAAATGCACATTTAAGGGGATTCATCTTTAAGCCATGTTTTCTCATTCGCTCGAATGATTGGCTCAAATGATGCAAATGTGTTTCTGCAGATATAGATTTGATGACTATATCATCAATATACACCTGCATGAAGGTTTCAATGAAATCATGAAAAATTGAATTCATTGCCCTTTGATAAGTTGCCCCAACATTCTTTAAACCAAAAGGCATCACCACCCATTCGTAGGTGCCTAAGGCTCCTGGGAAACGAAATGATGTCTTTGCAACATCTTCTTCAACAATGAAAATCTGATTATACCCAGAGTATCCATCTAACATACTCAAGTATTCGAACCCTGCAGCAGAATCTACTAGCATTTCTGCCACAGGCATGGAATATTCATCTTTAGGGGTTGCAGTGTTTAAATCCCTAAAATCTATGCAAATTCTTAAAGAACCATTTTTCTTAATAACAGGTACTATGTTTGCTAACCATTCGACGTACCTTGTTGTTCTGATGAATTTGCAACGCAGCAACCTTTCGATCTCAGCTTTAATTTTTGTGAGAACCGCTGGTGCGAATCTTCTGGGAGTTTGTTTGACGGGCCTCTTGCCATCTTTGATTGGCAGTCTGTGTTCGACCAACTCCCTCTTTAAACCAGGCATCTCGTCATAATCCCATGCGAAGCAATCTTTATTATCCTTGAGGACTTCGATTACTTCCCTCTTGAGGCCTGGGCTAAGTTTTTCACTTATGTAGGTTATTCTTTTCGTTTTTTCATCCCCCAAGTTGACTTCTTCGAGTGGATCTTGTGCCAACATTTTGGCACCTGAGTTTATGGGGTCCCTTTCGAAGCCTAAGGGTTCTTTATCATAGATGGCATCCAACCTTTGATCCATCTCAAACTCTTCGAAGGGTGAGCATTTCGAGCCATCCCCACTCACTTCGTTCATCTTTATAGTTGATTTATTTATTTCAGCCTCTAAGGCCGCTTTTAATTCGTTCTCAGCCATATAGGCCGAAATCCTTTCAAAAAAAGTGGACTCAGTCATGGATAAGGTTGTCGAAGTCCCAGCCTGCTGTCCGTTTTTGTATAGTGCTTTTGACTCCCTCTTCTTCACTGATTATTGTTCTATCCCAGTAAAGGCCATCATGGCGAAGGGTCATGTAGTAGTGGGCGTTTCTGGTTTCATTAATCTCATCATTTGGAACACACGGAGCAATCTTTTCCAGATTTTTATCATAATCCCTCTTGTCAACTAAATTGACCGTTGACATAAAGTAACTCTGGTCTGCTTCGATGTTTTCCACGATTCCATCATCTCTCCACAGAACTAGTCGCTGGTGCATTGACGAAGGAACTGCCCCCACGCCATGGATCCACTCCCTTCCCAGCAATAAGTTATAGTTGGCCTTGGCTTCGATCACCATAAACATGGTGGGCCTACAGCTTGAGCCTATTGTCAATTCCAACTGGACCACTCCCAGTGTTTTTCCCACTTTTCCCTCATAATTGGACAGAACCATATTATGGGGCTTGATGTCTCCTTCGCGGATCTCTAATCTTTTTAGCATGAAATGGGGTATCAAATTGACTGCAGCACCCCCATCCACTAGAACTTTGTTCACACCATGGACACCCACTTTCGCCCGAATAAAAAGTGGCTTGAGATGGTTCTTCATAGCAGGTTCTGGACGTTCGAAGAACGCATTTTGTTCCTCAACAGCCCCATTGTCCATCACATAGTAGCACACAGGCCTATGTTTCATCAAATCTGTGGTGTCTTCCTGCTCATATTCATCGATTTCGGTTTCCTGCCCAAATTCGCAGGGAAGCACAGACACCACGTTACAGTTCAGGTTGAATGAAGACTCCCCCTCCGATTCGAAGTTATCTATTATCATATCTTCGTCCTCTTCTGGGCCTGGAGTGTATTCCTTTGGTTCATCGAGTTGTACTTCAGAGAAAAGCCTCCTATTGACTGGAGGTTTGTCTTCAGTTTGATTTTTTGGTTTGTTGGTGCTAGATTCACCTTGGTTCTTTGTTGAAGTAACCCCTTTGTTTGCCACAGCTTCCCTCTCAGCCTTTCGAATCCTTTGCTGTCTGCGCCACTGGGATCTTGACATGGGGTTCCTTCCTTTGTAATTTTCTAATCTCACCTCCTCCCTTTTTGTTGTGTTGAATTGCCTTCTGTATGTCACAGCATGGCGTGCATTTCGTTCAGCGTTTCTCCATCTATCTTTGCCTTTGTCATTTCTGACCTGTAACCATCTATCGGTTGGCACTTCAGCAGGGAGTTTGAAAGTCACTCTTCGAGCAGCCTTGGGGTGAGGGCTATCAGGCCTTCGCTGTTTGTGTCTGCTGTCAAAACATGGGCCCATTTGGACAGTTTCTTGATGGTTCCAGCAAGGGGCAAAGGGAATCGTTTCGAAGGCTCTGGCCATGCTTTGGTCATACACAGCAGAACACCTTGGGCAAATCAAGCACTTGGTTGCCCCTTTGTAGCAGCGAAACACAAATTCCAGCAAACTTTCTCCAGCCTTGGGATAACACCTAAAAAGCTGGTTATCCTGGCGCCAATTGTTGCCAGTTCGAGTCCTCTGTATCCTTTCGAAATTCGCAGCGATTCTTTGATTGCAGAGGATGCTGCACCTAGGGCACAATATCATGCCTGAATCTCCTTTGTGGCATGTCATGAGGTAATCCTTGAGACTAGCATCTCCAGTGTGATTATCCTCCATTCTATACTTTTCTTTTTCTAAGTATTTTCCTACTTCCTCCATCTCAGAGCGAGGCCTTTCCATATCCACCATATTTATCTCAACATCTTCCCCCTTAGCTTCATCATCGCCCCATCCTGTGGGCTTTATATCCTTAATCTGAACCTTCGAACTCTCTGGGGCAGAATATTTGACCAAATAGTCAAATTTTCCACTGGGTTCCCCTAGAGTGTCCCATATTTCCTTCTGAGGGGAAATTGGCATCGTGATTTGGACTTTCTCCAATTCCAGCCTCAAGCCTTCAGTGACTTGTGTTAGTTCTTGGTTTTGATTTCCCTGGCCTTCAGTAGCCTGGGTTTCTCTTGCAACAGCTACAGGAGCGGCAATCGAAGTCTCTGGCGTATTCTGGATGTCTTCAGTGACCTCCTTATTGACTTCGACCATCACCCAGTTTTCAGTTTCAGTACCCTTCTCTCCTGTTATGGCGTCTCTTTGATCAGTTTCCACCATGTTGATCTCTCCAATGCATGCAGGCTCAGAGTAGTTGGTGTCTGCGATGTCCAAGGGATCTTCGTCCACTTTCATCTTCACCTTATCAGCAAACTTTAGTCTGCCATCTTTGATTGCGTTTTGAATTAGGTCCCTGAAATGAAAACATTGTGAGGTTTTGTGGCCTAGGAAACTATGATATTTGCAAAATCCTCTCTTCTTTCTCTGATCCAAAGGAGGTATTTTGACATTTGATGGCACAATTAGTTGGCCATCTTTGACAAGTAAGTCAAAAATCTCGTCACATTTAGTGACATCAAAGGTATAAACCTTCTTTGGGAATTTGTCACTTTTCTCATTTTCAACAATCTCTTTCCCTTTTGTGGGAACCAATAATTTGCAGGAATAAGGCGGAGCCTGTTTTAATTCAGCGAGGTCGATTTCGACCTCTTCGAATTCGAATTCAGGATATTCTTCTGCTTCCTCAGTCCCAACATAGGAAATCCTTTCTTTCTTGCTATTCTTAAAGACTCTGGCTTTTTCGGCCTTTAGCCTTTCGACCTGTCGAACCCTATCGGCTAATTGAGCCATATCCCTCAAATATTGAGTGTCTAGTTTCTTTTGAATAGAGTAATCCAAGCCACCAGCGGCCATTTCGACTAACTCATGTTCAGGCACTACTGTGTAACATCTGGATTTCAAAAGCCTAAATCTATTCAGATAATCATCTATGGGTTCGGTGAACTTTCTCTTAACACTGGCCAATTCCTTCAAGCTTATCTTCGACTGTCCCATGTAAAATGGTTCATGGAATAATCTCTCCAAGAGAGCCCAAGTATCAATGGACCCAGGAGGCAAAGTGGTAAACCATGTGAAGGCGTTTTTAGTCAAGGAACTTGGGAAGTATTTGATCCTGAGATCTTCATTATTGACTATATCTCCCGCTTCGGTTAGATATCTCGCTATGTGTTCGACTGTTGACTCATTGGTATCCCCAGCGAACTTTGTAAATTTAGGGACTTTATATCCCCTTGGTAAATCAGTATGCATTATGCAATCCAATATAGGAGAAGCATAATTTGGCCTTCTCATTCCTGTGTTGAGGCCATTCTGGGCCATGACTCTCTCTATCATGGTGGTTAGATTGTTTTCTGCCAAGATGTTATCGTTTCGAATTCTATGAACGACAGCATCGGCATCTTGATTTCGACCAACCAAGACAACTCCCCTAGGTTGTTCTTCTCGAAACTCTGGGGCTTCTAGCCTTTCGACCCTTGCCCCTGGTTCCATAATTTCTCTTTGTGGGCCTGGGATTATTGGGGCTTCTAACCTTGGTGCCCTGGCCCCTAAGTTAACTTCTTCTCTGGGTGGTCTATAAATTGGGTCGTTAGCAATTTGTTCTATAACAGGCATGTTTGCTCGAAATCCCGCCTGATTCTGCCTACGCCTTTCTGGAGGAGCAAAGAAATCTGCTATTCGACTCATGTTGTCAGCGTTTTCCCTGTTTGTCACAGTCACATTTTGCACTATTGGGGCAAATATCTCCTGCATGGTTTGTGCTAACACCCCTATCATATTATGGTTACTGTCATCCATCAATTGCCTAAAAGCCAACTGGTTTTCTATGGTTAAAATAGGCATTGTGCTATAACCCACTGACCCTTGGTTATTTGTCATAAACTGATTCGCCCCAGACCCAGACCCTAGTTGTGGGGATGAATTCGATGTGGAATTGTGTAAACCTGCCATAAAAGATGTTGGCATTCCATAAGAGGAATTTCTGGTTCTATTTCCATCGAAATCGGGTGGTCTAGTTAATGGAGTGGCGAAATGGGATTGTGTCCCTGATGGTGGAACGAATCCCCCAGGGTAACCAATGGTTCCAGTATTTCCTAAGATCGAACTATTAGTTGATATGCCACTTACTCCATTGGTGGCTATATTACTGGTTGAAGATGCAACAGACTGTGCATTCGAAGGGATCACATTAGATGTTCCGATCGAAGTGGACACATTAGTGCCTGTTGTATGTGGGGCATTTTGTTCCCCTTGTTGATTGTCAGAATTAGACATTTTGTCCACACGTTTTCTTCTGGATAAAGGTTGGTTGTTGTTGGTTATTTTACCACTTCTCAGGTTCATAAAACAACAAACTTCTTAGGTTCCAACGTTTTTATAATGGTTATGTCTCAACAATCTTTATTTCTAATATCCAATTATTGGTCCCACCGGGTGTGCCAATTTGTTTCCAGTGATTTCTGGTAAACAACCGCTAGTCTTCCAAACTATCGAATAATCTTTCTGACTGTTATTCAATTCCTCTAGTAACTCACAGGATCGACTAGATTGATCCTAGGATTCCTTGGTCATTAGGGTAACTCTCATGATCGAACAAATATTCATGGTTGATATTTGAGTGTTGTATAGGTGTTTGGCTTATTTCGATTTCTCTCTTAAAGGTCTAAAGATGTAATCAAAATGTGCGTGTACGAAACTAAGTTGCATGAATAAATGTTAATTGTAAAGACATGTAAAATTTCATAAAAGGCAAGTAAATGGTTTCGAATTATAAAAACAGTTAATGTAAAGGATGTTCTGGAACGTAAAAAGGTTTGAAATATGAAGAAAGCGTTTAATGCAAGAAATCTGTAAATGACTTTAAGTAAAAATAGGCGTTCGAAGGATAAAGCTTGAAGGTAAAGGCATGGAAAGTATGACAGTTTTCTGAAATGTAAAGTGCTTGAAATGTGAAGAAAGCATTGAAATGTAAAACTTTAATGAAGAGATTTTGAAGTGAAAAGACTGTAAATGAGAAAACTTATAAATGTTATTTGACAGAAAGATAAAGAAAAGTACTGGAAATGGTAAAAGGTTTTCATTAAATCATAAATATATGGTGCTATCATACGTACATTGCTCTTGCATTCGTTTCCCTTGCCATGTGGTAGTTTGAATGTTACTGAGTATTTAGTACAATAGATATGACACACGAAATCCTAATACTAAGACTTCTATTTATAGTAATTCGACCATAACGGTCTTGCTATAGGATTATGCCACGTTCAGAACATGCAGAACAATGCCTCTTTCTTCTTTCCACGTGTCTCCAAATGCTCCAGCACATAAATTTCAAACTTCGAATGTCCCGCTTCCATTTGAATTTCAAATGCTTTGGTACTTCTCCGTTTCGAACGCACTTCCCAGACACAGCCTTGTTGTTATTTCGAGACTTCTTTAGATATGTTCCCATAATTGCCACTCGAAGCTCCAGCTTTGACATGCTTATTCGAAACACTGCTTCTGCTACTTCGAAACATGACGCTTTGCTTCATTCCGATCGAAACATTTAGTTCATTTGGCTTCTAATAATATTATCAAAATCTTCAGCCAACACCCGGCGAACCAAAAGGGTTTGGGCAAAAATAAGGGATGAAAATAAATAAAATCTGTACACCCGGTAAGTCGAAAACCTGAAAAGGCGGCTTGGGAAAGAATGGGTATCCCGGTGGACTGAAAACCCGAAAGGGAGGTCCAGGCAAAAGATTAGGGATAAGCATAACATTATGTCTCATTAGATCACTTCGCATCCAGACTTCGGTATCAACTATCAGGCTCGGACGGCACCAATCAATCAGATTCATCTTCGACTAAGCAGCAAAGTGATGAGATGCTTGAAGATATAAAGGCAATAGCAGAGTTGGAACCCAGTGGGATTATTCACATAGCTGTTTTGCTTTTCCTTTCACAAATTGTATAAATTTTATTTGTTCGGCGGCGTTCTCTTACTAGGACGTCAACCTCTTGTACAAAAGCGCCTATTTACAGGCAAACTTCAAAATCAATACAAATTCATTTTCAGATTATTTTTCCTTTATCTGTTTTGTTTTTCAAAGAACGTCCAAAGTTTCATTTTTGATATATGCATTTGACATTAATTGCTGCTCGTAAATACTTACATGCAAAACGAAAGATGAATTACCGGTAACATCAGAAACAGGGGCAATAAGAATTGTCCGAGCTGTCTAGTTGTTATGTCCACCAAGGTACCAAGGTAGGGTCAGCTGAAGAATATGACCAAGATACCTTCACTCCCCGCGGGATAAGATAGTAATGATAGTTCTCTCAGCCGAAACTTGTAACTATGAACAAATCAGCGATGCTCTCCCCAAGCAGAGTTAATCCACCATCAGCCCTAAAAAGGTTTGGTATCCCCAGAAGATCTTAGTATTCCTCAACGGAGTATAAAGATATTCTCCAGCAAGTATAAGAGCATCCACGGCAGTCTTAATATTCTTCAAATGGAGTATAATAATGTTCCCCGATGGAATACAAGATACCCCAGTGGAGCCATTTCCCCAGCACGGTCTGAAAAGAGTTTCCCCAATAGAGCTGAATCATCATCCCCAGTAGACTCTGGAAGCTTATCCCCTGCAGAGCACAAATAAGTCTCCTCAGCCAAATTCAGAGGTTATCCCCACAAAAGTCTAACATGGTTATCCCTAGCAAGTTGCAACTGAAAGATCATCCTCAGCAAAGTTCTTTCTTTCCTCGAACAGGAGTTCAATCCTCAGCAGATTCAATATCACCAGCAACGGTAATCCATCCCCAGCGGAGTTCATCATTGAAATCCCCAACAGAGCTTATCAACGGAATCCCCAGCGAAGTTTATCTTAAAATCTTCAGCAGAACATCTCTTCCCCACAAAGTAATTCCCCCACAGAGTAATCTCTTCATCAGTTTATTCCCCAACGGAGTTCTTTTCTCCTGCAGGCTTATTCTCACAATCATCTCTGTTCATCATCCCCAGCGGAAACGAAGAACCCTACTCTATTCTCCAGCAGCTCCGGGATTTATTTTCCCCAGCTAAAACATCACATTTTCATACATCATGATACATGCATATACGCATCACACAAATACAATCTCATTTATTTTAAGAGCATCATTGCTTGATCCATCTCATGCATTGCATATGACTGACCTTTACCTTTCAGGAAAGATGCAGTTAAGTTCTCAGCTTAGTCGAAGATCTGACCAGTTCTCAAATCTCAATTGAATTATCCTCGGTTGAATTTCAGATAAGGTTCTCAACCTCAACAGTTTCTCTACGTCATAGTGTGGACGAGTACTATAACCTCAACGGTATACTCCACTGAGCACGAGTCAGTTCCTAGATCTTGATGTTTTCCTCCGTCATAGTGTGGATAAGTTCTATAACCTCAACGGTATACTCCGTGGAGCACGAGACAGTTCCTAGATCTTGATGAAGATGTTTCCCTACGTCATAGTGTGGACGAGTACTATAACCTCAACGGTATACTCCGGTGAGCACGAGTCAGTTCCTAGATCTTGATGTTTTCCTCCGTCATAGTATGGACAAGTTCTATAACCTCAACGGTATACTCCATTGAGCACGAGACAGTTCCTAGATCTTGATGAAGATGTTTCCCTATCTCATAGTGTGGACGAGTATTATAACCTCAACGGTATACTCCGGTGAGCATGAGTCAGTTCCTAGATCTTGATGTTTTCCTCCGTCATAGTGTGGACAAGTTCTATAACCTCAACGGTATACTCCATTGAGCACGAGACAATTCCTAGATCTTGATGAAGATGTTTCTCTACGTCATAGTGTGGACGAGTACTATAACCTCAATGGTATACTCCGGTGAGCACGAGTCAGTTCCTAGATCTTGATGTTTTCCTCTGTCATAGAGTGGACAAGTTCTATAACCTCAACGGTATACTCCGTGGAGCACGAGACAGTTCCTAGATCTTGATGAAGATGTTTCTCTACGTCATAGTGTGGACGAGTACTATAACCTCAACGGTATACTCCATTGAGCACGAGACAGTTCCTAGATCTTGATGAAGATGTTTCCCCCCCAATTGGATTATGGACAGGTTCTTAAAACTCATCTGAGGCATTCTCTCAGTTGAATTACAAGCAAGTTCCTAAATCCCAATAAAAGGTTAGACTTCCCCAGCGAAATCTTTTACAACAACAGGTATGCAAGTTCTCTCTAAGGAATCTTTTATGCGATCGACACTCCTACAGATGGAATCTGTAAGCCCATCCTCCTATCAACAATCTCCAAATGGCATCTGTAAGCCCATTCCCGACATCACTGAAGTAGTGAAAAACACAAGAAGGGGGGTTGAATTGTAAAACTGAAATCTAATGCAATGAACAAGATATTTTTATCCTGGTTCGTTTGATCTCAAACTACTCCAGTCCACCCGTCAAGGTGATTTCGCCTCTCTCCAACGAGGTCTTAATCCACTATATTCAACTGAATATTACAGACTGCTTTAACAACTGCTAAAGCCTTCTTGATGCAAACCACAACCCGGTTTGTCAAGGCAACACTTTCTTACAAAGAAATCAAATCTAAGTGTGTGAATGTTTTCTACAAAACTGTATCACAACTGTGATGTATACACAAATTAAAGCTTAGAAACTAGATTGCTAAACAATGATAGAATATCAGAATGTGTAGTGTTTAGCAAAACTGAGAGAAAGAAGATTTTGATCAGCTTTTATGCGTGTAAAGATTTGGAGAGCATTAGCCATTTCAATCTTCAAAGTCTTGTTTATATAGCACTGAGATGTTGAACGTTGGAGCAAATATTCTTGATTCAATGCTATTAACAAACTTTCCTTATCGAGCAGATCTTGTCTGGAATGAGGCCGTTGGTATTAATTTGCTTTTAATGCACAGTACCGTTGCTTACTTAATGCAAGTTCTGGCTTGGCTCATTCTGACTCTGCTTAGCTGCTGATGAACTGTTGTGTTTCTTTATCAGAGTGTTGAGCGCAGTCTTGTTCATCAGGCTTCAGCATGTACGTGAGTTGATCATCTGATTCTGACATTCTGATATGGCAACTTCTGATGCTGATGTCAGGGACCAAATTCTGATGCTGAATAGATGTGATCTTGCTTATATCAATCAGAGTATCTGCAAGTCAGAACATAATAATTTTAGGCAGCAGATAGTTCATACATGAATCATATACATAATATATCTTTTCACTTTGTTATCATCAAAACTTAAATATAGGGTAGTAGATTCAAACTTTGTTCTAACAATCTCCCCCTTTTTGATGATGACAAAAACTAGATATTTTTAAATGAAAATAATGTGAAAAGGTATCAGAGAGATGCATCAGAGTAAGAGGTAAAAAGATAAGGAGTAAAAAGATATCAGAAATGAGAGATACTCCCCCTGAGTTTATTACTTCCCTTTGATTACAAGTGTTCTTCAGGATCAGATCTTTTTGCCTTTCTTTGAACATCAGAGTATCAGAGTCTTTGACTATCAGAAGCTTTGGATCAGCATATCAGGGCAGAGCTTCAGATCAGCGTATCAGAGCTTTTCTTGTCAGAGCTTTGCTTTGGATCAGAGTCTCAGAGCGGATCAGAGCTTCATAGTGATCAGGGCTTCATAGCTTTTAGTCTTCAGAGTGTCCAGGAGCTTCCTTGTACCTGTAGACTTTAAGCAAAACAGAAAAAAAACATTTTCAAGTAATAGAGTTAGAATGTTTGGGAATTTCTGTCTTAGTTAACCGTTATTGTTTAAAATATCATTCTTGTTCTCCCCCTTTTTGTCAGCAATCAAAAAGTGTAGGTGAGTGCTAAAACAATTAAGATCAGAAAAACTAATCATATTAAAAGGGTTCAGAATCAAAACATGACAATAGTACAAAACATATTCAAGTAGTGCATCAGAAAATCAAAGAAAACATGAAAAAGACATGAATGAAAAAAGACTAAGGTTGAGGAGGCAAGCGTGTGAACAGGTTCTCCAGCATGGCTTTGATCTGATCAGCAGTCTCATTCTGCTTGTACACCATGCTGACAACAGTGTCAATCTTGTTATCCTGCACATCCATTCTTTCTTTCATCTTCTGGTTGTTTTCATCCATCCTTTGTTGCAGACGCATGTCATTCAGCTTTAGTTCTTCCAGAGTATGCATGTCCAAGGCAGCTTGAGAAGCATCAGAAGCAGGAAGCTTCTGAGAGCTTTCTTTAACATCTTCTGCTTGACTTTCTTCAGCTTGAATGGTCTTGTCTTCTTCTGGTTGCACCTTTGAAGCTAGCTGTTTCTCAGACCAAGGTTCACTATCCAGAGGGAGCACGTCTTCTTTCAGAAGCTGACTTCCAACTTCATTCAGAAGCTTGCTGAAATTCTGTTGTGCCTGCTCATAGTTGATATCCTGCAACTTGAGGGCTTCAGCACGTACCCAAAGTCTGAATTGTGACCAGAGCTGATCAGAAGCAGCTGGGTCAATCATTCCAGGACAGACTTGCTTCAAAGAAGCAATCCATTGCTGTACACCTGTTTCAAAATTCATAATACCAGAGCCAACATCTGGTTGTTTTGGTTTTGGGATGGCAATTTTATGTTTCAAATCAGCAAGACAGTCAAGACTGGTTAAGTCTATGAAGGTCCTGCTGGGGTTTTCAGAGGTTTTCTGGGCAGCAGTTTGTTTTGGAGATGGAGTTTCAGAATCAGAGATTATGATTGGACTGGGTGGTGTTTTGGGAGTATTTGGTGGTGTAGATTCTGGTGAGGATGGCAACTGTGCTAAGGTGATAGTTGTTCCACCTGGCAGCTGGATTGCCAGAGGTGATGGTTGAGGTGAATGAGGTTCAGATGGTTGAGGAGAAGGAGTTTCAGAGTGATGAAACTCTGGTTGAGGTGATGGTGGATTAAGTTCTGGTTGAGGAGAGGGAGACGGAATTGCTGGTTGAGGAGAAGTTGTTGGAATTTCTGGTTGTTCAGGGATAAGGGGTTCTTCTGGAATTGATGAGAGTGGTTGTTGTTGTTCTGGTTCTTCAGCAGATTGCTGTGGTTCAGGTTGTGGAGGAGGAACAATTTGTGGTTCAGAGTTTGGTTGATCAGAGGTGTGTTGATCAATGTCAGACAGCACTTGGTCAGTTGCTGATGTTGTTGAGATTGTTGGTTTGGGATGTTTGTTTCTGGGTCTTCTGAGTTTTAATGCCTCAGAAGGGTCCTCTTATGGTACAGTTTCATCTATGGTAGGGATGGGGATTGAGATTCTATGAGAGGTTTGAGGAGGAATAGATGCTGGAATAGTAGAAGAATTTAAAACAGAAGCAGCAGATAAATTACCTCTTTTCTTGGGTGTCTGCTGGGATGATCCTTCTGATGGTGCCTTCCTCTTCTTTGTCTTCTTCAGAGTCACTTCTTGCTGAGGTTGATGCAGAGCTTTGATAATCAGATTTGGATCTGTACCATCTGCCTTGCACGCATCCAAGTACCTGAGAACCACCTCTGGTTTAGATTCTATTTCAGAAAATAAAGGAAAGTCACTCAGAGGAACTCTTCTGCTGGTGATATCAGCAATAGGAGTGGATTTGGGTTCCTTTTGAATATTCTCTATCAACTTCATTTTCTTCAAGTTCTTTGCGTTCAGAGGTTTCCCAACTGTTGGTTCAATGGTGCTTAGCTCTTGAGCTTCTATCAGATGCTCTATCAGCCTATTCTCTGTCAGAATATCTGATATCAACCTTCCAAAGGGTATCCAATCCCTCTTGGTTCTTTCTTCTTCCCTGGTTTCCTTCACACTTGTTCTGAGGTGGTTGAACAGAAAATGAGCCAAATTGATTTTTACCTTCTGATCAATAAAGTGGATCAGAAATTGCTGATCCACATTTATGTAATCAGGTGAACTGGTTGGCTTCCTATGGTTGAAGCACCCCAGAATTATCTTAGCCCAAACTCTGTAATGATCCTTCAGATCTTTGATCTTGCTGCTGGGCACCCCATGGGTGAAAATCCTTACAGCTATCACGCCCACATCAGCATATCTCTCAGCCATGTCCACACAACGAACGCCACCGCCACTGTAACCGATTAACCTTGCAATGTGATCCTCAGTGATCACAATCTTCTTCCCCATAACGAAGGAGGTGACTAGATGCGTTGAAGCCTTGGCATGAATCCAGAATTCTTTGACTAGCATAGGGAATGTTGGTCCAACTAACCTGTCAAAATACCTTTCCCACTTCTGTGCCCTAACTTCTTCAGTTAGGTCAAAACCGTTCTCCTTCAAGCTTCCAAAATCAATGATTAATTCAGAAAGCACTTCAAGATTCTTCACAGGAGTGAGGAGTGTTCTGAATGGCACTTGATACTGCTCAGATGATGCTTTCTTCTGAGGACCTGCAGAAGCACTGCTGGAGGTTGCCATGTTCACACTAAAAAGGTTTTGAGAAGAAACTGAGAAAAAAGGGTTTTGCAAGAGATGAACACAGAAAAAATGCAGAGAATGCTTGAGTATTAGTGAGAAACTGTAAAGGATTAGAATGAGAGGTTCAAGTGTTTAAATAGAGTTTCAAAATATTTTGAAAAGATAAACGTTTTTTAAGAAAGAGAAAAATCATGATTGCATTTTAAAAGCATGATTACTTTTCATTAAATGCTTGCTGATTTTGGGGGATTTGAGAAAGATACTTAAAAACGGTTACCAGACATGTGTCTCAATGCACCCAATCAGCGCTTTGCCTTCTCAGAAGCGTGCACGCATTCTGCTTCAGAGATTTGCTGATGATTGGATGACACTTGTTTGATGTAGTGATCAGCACGTCTGTCTTTGAGCTTAGACTCTCAGATCTTTAGACTTGCATCTGATATAATCTGCATGTTCTATCTTTCTGAAAGAAGATTGATCAGAAGTTCACAGTAAAACAATTACATTCTGAAAGTAAATATATGGAATTAAAACATTTTCACTCTGGACAGATTTTCATGCTGAGATGTTTCAGAATGAAATTAAACCTATCTTCTGAAAGGGGTTTAGTAAAGATATAAGCCCATTGATGGTCTGTATCTATAAATTTTAAGTTCAAAATTCCTTTCTGAATATAGTCCCTAATGAAGTGATGTTTTATTTCTATATGCTTAGCTCTAGAATGTAAAATGGGATTCTTACTTAAGCAAATAGCAGAAGTATTATCACAGAGTATAGGAATGTTACTCTCAAAAATCTGGAAGTCTTCAAGCTGACTTTTCATCCAGAGCATTTGTGTGCTACATCCTGCTGCTACTATGTACTCAGCTTCTGCTGTTGATAGCGCAATTGTTGATTGCCTTTTGCTGGACCAAGAGATCAGATTTTCTCCCAGAAACTGGCAGCTTCCAGAAGTACTTTTACGTTCCACTCTGTCTCCAGCAAAATCAGCATCGCAGTAGCCTACTAAGTTGTAATCACTAGATTTTCTATAAAACAAACCCAGATTAGTAGTACCTTTCAGATACTTGAAAATTCGCTTAACAGCTGTTAAGTGAGATTCTCTAGGATCTGATTGGAATCTAGCATAGATACAAACACTGAATAATATGTCAGGTCTTGAAGCAGTCAGATAGAGGAGAGAACCAATCATACCTCTGTAGACTTTCTGTTCTACATTTTTGCTTACCTCTTCTCTTTCCAGAATGCACGTGGGATGCATTGGAATCTTTGATGGCTTACATTCTGAGAGGTCAAATTTCTTCAGAAGATCTCTGATGTATTTGCTCTGATGAATGTAAGTTCCCTCTGGAGTTTGATTGATCTGAATTCCTAGAAAGAATTTCAGTTCCCCCATGAGGCTCATCTCAAATTCTGCCTGCATACACTTAGCAAATTTTCTTCCAAGAGAAGGATTAGTAGAACCAAAAATAATATCATCAACATAAATTTGACAGACTAAGATGTCATTCTTAACTGATTTACAGAATAGAGTAGTGTCCACTTTCCCTCTGGTGAATTCATTTTCTAATAGAAAGTTACTCAGCCTTTCATACCAAGCTCTGGGAGCTTATTTCAGACCATATAGTGACTTCTTTAGTTTGAAAACATGTTCTGGATGTTTTGTATTTTCAAAACCAGGGGGTTGGTGTACATAGACTTCTTCTTCTATATAACCATTTAAGAATGCACTTTTGACATCCATCTGATACAGAGTGATGCCTCTATTAACAGCAAATGAAATTAAAAGTCTGATAGATTCTAACCTGGCGACTGGGGCAAGTATAGTCTATCCCCTCTTGCTGATTATAACCTTGTGCAACCAGTCGTGCCTTGTTTCTGATGACTTCACCTTGTTCATTTAGCTTGTTTCTGAACACCCATCTTGTTCCAATGACGTTGAATCCTTTTGGTCTGGGAACGAGATCCCATACGTCGTTTCTGGTGAATTGATTCAGCTCTTCTTGCATTGCCAGAATCCAGTCATTATCCAGAAGTGCTTCATCAATAGAAGAAGGTTCAATCAGAGACACAAGTCCCATAAGAGTTTCTTCAGAGTTTCTGAAGCTTGCTCTTGTTCTGATTGGATCTTCCTTTCTTCCTAAGATAGTCTCTTCTGGGTGATCCAAGCTGCTTCTGGGTAATCTCTTCTGGGGTTGATCAGCAGCTGTTGTAGGATTGCTAGCAGTGCTCCTTTCAGATGTTGAAGGAGTGTCTGTGTTGAGAGCTTCTGATGACTTGTCTTCAGAACCTGTAAATTCAATTTCCATACCTGCAAAAACTTCATTCTGCTTTGACTTTTCAGAGTCAAGCTTATCATCAAAACGAACACTGATTGATTCTTCCACAATCTGTGTTTCTGTATTGTATACTCTGTACCCTCTTGAGCATTCAGAGTATCCTAACATAATACACTTCTGTGCTTTAGAGTCAAACTTGTTCAAATAATTCTTTGTATTTAATATAAAGCAAGTACATCCAAATGGATGAAAATATGAAATGTTGGGCTTTCTGTTCTTCCACAATTCATATGGAGTCTTTTCCAGAATAGGTCTTATTGAGATTCTATTCTGAATGTAGCACGCTGTGTTTATTGCCTCTGCCCAGAAGGTCTTAGAAACGTTTGTCTCATTGATCATGGTTCTGGCCATTTCTTGCAATGTTCTGTTCTTTCGTTCTACAACTCCATTTTGTTGGGGAGTTCTAGGACAAGAGAAATCATACAGAATGCCTCTGTCATTAAAGAATGACTCAAAATCTTTGTTTTCAAATTCTCCACCATGATCACTTCTGACTTTAACGATTCTAAGATCCTTTTCATTCTGAACTTGGTTACAGAAGGTAACAAACACAGAGTGTGACTCGTCCTTGTGTCTTAAGAACTTTACCCATGTCCATCTGCTATAGTCATCTACGATTACTAACCCATACTTCTTACCACTGACTGAAGCAGTTTTAACTGGTCCAAATAAGTCAATGTGCAGAAGTTCTAATGGCTTAGAGGTAGAAACAACATTTTTGGATTTAAAAGAAGGTTTTGCAAACTTGCCTTTCTGACATGCTTCACACAGAGCATCTGACTTGAACTTCAAATTAGGAAGTCCTCTGATCAGATTGAGTTTGTTAATCTGAGATATTCTTCTCATACTAACATGCCCCAATCTTCTGTGCCAGATCCACTGCTCGTTGTTAACAGACAGAAGGCATTTTACATTCTGACTCTTTAGTTCAGAAAGTTTGATTTTGTAAATGTTGTTTTTCCTCTTACCATTAAACAGGATAGTCCCATCTTTCTGACTAACAGCTTTACATGATTTTTGATTAAAGATTATATCATAACCGTTATCACTTAATTGACTTATGGATAACAGATTATGCATCAATCCATCTACTAGCAGAACATTATTAATAGAGGGAAGATTTCCATTACCTACAGTTCCAGAGCCAATTATCTTTCCCCTCTGATTGCCTCCAAAGCCAACGTGGCCTCCAGGCTTAAGTTCCAGGCTTTGGAACATATGCCTTCTTCCCGTCATGTGTCGTGAGCAGCCAGAGTCCAGGTACCATGACTGGTGTTTCTGACTTGCTGCTAAAGATATCTGTAACATGTATTATTTTATCCTTAGGTACCCAGATTTTCTTGGGTCCTGATTTGTTAGTTTTACGAAAACTCTGGTTGAATTTTGGTTTCACAGAGTGCTTACTGCTAGTGTATTTAATATCATGTGTGTGACCATACACAAAGTGTGAATTCAGAGGAGTGTGTTTAATTGTTAAGTCCATGACATTCTTTGGTGTAGGAACCTTACCTTGGTATCCTATTCCTTTCCTGCCGTTTCTGCTAACTCCATAGATCATTGAAGCCATTCTGCTTCTATCTATGCTTTTAGCTAGGAACTTCTGGAAACTGTGATCATACTCCTTGATGATCTCATCAGCGTTGCTGGGAGTTTCAGAAATTGGTTCCTTCTGAGAGTTTTGTAAAGTGTTTTCTAATTTTGAAATCTTATTTCTCAGCTCATAATTCTCCAATTTGAGACTCTCAGTCTTATTAGAGTCATATTCAAGATTCCTTTTCAAGTCTCTGAATTTAACTCTAATTTGTTGATACCGTTCCAGAATCTCATTAAGGCTTTCAGCAAGTTCAGCCTTTGTAAAGTTAACAGCAAAGTTAGGAAATACCTCTTCAGTATCTGATTCTGAGTCTGATTCAGAAGCTTCACTATCTTCTGAGATGTTAGCCATGAGAGTTATGTTTGCCCTCTCATCATCTGATTCTGAGTCAGCTTCAGACGATTCAGAGTCATCCCATGTGGCCATGAGACTTTTCTTCTTCTCTCTTCCAAACTTCCTTTTGGGCTTTTCCCTCTGAAGCTTTGGGCAGTCACTCTTATAGTGTCCTTGCTCATTGCACTCATAGCAGATGATGTCCTTGGTGTTTGGCTTTTTGCTGCTGGAGGAGCCTTCAGATCTTCTGTATCCAGAGGAAGAATCTATCCTTCTGTATCTGGAAGAAGACTCGTTCTGATCAGATCTTCTGGGATTCCTGAACTTCCTTTGTCTTTGCTTCCATAGTTGATTTACTCTTCTGGAGAGGAGGGAGAGTTCGTCTTCTTCTGATGAGGATCCATCAGATGTTTCTTCAACTGCCTGCAAAACTTTAGACTCAAATTTTTTGTTAGATTTTAATGCTAAAGGCTTACCTTGCTTCTGAGGCTCGTCAGCTTCTAGCTCTATCTCATGACTTCTGAGGGAGCTGATAAGTTCCTCCAGAGTGATTTTGTTGAGATCTTTAGCTAGCTTCAGAGCTGTAACCATAGGTCTCCACTGCTTGGGTAAACTTCTGATGATTTTCTTGACATGGTCAGCAGTAGAGTATCCTTTGTCCAGAACCTTGAGACCAGCTACCAGAATCTGGAATCTTGAGAACATTGTTTCAATGGATTCAGATTCTTCCATTTTGAACGCCTCATACTTCTGAATGAGCGCCAGAGCTTTAGTTTCTTTGACCTGAACGTTGCCCTCATGCGTCATTCTGAGTGAGTCAAAAATGTTCTTTGCTGTGTCTCTGTTGGAGATCTTTTCATACTCAGTATAGGAGATGGCGCTGAGGAGGATGGTTCTGGCCTTGTGGTGATTCTTGAAGTCACACTTTTGTTGGTCAGACATTGTTTTTCTATCAATCTTCTGACCGCTTGCATTCACAGGGTGCGTGTATCCATCTGTCACCATATCCCACAGATCAGCATCATGTGCTAGAAAGAAGCTTTCAATTCTGTCTTTCCAATAATCAAAGTTTTCTCCATCAAAGACTGGAGGTTTGCCGCTGAATCTGTCTATGTCTTCATTGTTGTCATTGCTGATGTGAGAATTGTTTCCTGCCATTGTGTTTTTCTGACGCTGGATCTTGTACTGACACGGTTAAGTGTTTTAGCTCAGAACCAGGCGCTCTGATGCCAATTGAAGTAGTGAAAAACACAAGAAGGGGGGGTTGAATTGTAAAACTGAAATCTAATGCAATGAACAAGATATTTTTATCCTGGTTCGTTTGATCTCAAACTACTCCAGTCCACCCGTCAAGGTGATTTCGCCTCTCTCCAACGAGGTCTTAATCCATTATATTCAACTGAATATTACAGACTGCTTTAACAACTGCTAAAGCCTTCTTGATGCAAACCACAACCCGGTTTGTCAAGGCAACACTTTCTTACAAAGAAATCAAATCTAAGTGTGTGAATGTTTTCTACAAAACTGTATCACAACTGTGATGTATACACAAATTAAAGCTTAGAAACTAGATTGCTAAACAATGATAGAATATCAGAATGTGTAGTGTTTAGCAAAACTGAGAAAAAGAAGATTTTGATCAGCTTTTATGCGTGTAAAGATTTGGAGAGCATTAGCCATTTCAATCTTCAAAGTCTTGTTTATATAGCACTGAGATGTTGAACGTTGGAGCAAATATTCTTGATTCAATGCTATTAACAAACTTTCCTTATCGAGCAAATCTTGTCTGGAATGAGGCCGTTGGTATTAATTTGCTTTTAATGCACAGTACCGTTGCTTACTTAATGCAAGTTCTGGCTTGGCTCATTCTGACTCTGCTTAGCTGCTGATGAACTGTTGTGTTTCTTTATCAGAGTGTTGAGCGCAGTCTTGTTCATCAGGCTTCAGCATGTACGTGAGTTGATCATCTGATTCTGACATTCTGATATGGCAACTTCTAATGCTGATGTCAGGGACCAAATTCTGATGCTGAATAGATGTGATCTTGCTTATATCAATCAGAGTATCTGCAAGTCAGAACATAATAATTTTAGGCAGCAGATAGTTCATACATGAATCATATACATAATATATCTTTTCACTTTGTTATCATCAAAACTTAAATATAGGGTAGTAGATTCAAACTTTGTTCTAACAATCACAATACTGATACACCATGCGAGTGCAAATTTTTGGGCACTCTAGTGTTCAATTATCTTCCACCTTCGGATCACGAAAGGCTCGAAAGCCAATCTATACCCTCAGGTTTAAGAAAATTTAACAGGGGCAACTGTTATACCCCAAAATTTTCCCTCCCATATTCCTCAAGATGTGTCAAGAATGATCTTCAAGTTGCTCAAGATGACTCAAGAGTTGGACAGTCAAATCACCTCCTAAGGCAGTCAAATCAAAATTAGAGTTTTGTGTTGCATCAAGGTCCTCATATCCAAATGACCTCAAATGCTTCCCAATGTCTTAATATGTTCTTAAGTTCATCCATATCAAATTTCAAGCCTTGCAGAGGAAGTTTGGTCAGTCAATTGCTCAAGAGACCCAAAAATCGACTATGCTAGGGCAAAAGTCAACTGTGTCCCAAATACAGTCAAACCTCAAGATTTTTTGTCAACATTCTCATTTTGAAGGATAATTCATCATTTTATAAAGGGTTGATCATGATTCATCAAGGATTGATCAAGATTCATCAAGATTCAAAAGTTGCTAAATTAGGGTTTTGCAGGAAAAGTCAACTCAACTTTGACCAGAAATAAATTTCTCATACTTTATGATAAATGACCCATCCAAAGCTCATTTTGAATAGGATGCAATTTCCTACAATCCATCTTCACACCCCAAGATCAAGAAATGCTCTAACAAAAAGTTACTAATTTGGACATTATAGGTCATTTTTGAAAGTCAACAAAAACACCTTTTTTGCCAAAGCATATAACTTGATCATGGAATATCAAAATGATATGATTCAAAACGGTTTGGTTAGAGGACATCTCAAGGTTTTTAAAAAGTCCAAGAACACCTCCAAAAGTTCAAAATTGAAGAAGTTATGCATTGTTGAAGTTGGGCATTTTTCCAAATTTGCCAAAAGTCAACTATCCTCAAAACTCCAATTTTTGACAAAAGGGCCCACTTTTTTCCACTTAATATAGTCTTGTCATGCCACACACGTGTCTCATACTTAGTTTCATGGCCATTCATTTATTTTTCTATTTTATTTTATTTTTATTGATTTAATTCATTTTAAATCAATATTAAATCAAATAAAATCTAAAAATTGATGTAAAGGGATATTTGTGATTTGTACAACTTGCAATTATCATTATTCATCAAATCAATTCGTATCAAGGCTCATTCAAGCATAAAAAAATCAGTTTTGGCTTATTTTTGGAAGTTTGATAATGGAGATCAAAATCAAATCATGAATCTTCAATGCACTTGATTTCAGACCAAAAGAGCAAACCTAATTCACTCTATAACACTCACACAAGCAAGCCAGACCAAAGACGCGCACAAAGCTCTGCAGAAACGGCCAGAACGAGTTTGGAAAAAAGATTGAAAAGTGAGAGATCAAGAACAACATTAGAGGCCAATTCAATCCAAAATAACAATGCAGCTCTCTTGCCAGCAACCTCCTGAAGCAATACCAATCAAAACCAAGCATTCCCATTGCCTAAATCGCACTGTAAGTCATCACGAACTGACCTCTGAAAATGGAATCCAAACCTCCAGTTCTTGCATCTTTTCTTTAAAATATTGGCATATTTGTGATTGTCATTTGATTTAGAATGTTTTTGCATTATTCAATTTTATTTCTGGACCCTGTATCATGATGCTCGAACCTAGGGTTCTCGTTCTTGTTTTTTAGGCCTTTTTGATACAGGCAAAATCAATGCTAATGGTGGATATAGGCATGACCAGGAGGAAGAGACGGGTGCATTGGTACTCCTGGATTTTGTTTACATGGCCTGGAGAGGTTTTTTTGAAATGCCCTACGAATCCTCCTGCGGATAAAAATCCGCAGGTAATGAACCAGGGCTATGTGAAGAAGATGATAACGTGGCTGGGCGTGATTGGTTCGTTTGAATCATTAACGCGTTTTTTTATTTTCTTGCCAGGCATAGTTAATTGTTTGTCTTATATTATTTGTTTTCTATTCCACTAACAAGAAACATCAATAGCTCAGTTGGCAAGGCATTAGCGCGTGATACCATTGGGACCTGGGTTCGAATCCCAGGTCCCCCAAAACTTTGTTATAATTTTGTTTCAGATATTCCTGTGCAAGGCAAACAAGGTGGACCATCATATTCCTCATTCAATCAATTGCCAAGTGGCTTCAGGCCAAGATCCAGTGGCCGAAGTTGAAGGACCACCATCCTCCCTGGTCAACAAGCACATACTGGAGTGGAAAGGTCAAACAGGCTGGACGCTTTTAGGCCTTGGAATTGCTAACAATGCTCCCTCTTCAGGCCCACACCCCCCTTGAGTTTATTTACATTTTATTTCTTTTCATTATTTTTCTATTTTTTATTTTACTATTATTATTAAAAATTAACCAATTAACATTTTTTATATAAAATCAGAAAACCCAAAAATTAATATTTTTTTAATTTCACTATTTTATTATTTTTGTAAATAAATTTTAACCAATTAATTTAGTTTTTTAATTAGGTTCAATTTTAACATATTTCGCATTGAATTAAAATCAATATAGAATTAGGGTTTTTAATATTTTTAATCATTCTCATTTTATTTCCTTAATTAAAATAAAAACTCAAAAATATGTTCATTTAATTCAATTATTAATTTAGACTTAAATTCTTAATTCAAAAATAACAAAAATATGCTTTGTTTAATGAAAAAAATGGTCAAAACCCTATGACACTCCGATTCAATTTTCTCGCGCGCGTATTATTTTTGATTCATAATTCAATATTGTAACTGCTTCGGGAATGTAATAATTTTAACTTAGGATTTTTATTTATCGCTTTATTTATTTTTTGCAATTTAATTTTAAGGGTTTGTTTTTGGCGATGTAAATACCCGACGCCTTGTAATAGCTTAGATTTATTTTCCGCAATTTAAATTCCGCAACTATTAACTGTTAGATGTTTGAATAATAGGCTATGCATGACAAGATCAATCTTAACTTAAAATCAACAGTAGCTCACCATGACATGTAAAGATAATATAACTGAAAAACAATACACTCGCACATGCCACTCTTAGGGTACGCCTCACTTGGTTGCCTTGAACGTGGTCATTAAGTATAGGAAGTTTTAGAGGTCGCCCTCTTTTCCAAAGATCATAAGTTGCCTCGAAACGGTTGCCTCAGATAAAATGATCTAAGACATTAGGGTTACCGCTAAGGCATCCTAACATTGCTTTAGTGACCACACGTCCCTTAATCGAATTGACCCGAAAACTCCAACGACGATGCTACTTACTCCTCAATAGTGGGATAGCATTGTCTAAAGGACATTTGTACAGATCAATTCCTTTTTCTAGTAGGTAGATGGTTCTTAAAGTACTTGCTCCTTTTAAAAACAAAACAAAACTTTTCGCACTCACACCTTTCAAACAAAAAACTTCTTTCAAACCCACAAACACAAAGAAAAGCAAATTTTGAAAACACTTTGAGAAAGTACCTAAGAGCCCGTGGATAACCACTGATAGAAAGGGTGATAACACCTTCCCTTTCTATAATCTACCTCCCGAACCCGAGAAACATCTCGAAAAAGGAATTTTTCTGTGCTTTTGTCCTTTTCTTGTTGGATAAAATAAAAGACGGTGGCGACTCTTGCTTACCGTGACATTTTGCAAAAACAAACGCAAAACGCGAACCAGCATTCCAAAACAGTCAGTTCTCATTCCCACCGATCACAAACGGTATCCATCTTTGGCCCTGATTTTGCCTGAAACGCAAAGCCCAAAAAAACAACTATAAACCCTAACAATGGCATTTCATCACACAGGCATCAAAGCACGTAATTAAATATGCAAACACCATCTAAGGGATGATACAAACATGAATATATACTTATAAATCATTTATCATGCATGAACAGCAAAAATAAATTTCAAGAATATGAGCAAACCGTGGCACTGGTACGTGCGATTTCTGAAGGTGTTGATGTGTGCAAGTGATGCTGTTAGCTTCAAGAGGTTTCCAAGAATGGATTGCTGGCCTGGAAACACCTTGAATCGCCTTGTAGAGCAAAATCCGATTGCCTCTTTCTTTGTTAAAAGTTTAGTTTTCTTCTCTCAATCCACACGGCCAAACCTTGTTCTCTTGCTCTAGGAATGTTATGAATATATAGTAGAGTGAATTACATCAACAAAAACTGATCATATCTTTGAAAATTATGGAGATTTGATTTGATTTTTTGCCTTGTATGATTTGTTTCTAAAATAGACCAAAATCATGATTTTTTTAATCCAAATAGCCCTTGCACAATTTGGATGATTTGCTAGCTGTTTATGGACTCATAATGTACACACAAAATCACATCTTTGATTTTATTAGATTATTCCACTATTTAAATTGATTTATTTTGATTTAAATGAATGAAAAATAAAAATAAATAATAAAAATAATAAAATAATAAGTGAATAAGCTCAGGGGTCATGGTTTCTCTTAGGAACAAGTTTCAAACGAGAAAACATGGGCCCCTTTGGGGAAAAAAATTTGACCAATGTTGACTTTATACACATTTCTAAAACTGGCCAACTTTGACAATGCATGTCTCTCTCAATTTTGACTCTAAGAAGGTGTTCTTGGACTTTTTAGAAAGCTTAGGATGTCCTTTAAGCAACCTCTTTGGCTTCATCTCAATTGGATCTTCCATGTTCATGTAAGAAGCTTTGACCCAAAAGGTGCTTTTGTTGACTTTTTGAAATGACCTATAATGTCTGGATTTATATCTTTTCATGAGTGCATTTTTTGAACTTGAGGGATGAATAAGAGTTGTATGGAATTGGATTCTCTTCAAAATGAGCCTTGGATGAGAAATTTATGATAAAGTATGAGAAAGTTATGTCTCGTCAAAGTTTGGTTGACTTTTCCTATAGAAACCCTAATTTAGCAACTTTTAAGTTTTGATGAATTTGGGGCATTCGTTAATGAATCATGATAAACCCTTGATCAAATGATGGATATTACTTCAAAATGTTGTTGTTGACCAAAAATCTTGACGTTTGATTATATTTGGGCCACAATTGACTTTTTCCCTAGTACAGTTGATTTTCGAGCATTTGAGCAGTTGATTGGGCAAACTTCTTGTGCAAGGCATGAAACTTGGCATGAATGATCTGGAGGACATATTAGGGAAATGAAAACCATTTAGGACCTGTGGAACTCAAACATCTTGATGAGGAGTGAAACCCTAGTTTGAGGCTCATTGTCTTAGGAGGGAGATTTGTCTGGTCAATCTTTAGTCAACTTGAGCAATTGAGGACCTCTAGGAATATGTTTTGAGTAAAATGAGAGGACAAATTTTGGGGTACAACAGTTGCCCCTGTTCAATATTCTTAAACCTGAGGATTTAGATTGGCCGGTCTGCCTTTCGTGATCTGAAGGTGGAAGATGATTGAACACTAGAGTGCCCAGAAATTTGCACTCGCATGAAGTAATATTGATCGGTAATATCGGGAATGGGCTTACATATGCCATTTGGAAGGCGAAGGAGAGTCGTCGGAGATGGGCTTAAAGATAGCATCCAGAAAAGATATCAGTTGCATAATAGATTCCTTTGTGAGAATTCCTGTACCTGCCATTGAGGGGAACTTTATCGGGGAATGTTGGTTTATATCCTGGGAAATAGAGTCTAGGAGCTTTGATTGTCCATTACTCTACTGGGGAATATGAAATTGATTGTATCTGGTCGGGTCCAGGTTTTAACAGTGTTTTAAATTGTTGTCTAGAGATAAAAGAGAAGGAACCTGGATAGTAGGGTTACTTCGAAATGAAAGCCTGGATAGTAGGGCTATGAGAAGGAACCTAGATAGTAGGGTTACTTCGAAATGAAAGCCTAGATAGCAGGGCTGCAAGAAGGAACCTGGATAGTAGGGATGCTTCAAAATGAAAGCCTGGATGGTAGGGCTACTTCATGATGAGTTCGGGTAAAACCGCATCTGAACCGAGAAGGAACCTGGGTAAGGTTGCTTTGTGATGAGTTTGGGTAAAAATGCATCTAAACCAAGAAGGAGCCTGGGTAAGGTCGCTTCGTGATGAGTTTGGGTAAAATTGCATCTGAACCAAGGAGGAACCTGGGTAAGGTTGCTTCGTGATGAGTTTGCGTAAAATTGCATCTGAACCAAGGAGGAACCTGGGTAAAGTTGCTTCGTGATGAGTTTGGGTAAAACTGCATTTGAACCGAGAAGGAGCCTGGGTAAAGTTGCTTCGGGATAAGTCCGTGTAAACTTCGGAAGGAACCTGGGTAGGGTTGCTTCGGGCTAAGTCTGTGTAAAACTTCAGGAGGAACCTGGGTAAGGTCACTTCGGGATAAATTCATATAAAACTTCAGAAGGAACCTGGGTAGGGTTGCTTCAGGATGAGTCTGGGTAAAACTACATCGGGAAATTGTAAAAAGGAACCTGGGTAGGGTTGCTCCAGGATGAGTCGGGGTAAAACTACATTGGGAAATTGTAAGAAGGAACCTGGGTAGGGTTGCTTCAGGATGAGTCTGGGTAAAGCTACATCGGAAAATTGTAAAAAGGAACCTGGGTAGGGTTGCTTCAGGATGAGTTTGGGTAAAACTACATCAGGAAATTGTAAGAAGGAACCTGGGTAGGGTTGCTTCAGGATGAGTCCGGGTAAAAATACATCGGGACCGAAAAGGAACCTGGGTAGGGTTGCTTCGGGATAAGTCTGAGTAAAACTTCAGAAGGAACCTGGGTAAGGTTACTTCAAGATATGTCCGTGTAAAACTTCAGAAGGAACCTTGGTAGGGTTGCTTCGGGATAATTCTGTGTGAAACTTCGGAAGGAACCTGGGTAAGGTTACTTCGGGATAAGTCCATGTAAAACTTCAGAAGGAACCTATGTAGGGTTGCTTTGGGATAAGTCCGTGTAAAACTTCGGAAAGAACCTGGGTAGGATTGCTTCGGGATAAGTCCGTGTGAAACTTCATTTGGAAATGTATGAGAAGGGACCCGTGTAAGATTTTTCATAATAAACCCGTATGCAGCTGCATTTGGAAATTTAGGAGAAGCCCGTGTAAGATTGCTTCGTGAAGAGCCCACGTAAAGCTGTATTTGGTCGCGCAGATGATTACTCTGTTTAGTTTCAAGAGCTAATCTTGGACTTGTTGGAAATTGTTGATGATAACCATCTTTCCTAAAAAGGTACATGATTAATTATATGTGATGCATGAAATTCATTGTGCGATGATGTTATCAAAATAAATGAGATTATGTTGTATGCAATATGTACGTGCACGTCATGATGTATGAACATGAAATGCTATTGTGACACGTTCGAGTCTGGGAAAATAAATCTATGACTGCTGCTGAAGAGTACTGGAAATTGATTTCCTGGCCGTTGTAGCAAAAGTGGTTCTTCTACTTCCACTGGGGATGGTGAACGGAGATGACTATGTCGTGGATTTACTCCTGTTTGTGAATATTCTGCCGGGGAGAGACTCTGCTTGAGAGTAACTCGGCGAGGGAATATCTCTTTTTGAGAGAGGAGATGCTTTGCTGAAAGATTTTTCCGATTCGGAGAAATAAACTCTGCAGGGGGATGAACTTCCGTAGCTGGAGAAATAAACTCTGTTGGGGATTGAGCTTCTGTGTTCATAGAAATAAACTATGCTTGGGAGAAAACTTTATGAACCGCTTGCGATTATAAAATTTGGCTGGGGAATATAGACGTCAGCTCTCTGAAGGAACTTTGTTGGGGAAAGTAACTCCTGTTTGGGGAATCCAATGTCAAAGCTTTGGTGGCCTCTACTCTGTGGGGAGTGTAAACCTCACGGGGTCGCCTGTAACAGTGAATTCGTTTCAAAGTTGTCCCTGCCCCTGTACCGGCTGGAGAAAGTGCCTACGGAGACTTTGTGGAAGGTTGAGTGGCATCCCAATTCCTGGGGATCTTGGTAAACGCTGATCAGGATAATAAACCTTCTACATGACGAGATGACGGGACGTAGTCGTACGCTTTAATCTCTAACTTTTTCCTGGACTGTCTTTTTAGATTTTCAGTCCACCGGGATACCTTTTTTGCTCAAGCCGCCTTTTAAGGTTTTCGACTTGCTAGGTGTACAAATTTTTTGTTTTTATCCCTAATTTTTGCCCAAACCCTTCTGGTTCGCCAGGATGCCCTTATTTTTTCCTAGCCCAGTCAACCTAGCGGGTCTTTTTCATGCGTAGTATTTTTCGACTATGTCCACGCTCTCAGTATGTAGGGAGTTATCACTGTCCATAGTGTTGTGTTGTGGTAATGTCAAAAATGTTTTCTTGATGGCACCTGATTCATTGCTGGAATGCGTGCGTAATGCCCTAAGTGATTCAGATAGAGATATGCCCCTGGTTATTTGGCACCTTTGGAGAGACTGCCCCAGGTGTGTTGGACATCATATCATGCCCCTTGCTTATGGAAGCCCTGTTATGGGAAGTGTCTTTCCCGTTGAGGTGATTTTGTCCATTGAGAGGATGTTTGTTCATTGAATATCCATTGTGTGGATTTCTCTGCTGTCAAACAATTAGTTATATGCAAACAATGTCATTTAAAGAATGCAAAACTCATGTTTGTCTTGAAAAAAAAAAATTTTTGAAAATGTGTTTTGTGTAGTAAAACAAAATTTGCAAGAATGTGATATCAACTCAGGATTGGTAACAAGTCCTACAGGAGTCAGGATACCTTTATAACAGTATGCTCTCAAACTAACCCATGCTTCAGCTAGGACTTTTAAGGGTTATAACGTGGCATGGTTCACGGTTTAAGAAACAAAGGATAAAGGCTCAAAATTTATTTATACCCACCCATTCTTCGTGATGTCCTTCAGTCATATGCTTAGTTAATTGCACGTTTAGAATCCCAGTTGAGTCCTGGAGTACTGTCCTTGATGTTCCAGTGATGGTTCGGATATAGAAAGTTTATTTTGAATAGGCAGTCATTTTTGTAATCTTCTTTATGTTGAGGATTTTTAGGACCTCTTTCTTTTTTTATTTTGTTATCCCTTCTTTTTCCTGAACTATTTCTTTTTGTGATTACAGTCAGCGGGATGCCCCTATTTTTTTCTTAAGTCCCTTTCATGGGTTTTTACTTAACGGGATTTTCTTTTGCAAAATAATGACTGCCTGTTTTGATCATTATGTGGAACCATCACCAACTTCTGATTTGGAAAGACGTCATCGAGGCCATTCATTGTGTGAGAAGTGGAATATTGTGACTGAATGCGCCTCTGAATTAACTGAGAAAACTACCCTGCCCCAGGTTATGATTAAGGGTTTTAATTTGTGTGAAAGAAAAACTCCTACTTATTTGGCTCAAAGGGGTTGACTAGGGATTATCTTCCTTATAACTCCACTATTTTTGATTTGAAACAACGCTTGTACATCATTAGTGGGGTCTGTTCAAAAGCATATTGTAGAAATTGTGGTATCATTTTCGTCATCCTCCATCTAAGGCTTAGAGCTTTTAATCGAGAGTTGAATATCACGAAAAGGAAGTATAAAGCAGTTTTGAAATAGTGAATACGAATGAATTGATTCAAGATAAAATATGCCATGCAATGATGAAATACCAAGTCTTGATATGAATAAATGTTCAAACAATCGAAAGAAAATTACATATTGAAAATTCTAATGAACAAAAGCCTTCGTGTCTGATCTTGTCATTTCATATGGTGTACCTTGGATGGATGGAAGAAGACTTCAGTCTGATCACCTTGTGTGAACTCCAGCACTCCTTCATTGATCAGGTCCTGAATCTTATTTTTCAATGCCCAACAGTCATCCGTATCATGTCCAGGACTATCAGAATGGTACGCACACCTTTCGTCGGGGTGGTAACTAGGAGCAGAAGTATTGGGATTTCGCAAAAGAGCCCTTAATGTAATCAACTCTGCCTTCAACATGTGTTGTAACGCTTGGGCTAGTGACATGTTAATTCTTGTGAATTGTCTCTTGGGCTTGTTTTTCTTTTGCTGATTACCCCGTTGTGGTTGGTGATATTTTTGTTGGACCCGTGATGTAGTAGAAATTTGGAAAGGTCCAACCTCTTGTCTTCTTGGAGGTTGATCAATGACTTGGTCCCCAGCCTCGACTGCTTGCTTCATACGGTTGTATCCATCTCGATGAAGTTTGTTGATAATGGCTCTCAGCTCTTCTTGTCCCCAGGCTAGGCTTTGGATAAGAGCCATTTCCCCAAGCATCTGGGTTCTCATTGCTTCTACCTCAGCTTGCAGTTGTTCCAACCGTTTGTCCTTATTGTCTTCGGGACTTTTCTTGGCCAGGTCCCCAGCAAGGAGTGCTTTCAACTCTTCCTGCCCCTTGGATAGGTTTAGAAATATTTCCATGAACTGAGCCTCTTGAGTTTGAAGATCTCTATTGTCTTGTTTGAGAGCCATTGCTGAAATAAACAACGAGAACATGAGAGACTTGTACTGGAGATTACTTGTTATGCAATGACATGTATGATATGCAATAGGATCATGCACAGTTACTGCAGTCTCATCGGTCAACCGTGTTCTGCTTGTAACCTTATGCGCCCAATTCATTTGTAGTAACATGTAGTCACGAGAATGGGGAAAGATCGAATGACTTTATTTTTAGTATTTGATAATTTTAATGACTTTTTTTCTTTCTAAATTTTAATCATTCGTATTAAAGGGGTTCCGCGTTGCGATTTATTATGGTTTTAAAATTAAAAATTATTTGAATTGTAAGAGAAAAAAATGTCTAATTCGATTTGGTTTGATTGACTTTTAAAAATAAAATTAAACAAAATCAAACTAAACTATTACGATTTTGGTTGATTTAATTTTTAAAAAAATAAATTATTGATCCATTATACACATATAGAAGAAAATATAATTGTGTGTTTAATCTTTCATATATTACAATAAAATAAATTTATAATGACAAAATAAATTTATAAATATCATAAAAAGAATACGATAAAATATATTTTGTGAAAATAATATTTTATATTTTGATGATATGTAAATTAAAATAAATATCGTACAAAAAATATCATAAAATATATACATAATACATGTTGATTTCTCTAAAGAATTAAAGAAATATATATCCGCAAGTAGTATTTTATAACATACTGTGGTTTGGTTTGGTTTGATTCAATTTGCAAAATACAAACCGCAAACCAAACCAAACTGTGCGGTTCTGTTAGAAAATGGCTCAAACACATCTGAGCTAAATGCGATTTTTTGCAGTTTTGATTTGATTTGGTTTTGTAGTTTTCTATTGAACCAATTTGGTTTTGAACACCCTTAATTTGTAAACCTTTGTCAACAACTCCCTCTGTTTTAAAATACGTGTCGTTTAAGTTTTTTCCATACAAATTAAGAAATGTAATAATGTTGTCATAAGAAAAATTTCAAGGATCTCGCGGGGTAAACAAGAAAAATTTTAGGCTTTGAACTTTACAGCTTTGCTTGAAGCACTTCGTATCATTGAAGGTCCTTCTACAAGAGTCAAGCTCACCATATCAAGTGGGTCATAGCCCCTGACTCAAGTTGTCGTGTTTTAGTCTTTTGATGACATTAGCTAGAGGAAAATAAATCCCCTTGCCCCTTGCTAGACGTCTGATTTATCATAACCTGCATCACAAACCCTTGAGATCCTTGAAATGGTTAACGAAATGATGTGGCATGATGTGTACGCTACGCGTTAAGCAAAAGTGTAGAGTGATGAAGACAAGTGGGTCTAAGAAGTCCAGGTTACTAGATAATGACTATAAACAAATCCTGCAAGGAAACCATGTTGTTAGATAATAAAACCATGCAAGTAGTTCAAGTTGATATCAAACAAGTCACACAAGCAGCCTTAGGTTTAGGATTGCATGAGGTTTATAGTTAAGTACCCTCTTGAATGTTCAGTTGGCTCAACCTTTCCTATTAATAGTAACCGGGTTCTAATGGATCTCAATATCACCGATCTTTCCCCCAAATTTCATTCTGATAGACAATTAACTTGCCACCAAACAAAACTCAAGAGTCAAACCTCAATTAGTGTAGCATCGAGTATCAACTGACTTTGGGTTTACACCAAAGACGGCTATCTCACTACGTCCTAAAAAGCCAAGTTTGTCAATTAAGGTGCTAAGGTCAGTTGACGCTTTATGATACCATGCAGCGACCCCGTATTCTCCTTGATTACTCAAGGGTTACCGGTACACACCAAAGTATCGCATCAATGTAGCTATTGTTTCAACCGTGTCGGTGTACCCCGCACAGCTCCCTCACAGTTTATTGCTACTTACATAAAAGGAACATCCTGATCCGGGTTTAGGATCCAAACAACTCAAACAGATAACCTTAAAAGTAAATCAAACAACACAAGCCAAAGAATCAATTAAAATGACCTAGATCCTAAGGTAAACCCCACTAGAGACATTCCCCAGCAGAGTCGCCAGTTCTGTGATATGGTGGCAGAAATGACTGTTAATACTGGTTTTCATTTTTTGTTCGCAAATGTCACAGTAAGCAAGAGTCGCCACCGACTTTTATTTCATCCAACAAAGGAAAAGGTAAAAAGAACAGAAATAACTTTTTTCGAGATGTTTATGAGTACGTGGGGTAAATTATAGAAAGGGAAGGTGTTATCACCCTTTTTATCCATGGTTTTCCATGGGCTCTTAGGTATTTGCTCATTTTTGAAATTGCTTTCGTGTGTTTGTGTTTTTGAAAATTTTTTAAATTTGCCTTAGTGCGGCATTTTACTTTATGGTAACCCTTGTATCAGTCCTCAAGGGTGTGATAAAATGTTTTTGAAAACTTTAGTTTCAAAAGCTTGTTTGAAAGTGTATGTGTAAAAATTTGTTGTTTTGAGCAAGTACCTAAAAGTTTCTACCTACTCGAAAAAAGTTTGTTCATTTTCTTATTTCCTTTAGATAACGCTATCCTACTATTAAGGAGTAGGTAGCTCCATCGTTGGAGTTCAAGGGATAATCGAAAGGGACGAAAGGAACAATTACAATCACTAGAGCAATGATTAGGAAACCTTAGTAGTTATCCTAGAGTCCTAAAGATCTTTCCGAGGCAACATTCGAATGGGTCATTTTTTATCTTTTGGGACTAGAGGACAACCACTAAGACTCCCTATACTTCATGATCTTTTATCGAAGGCAACCGAAGTGAGGAGTACCCTATGAATGAGCATGTGCAAGTGTTTATTTTTCAGTTTATTTATCTTTGCACAATTAGGGTTTTCTATGTTCAATTAATCGTTATCTTTCCATATAATCCTATTAGCCATTCATCTAAGCAGTTTATCATACAGAAAATAAGTTGCAGAAAGATAAAGGTTCCTAAACTATTACAAGGCCTTGGGGCCGTTACATAATTAGATGCAGAAATTTAAACCGAATTAAATTATTACAAATCAGGAGCAATTACATTAATTAGAAAAATAATGAAATAAATGTGCGCGACAAAATTAAATACGGAACTAAAATTAAATTCAAAGATATTTAATTAGTAAATAGAGAAAAGTATTTTTTTTTATTTTTGAGAGAAAATAATTAATTTTGCAAATCAACCTAATTTCTAATTAATTTTAATTATGAAAAATAATTTAAGTTATCCTAATTAATCTAATTAATTAATGCAATTAAAAAATTTTATATAAAAAAACTAATTCTAATTTTTGTGACTTTTGTGATTTTTTGATTTAATTAAAAAATGATTTTTGTAAAAATAATTAAAACAACTAATTAAAACAAATAAAAGAAATTTAAAAAGGAATTAAATTGGGCCTGGTGAAATAGTAATCTGGGAGGTGTGAATTGGGATTTTCAGGCCCAGAATAGTTGGCCCAAGGCTTGCGTGTGATCCAGTGATGATCCCCTCTGGAGGTTCACCATGCGCTGCTTGTGCTGGATGTTTAGATCTGATCACTGAATGATCCAAGGCAAGAGATGTTGAGGTGCACCGTGAGCGCGTTTGGAATGGCTTTACTGCATCTGTAAGGGAATTGTGAGGAAAATAATATGCAGGAGGTAGGGGTCGAACCCCTGACCTCCCACACACGCGCGTCTTGAAACCCTTTCCCTTTTCCACTGAGCCAGCTTGCTATTCATTGATACAAAAAACAACAAATAATATATTTAACAATGAGTCAATCTGATAAGAAAAAACGCGCGAGATTCAAACCATCCACTCAGGTATTGACACACCTTTATCTTCTACGCAGGACCGTCGTTTTAGGTACTGGACTTTTACCTACGGTTGTATCCATTTCTATAAACCTGCAATCCTCAAAAATCATATCCAGGCAACATAAATCAAATCCAATTACACAGATCAATTAAGTTTGATCTCCTGAATGCAATGGTATCCATCTTTGGCCCTAATTTTTCCTGAAACGCAAAGCCCTATAAAATAACTCTAAACCCTAACAATGGCAATTCATCATACATGCATCAAAACACGAATTAAATATGCAAACACATTCTAAGGGATGATACAAACATGAATATATACTTATAAATCATTTATCATGCGTGAACAACAAAAATCAATTTCAAGAATATGAGCAAACCGTGGCACTAGTACGTGCGATTTCTGAAGGTGTTTATGCGTGCAAGTGATGCCGTTAGCTTCAGGAGGTTTCTAGGATAGGATTGCTGGCCTTGAAACACCTTGAGTCACCTTGTAGAGCAAAATCCAATTGCCTCTTTCTTTGTCAAAAGTTGAGTTTTCTTCTCTCAATCCACACGGGCAAACCTTGTCCTCTGGCTCTGGGAATGTTATGAATATATAGTAGAGTGAATTAGGTCAACAAAAACTGATCATATCTTTGCAAATTATGGAGATTTGATTTTATTTTTTGCCTTGTATGATTTGTTTCTAAAATAGACCAAAATCATGATTTTTTTTTCAATCCAAATAGCCCTTTCATGATTTGGGTGATTTTCTAGCTGTTTATGGACTCATAATGTACTCACAAAATCACATCTTTGATTTTATTTGATTATTCCACTATTTAAATTGATTTATTTTGATTTAAATGAATGAAAAATCAAAATAAATAATAAAAATAATAAATTAATAAGTGAATAAGCTCAGGGGCCGTGGGTCCTCTTAGGAACAAGTTTCAAACGAGAAAACATGGGCCCCTTTGGAAAAAAATCAATTTTGATCAATATTGACTTCATACACATTTCCAAAATTGGCCAACTTTGACGATGCACATCTCTCTCAATTTTGATCCTAAGAGGGTGTTCTTGGACATTTTAGAAAGCTTATGATGTCCTCTAAGCAACCTATTTAGTTTCATATCAATTGGATCTACCATGTTCATGTAAGAAGCTTTGACCCAAAAGGTGCTTTTGTTGACTTTTTAAAATGACCTATAATGTCTGGATTTATATCTTTTCATGAGTGCATTTTTTGAACTTGAGGGCTGAAGATGAGTTGTAGGTAATTGGATTATCTTCAAAATGAGCCTGGGATGAGAAATATTTGATAAAGTATGAGAAAGTTATGCCTGGTCAAAGTTTGGTTGACTTTTCCTTTAGAAGCTCTAATTTAGCAACTTTTGAGTTTTGATGGATTTGGGGAATTCCTTGAGGAATCATGATCAAACCTTGATCAAATGATGTATATTACTTCAAAATGTTGATGTTGACCAAAAATCTTGAAGTTTGACTGTATTTGGGCCACGGTTGACTTTTGCCCTAGTATAGTTGATTTTCAGGCATTTGAGCAGTTGATTGAGCAAACTTCTTGTGCAAGGCATGAAACTTGGCATGAATGGTTTGAAGGACATATTAGGGCAATGAAAACCATTTAGGACCCTTGGAACTCAAACTTCTTGATGAGGAGTGAAACCCTAGTTTGAGGCTCATTGTCTTAGGAGGAATATTTGTCTGGTCAATCTTTAGTCAACTTGAGCAATTGAGGACCTCTAGGAATATGTTTTGAGTAAAATGAGAGGGAAAATTTTGGGGTACAACACATACCACTAGATGAATCGAATCATTCCTACATGGAATTCCATCTATGATAAGTTTATCTGCAGCGACGTTGCCTAAGTGGGGTCACAACCCCGTCATATCAAGAATGCCAATTTGTTAACGGCTAGTGAGGAAATGCCATGTAAGACCCCACATGTACATTGTAATTGTATTCATCCATATTACTCAGGTGTGTTAACGACTAGTGCAAATACGCCATAATAACTACACAAGCCCACCGAGAAGAGCCTAATGGTATTGCCTATGTGGCACAACAAGAGGTGAGTTTCCCAAGAAGTGTATCCCACATGGTATCACTACCTCACCATACAAGCACGCCAATGATTACGCCTGGTAGAAGTGCCCTTGATCGTCCTGCCCAAGTCATCGCAACGGTAGCTTAGGTGCGTATGACGTACCGGTAACGAAGATGATTACGCATGGTTGAAGTGCCCTTGATCAGCTCACTCAGATCATCGCAACGGTAAAATAAGTTGGATCCAGTCCATAGTCATATGCGGTCTACCACCTAGTAGCCTAGGTATACTTTGGTTCAAGCATATACAAACAATCACATCAAGCTACCAAGGAAAATCCATTCGAACATTCAATCGGAATGAATGGGAAACATACAATGATCATGTCATAGAAATAGGTCACATCACAACATAATGCATTAATCAAGTATACATACCAATTAGTTAAAGAGTAATCATCTCCTAGAATATATTCATAACCAGGTATAGAACTAAATCTGCATCACAACGCCTCAAACCAGGCTTAATTTCGAGTTTCCAAACTCAAGTTATGTAAATTTTAGTGTTACAAAAATTTGTTGTTCAGGGTAGTTCGCTAAGAGAGCTCTAGAAAATTAGTAGCAAACCAAGTCAAAAACTTCTCTATGTTTTGAAAAGGAAGGTTCGCTAAACAAACTTGTAGCAAGGTCCCGACCCGCTAAGCGAAGTTCTAGCGAATAATTCTTTATTTTAAATTTCCAGTCCTAGACTTTTGCTAAGCGGACTCTGTAGCAAAGGCTACTTCTCTAAGTGAACTATAGTTTTCTAAACGAACTTTGCTGTGTTCAGAAAATGTAGATTGTGAACTTGGACGCCGAAAACCCAATTTATCAACATGCAAACCACAATGGGAACATACAGAACAAAATGAGGATGCATATACATAGTATTATAGAAATGGGGTCAAGAGCATGCATTATCAAGGATTATTTGAAACACATACACTCAAACCCTTATCCCCAACATAACCCCAAAACCCCAAGTCTCTACATAACTCGCCTGAAATTGATGATGAGAAGGAGCTGGAACATAATAGAGGTGGCTGAATCAAGAGATGGAAATTGATCTTTGAAACATGCAAGATGGAATACTTGAGCTTGGAAAACTTTTCTCCCTTCCTTCCGCTACTTCACGTTTCTCTTTCTCTGTTTTCCTTCTTCTTGCAATCTGATTTTTGTTCCAATTTCTCAAAATGAGTCACAACCAAACATGACCCTAAACTTAAATTAAGGGACAAAAGACTAAAGTACCCTTTACTACTTTTATTTAGTTTATCTCTTCATAATCCTAAATAAAATAGTTGATATTATACATTCTCCTAAAGTCTATTACCAATTTAATTAATAATAGTTGTTAGGTCGCATTAATACTAGGTATTACACTTAAATATAATATAACACACAAATCATTTAACTATATATTTTTTTACTATTCTATATATCTTATTATCTAAAAAAAATTAATTTTAGTTAAAAAATAATAATATTTAATTTTTACTATTCACAAACTTAATATATTGATATAAATTTAGATTAATAATTTAATTAGTTATTTTTATTTATTTATTGTTCTAGGCATAATTACATGTATATTAATATGTGGTATTCATGTATGATCATCTAATTTATATTTTTTTATAACGTATAGTAAAAATAATGAATTAAATTTTAATAGATTGAAATTAATTAATAAATTGAAATTCATGGAAAATGAATTATAAAGATATTGAAAATTTAAAAAAATAGAGAAGGTAAAATATCACAAAAACAATAATTTAAAAATGTAATTGATGAAATTAACATATTAATATATCAAATAATTATTTAAATATTTTTTTTCTGTTTTGTAACTTCCATTATTTAGTAATATTAAGTAGAATAACAATGAACTGAAATTAGTTTTAACTCTTGTTATCAATACGATAATATGTTTAATGAGTAATATATGTAAGTATATCTTTTAATGCTCTCTAACGGATAGCTCTTGGCGGTAACGACAAGTGTGTTTCGTTTCTCTCTCTCTCCTTTGCCTTCCTCTTTTCTCATGAATACCTCCCTCTTATTTTCGGAAACACATTCTAAGTACCCCGAAGTCATGGGCTCGATTATGAAATCTGCTCTGCATAGTGTCAAAACCTTTGCATCTGTAGTCTGCGACAACATCTGTAACATTCCGCTAAGCCAACTAACTACCCCTTGCTTAAAAGGGGATAGACTGGAAATCAATATTCCAGAAGAGGAATACAATCTCGGCGAAACATCCGCATTATTTTTTTTGTTGCTAGCAGCGTCGAAACATCGATATGCATTGATTCAGCATCCAACAAATCCTCTTTCGAAAGACCTTTCGGACACTTTGTTAGAGATTTAGTGGATTTGAACCTTACTAAAGAATTCAGGTACAAGATCTTATTTGAAAGAGTTGGTTTTTCCTTCTTTGTTGACATTGAATATGAAAAATTCCCAAAATTATATTCTTTTTGTTCCTGCATTGGGCATTCGTTGGCTAAGTGCAAAAGAAAAGAGCACCTTAAGGAGAAAGAGAAGGATGTGGTGATGAAACAAGACAACCCTTTTTTTGTCCCTGAGGGGAAGAAAAAGATTACTGAAGGAATCTCTCAAAAGGTTCCACAGTTGTCACCGCAAGGTAATGCTGAAATTGATGAGAACTTGGAAAATAACATTGTCGTCCAGTTAGAAAATAACACAGTCAAGCAGAGGCTAAAAGGGATAACAAAAGAACATATTTTCAGGGTACCGTACAAATTAGAGAGTCTGAAAAGAATATTGGTAGTGAGTACATTGATGCAACTTATAAGTATTTGTTGGCAGCAATTTTGGTAAAACAATATGTTGTTAATATTTTGCTAAATGACTTGACATTTGTAGTAAAATGTTTTGAATGATGTCAAAGCAGATGTCTTGACATCTGCCTCCTGAACTGAACTCAGCCAACATCAATTTAAGTTTTCTGTTTCCTGATTCCCTACGCACCATAATTCAGGATTTGTGACTCATAGGTTGCGAAAAATATGCAGGAATATTGTTCTATTTGAATTATCTGCATGGATTTTATCTTGGCCTGTTTTTAAAGAAATATTCAAAAGATCTGAATATTTATTTTTAAGCCCAAGCCCACAGCTGAGCATATATAAGGACTTGCTTCATTATTCAAACCACTGCAACTTTTGAAGAAGAATACTTTATTTCTATTTTAAAAAGTCTAAGTTTTTTAATTGTAAAGCACTCTAGTATTGAATTAATACTTGTGTTGTTATTTGGGTTATTAATTGTGTATTATTCATAAGCTTTTAAACATTGAATGATTGAAGTTTTTAAACTTAGTATTTCTGTTGTTTCTTCACTGTAAGTGATGGAAGGGATTTGAGGAGGGTCTCATACCTAGGTGATTCTTAGTTAGTAGTATAGCACGGGTAGTGATTAAGTGATTAGATCATAAACTGGTAGTTTACTGAGGATCTATGAATTGATACTATTTAGTGGACTTGTCTCTGGCTTGGTAGCTCCCGGAGTAGGTGTTGTTGTACACTGAACTGGGTGAATAATCTCTTGTGTTTTTACTGCTTTTGTTATTGCTGCTCTTTACTTGTAAATAGATATTTGTGTCGTGACATCTCATTCGACATCACATATCTGATACTAGAATTTCAATTGGTATCAGAGCAGGCATCCTACTCTTTATTTGTGTGAGATCTAGGGAAGATACTTTCGGGTACTATGGACAAGGAAGGAGGATTTCTGAACAGACCATCCATTATGGATGGAAGTAATTATGATTAATGGAAACCACGTATGGTGACCTTTTTAAAGTCTTTGGATAGCAGGGCTTGAAAAGCTGTTTTAAAAGGATGGAAACACCCTATCAAATTAGGAGAAAATGGAGAACCTACTTCTGAGTTAAAACCAGAAGAAGATTGGTCTAAAGAAGATGAAATTGCTCTTGGAAATTAAAAAGTCTTGAATGCTATATTCAATGGAATAGATAAGTACATTTTCAGATTAGTGAACACATGTGAAGTAGCTAAAGATGCACGGGGAATTATTCAATCTCCTCATGAAGGAACATCCAAAGTTAAGATGTCAAGACTTCAGTTGTTCACCATAGAATTTGAGAATTTGAGAATGAAGGATGATGAAAGTATTAATGACTTCCATATGAACATTCTTTAAATTTCTAATCCATCCAGTACATTAGGAGAGAAAATACCAGAAGACAAATTGGTGAGAAAAATGCTCAGATGTCTTCCCAAGAGATTTGATATGAAAGTGTCTGCTATAGAAGAAGCTCAAGACATTGCCAAAATGAAAGTGGATGAACTTGTTGGATCCCTCCTGACATTTGAATTAATCATCAATGAAAGATCTGAAAAGAAGAATAAAAGCATAGCCTTTGTATCAAATACTGAAGATGAAGAGGAAGACTGTGATTTGGATACAGATGGAGGAATATCAAATGCCTTTGCTATGCTTGGAAGACAGTTTAACAAAATGATAAAAAGAATGGATAGGAACCAAAGATCAAATGTCAAGAACATCTCATTTGACATCCATAAGTCAAATCAGTTTGGAAGAAAAAGGGCTGAAGAAAAATCCACTCAAGGGAAGGGAGTACAATGTCTGGAATGTGAAGGATTTGGTCACGTTAGAGTTGAATGTCCTATATATCTTAAGAAACAAAAGAAGAATTTGTTTGTTACTTGGTCTGAAGAGGACTCAGAGAGTGATCTTGAAGAATCTTCCAAGTATGTTAAAGCATTGATAGGAAAATATGTATCTGATGAAGAGTCTAGTGATGGGGAACTAACCTTTGATGAGTTAGCTACTTCATACAAAGAATTATGTCTCAGAAGTGAAGAAGTGTGCCTTAAAGGGGAGAAACAGAAAGCTATCATAACTAAGCTAAAGGCTGAATGGGAAGAACATTTAAAAACTATTTCTAATATGGAAAGTGAGGTGACTTCCTTGAATTCAAACCTTGATAGAATGGTCAAACCTCTCAAGATGCTAAATAATGGATCTGACAAACTAGATGAAATTCTTCAAGTGGGGAAAGTAACTGGAGACAAGAGTGGTCTAGGGTTTAATGAGAAAGAGAAACCTAACTCATAAGAATCTTCATCATATCCCACTCAGGCCAAATCTAAACCAAGGATGTCAAATCAAATGTATAAGCATCATGGCAAGAAAGGATATCATGGCAAGAAAAAGTTTAATCACACAAAGGAGAATCCCCAACCCTGGAGATGTCATCACGGTGGAAGGCTTGGTCATATAAGGCCCTCCTGTTTAAAGTTTTATGGGAATCCTAGGACTACTCCTCCTCCCAAGACTGATAAGATTCCACAAAATAGAAAAAATAAGAAACAGTGGATTCCAAAGTCTAATGTTGCTAGTTTCATAGCTCACACCCCCCTCAGAGTATCAACCAAAGATGACTGGTATTTTTGACAATGGCATTTCTAGACACATGATAAGTGTCAAGAATCTGTTGGTGGATGTCAAATCTCATTCCACCAGCTATGTGACTTTTGGTGATGGAGCAAAAGCTGAAATCAAAGGTGTTGGTAAGCTTGATTATTCAAGAGTCCCTAAGCTTGGTGATGTGTTACTTGTTAAAAGGTTAACAACTAACCTGATAAGTATAAGCCAATTGTGTGATCAAGGATTCAAAGTTAACTTCACCAAGGAAGAATGTCTTATATGCAATGAAAAGAATGAAGTTATTATGAAAGGAACCATATCTAAAGACAACTGTTATCTATGGGTTCCTCAAGAGTTGAACTTCTCCTCAACATGTATTTTAGCCAAAGAGAATGAAGTTAAACTATGACATCAAAAATTGGGGCACTTGCATCTGAAAGGTATGAAAAGAATTATATCTGAAGAAGCAGTGAGAGGGATTACAAAGCTCAAGATATAAGAAGGTAGAATCTGTGGTGACTTCCAGATTGGAAAACAAACTAAGACGTCACATCAGAAGATCCAACATCTCACTACATCAAAAGTTTTGGAACTTTTTCACATGGACTTGATGGGACCTATGCAGGTTGAAATTCTTGGTGGTAAGAAGTATGCATATGTTGTTGTAGATGATTTTTCTAGATACACATGAATATGCTTTATTAGAGAAAAATCAGAAACTTTTGAAGTGCTTAAAGATCTATATCAAAAACTTCAAAGGGAAAAGGAAAGTCATGTCATAAGAATCATAAGTTATCATGGAAAATAATTTGAGAATAATAAATTTGCTTACTTTTCCTCCTCTAAAGGAATCAACCATGAATTCTCTTCTCCCATTACTCCTCAACAAAATTGGATTGTGGAACGCAAGAATAGAACTCTCCAAGAATCTACCATAGCCAAGATTCATGCTAAGAAGCTATCCTATCAGTTTTGGGCTGAAGCTATGAATACTGCATGATATATCTATAATAGAGTCACTCTAAGGAAAGGAACTTCAACCACCTTATATGAAATATGGAAGGGAAGAAAACCAGTTGTTAAATACTTTCATGTTTTTGGAAGTAAATGTTACATCTTAGCTGATCGTGAACAAAGGAGGAAGATGAATCCCAAGAGTGATGAAGGAATATTCCTGGGTTACTCTACAAATAGAAAAGCCTACAGAGTTTTTAACTCGAGAACCAAAGTTATGATGGAGTCAATAAATGTTATTATTTATGATAGAGGATGAAGTACTGAAGAAGATGTCTCAGAAGATGTTGGAACATTTGTGTCTGATATTCCAATAGAATTAAATGACATATTGATTCTAATCCACCTCAAGGAGATCCTGAGCCTAGTCATCTCAACAAAGGACCTTCAATTAGAACCCAGAGAGACCATCCTAAGGAACTTATCACCAGATCAAGAGATGGGATATCAAACTCTTGCTTTGTGTCAAAGATTAAGCCTAAGAATGTCAAAGAGGCCTTAACTGATGAGTTATGGATCAATGCTATGTAAGAAGAGCTAGAACAATTTATTAGAAATGAAGTTTGGGATCTTGTTCCAAGACCTGAAGGGACAAATGTGATTAGCACAAAATGGGTGTACAAGAATAAATCTGATGAAACAGGAGTGGTCACTAGAAACAAGGCAATGTTAGTTGCACAAGGGTATACTCAAATTGAAGGAGTTGACTTTGATGAAACTTTTCCCCCTATGACCAGACTTGAATTAATCAGACTACTCTTGGGAGTTGCATGCATACTGAAATTTAAATTGTTTTAAATGGATGTAAAAAGTGCCTTCTTAAATGGCTATCTGAATGAAGAAGTTTATGTGGAACAACCAAAGGGATTTGTTGATCTAAGTTTTCCTAAACATGTCTACAAACTGAAGAAAGATCTGTATGGATTAAAGCAAGCTCCAAGAGCTTGATATGAGAGACTGCCAGAATTTATGGTTGAGAATGGATACAGGAAAGATGGCATAAACAAAACTCTTTTTGTCAAGGAAGAAGAAGGGAATATCATGATTGCACAGATTTATGTTGATGATATTGTGTTTGGTGAGATGTCAAATAAGATGGTTCAACATTTTGTCAAGCAAATGCAGTCAGAATTTGAGATGAGTCTTGTTGGTGAATTAACCTATTTTCTTGGTCCGCAAGTTAAAAAAAAGGAAGATTCCATATTTTTATCTCAGAGAAAGTGTGCCAAGAATATAGTGAAGAAGTTTGGGATGGAAAATGCCAGTCACAAAAGAACCCCCTCTTCCACACATCTGAAGTTGACTAAAGATGAAAAAGGAGTCATTGTAGATCAAAGTCTTTACAGAAGTATGATAGGCAGCCTTCTATATCTCACAGCTAGCAGACCAGACATTGCCTTTGCTATAGGAATGTGTGCAAGATATCAAGCTGATCTTAAAGTTAGCCATGCTAACCTTGTGAAGAGAATTCTTAAATATGTGAATGGGACATGTGACTATGGCATGCTCTACTCTCATGGATCTAATTCTGCCTTAACTGGTTTTTGTGATGTTGATTTGAAAGGAAGTGCTGCTGATAGAAAAAGTACATCAGGAGGATGCTTCTTTCTGGGAATTAATATCATATCTTGGTTCAGTAAGAAGCAAAATTGTGTGTCTCTATCCACTGTAGAGGCTGAGTATATTGCTGCATGAAGCAGTTGTTCTCAATTGGTTTGGATGAAACAAATGTTAACATAATACAATGTCAAACAAGATGTCATGACATTATTCTGTGACAATTTAAGTGCCATTAACATATCAAAGAATCCCATTTAACACAGTAGGACCAAACATATTGATATCCGTCATCACTTCATACGAGAGCTTGTTGAAGAAAATATTGTTGCCTTAGAACATATAGGCACTGAACTGCAACTGGATGATATTTTCACTAAGGCTTTGGATGCTAATCAGTTTGAGAACTTAAGAGGAACATTAGGGATTTGCCTATATGAAGGCTTATAGAAATTAAAGGCGTGTGGGAATATCATTAAAATGATATTATATTATTTGTGTTTCCAACAAATAAAATTTTGAAAGCAATCATTGCAGGACTTCCTCAAAGTGTTTCCCACACGCTACAAAATAACATTCTTCTATTTTCACAAACTCTTAATTCTTCTCTACAGAAAAAGAACCCTTTCCATTCTTCATCGCTTTGTTCAAAAATTCTCAAACATGTATCAACATCATACATCATCTTCCTCAAAATATGTCAACCTCCCTGAAAATATTTCCCTTGACAGAGTACTCGATGCTACTCCTCTAACAACCATCCCACCTCTTGATAAAAAGGTCAAGAAACCCATATCATCACCTGCAAAGAAATCCAAAAATGATAAAGGTAACTCTTCCACTCCTATTGATAATAGGACAGAAGAAGAGATTGTTAATGTTGATAGAAGCATAAGAAGGCTAGTAGACAGAGTATTAAGTGAAGTCTTTGTTGTGCCTGGGATTTCTACTTCCCTTGCTCGTGTGCCTCCTCTGGCTGACAAAGGAAGTAACCTTAAAAGTGCTACTATTGAATTATCCACCTTTAAGAAAGATGCTGCTGAAGGTAAACTTGAGAAGCTTGCTTTCTCTGCTCTGAAGGAAGTGGAAGAAGAAAATGTTGAACAAGATGTTGAAGAGAACTCTCCTACAAAGGAAGATGTTGCTTCCTCCAAGGATGGATAAGGTCACAATTATGAGAATGTAGTCAATGTAGAAAATATGTCTGACAATGAGCTCATTACTAATGTGGTACCTGGTATTACAAGAAGGCTAAAATCCAGGAAAGTAAAGGATGCAAGGGTCACACCCCCTGCCAAGACAACCAAGAATAAAATCATGTATGGACCCCCAAAGTCAGGAATCAAAGTGGTTCCTCCCTCTAGCAAAAGAAAAGCTAGACATGTTAGCTCCACAGATGATGATGATGAGGATGTGTTGGCTCCTAAATTCGACACTCTCGTTTTTATTAATATAAGCCATTAAAGCTGAAGGATGGTTTCGACCAGATGGTTCTGTCGAAGTGCTCGTCAGAAAATGGCAATGTACTTAGAGAATTTCTTCCAAGGGAGAATTTGGTTGCCTTCGACGTCGAAGGTGTTTCTCGTCGAAGGTGTTTCTCGTCGAAGGCGCTTCTCGACGAAGGTGTTCGATTGTTCAGAGTGGAACGGTTTGAGATTCAAAAGTTTGGAGGGAAAACGGTTCCCAGCGGTTACCAAGTGCAACGTGCCAAGATCTGGAGCATCGAACACTGTGAACGTGCCAAGTGGAGTCATCTCGAAGCAGCGTAACTGCCTGACGGTTACTTGGGATGTGTTTAGTATAAATATTAGTAGTTCACGCAGTTTTTCGCATGTGTTCACAATTATATACAAGTCACTCATATAGATTCGAGTACCCAGCGTGAGAGAAAGAATTGTTGAGAATGTATGTGTGAAACACCACCTTATTAATCAAAGTCATTTATTTTCCAGAAACTTTACTTGCTTTCTCCTTTACTTTTCCAGTCGAAGCCTTCATTTTAAGCCTTCCTTTTATTCTTCATGCAATTTACTTAAAGCTTCTTTATTTTCTTGTCATTTAACCATTATCAAACTTAGTCAAAACCCCAAAATCAACCATGTCTTAGGATCAATCTGATCGATCCTGCGAGTCACCAAATAAGTAACCTTTTGGAAGATCAGCGGTTGTTTACCACTTCCCACGGTAAACAAATTGGCACACCCGGTGGGACTGTGTGTTGATTTTGAAGTTTAACCTTTTTACACAGATTATCATCTTTTTCGAGAAGTATTGAATGTTATTGAGAAGTGGTAAAATATACACTAACAATACCAATACTGCCAGAAGAAGAGAAGCGATGGCGAATCCGCCAAACAATAACGAAATCCCACAAACGAATGTGGGAATAACGGTTATCCCAACCGTAAGTGAAGCGATAACCGCTGGTTCAACACCAGCAGTAACGGTCACAACAACGGGGCCATTACCTCCGTTCACAGGCCCCAGAGTGCCTTTAGGAACTCCCCCACCAAGGGGAAATCCAGGAACAAGGCCTTATGTTCCCCCAGGATTTATGACAGGCGGTCAAAATCGAGAACCACTCTATGGCATGCCAACTTCTGAATTGGCTAGCCTGACGAACGCTGCGTCCACTTTTTCAGACCCTTTAGTGAGTGCCTCTTCGCCACTCCAAGGTTCTGGAGTAGGTATGGCGAACAGAAATAGGACCCAACTCTTAGGAGGAACGTCCCAAGTAGCACATGGCCTTACAAATGCCTCGACAGCAGTCTTGAGGCAACAAATGGACGAAAGCAACCATGATATGGTTCAAATGTTGGCACAAACTTTAAGTACAGTGTTGAACCCTCTAATACAAAACACCACCCAATTGAATCAGCAGATGACAGCGCAAATGACGCGTTTGGCTGATTTCTTTGGAGTACCCCAACCTATTCGACAGCCCCAAAGGGCGCAAATAAGGGGAAACCAAGGTATACTCTTAGAGGAAGAAACCACTATCAACCAAGTCCAGCAGCATGTCGAAGAAAACCTTAGGGCACGATTGGAGCAGCCTGTCGAAGAACCTAGGGTTATAGCCCCAGAGGTAAGGTTAGTTAACAGAAACCAAAATGCTGACGAAGTGGTTCAGCATATCCAATACCAAAATATGGGTTTGGAAAATAATCTGGCAGCCATGATCGAAAGAATCATGACGCAAAATAGGATGAACATGGGCTTTCGTAGGCCCAATTTCACATCCCCACTGTCAGAATACGTGTTACAAACAGACTTACCTCCTAGATGTAAAGTCCCTAAGTTCACTAAATTCTCTGGGGACACGACAGAATCTACTGTCGAACATGTGGCGAGATACTTAATCGAAGCAGGAGATATTTCAAACAACGAAAACCAGAGGATTAAGTACTTCCCAAGTTCTTTAACAAAGAACACTTTTACTTGGTTTACAACTCTCCCCCCCAATTCGATCCATCATTGGACCCAGTTGGAGAGATTGTTCCATGAGCAATTCTACATGGGACAAACCAAGATAAGCCTGAAAGAATTGGCCAGTGTAAAGAGACGTTTCACTGAACCTATAGACAAATATCTAGATAGGTTTAGGTTGCTCAAAGCAAGATGCTTTACACAAGTGCCAGAACATGAGTTAGTCGAAATAGCCGCAGGCGGTTTAGATTATTCCATTAGGAAGAAGTTAGACACTCAATACCTGAGAGACATGGCCCAATTGGCCGATAGAGTTCGACAGGTAGAACGCCTTAAAGCTGAGAAAGCCAAGGCAACGAAGACTCATAAAAGAGAGAGGATAGCGTATGTCGAGATGGATGACGAAGATCCAGAAACCTTCGACGAAACTATAACCGTCGAAGAAGGCGAGGTCGAGTTAGAGGAACTAAAACAAGGGCCACCATACTCTTGCAAACTGTTAGTCCCCTCAAGTGGAAAAAATCCCACTGGTCCAGAAAGGACCAACGATAGGTTCCCCAAAAAGACTTATAGTTTTCATATTTCAAAATGTGATGAAATCTTTGACTTGCTTGTAAAAGATGGCCAAATGATAGTACCCCCAGGGGTAAAAGTGCCTCCTCTTGATCAAAGAAAGAAGAGAGGTTTTTGTAAATATCATAATTTTCTGGGCCATAAAACGTCTCAATGTTTTCTTTTCAGGAATCTTGTGCAAGACGCTATCGAAGAAGGGAGGTTGAAGTTTGCTGACAAGACCCCCATGACTGTGGACTCTAACCCGTTGCAGGCTGAAGCCCATTATGCTGAACCTTCAGAGGTGAACGTGATCGAGGCATCCAAAAGCCAGTCGAAGAGGCCAGGAATCACAATGGTCGAAGTCTCAAAGGACCATGTCAACATGCCAATCTTTGGCAGTTTTTCTGGGAATCTATCCAGAAAGACAATTGAGGCGGTCCAAAAGGCGGTCGAAAGCCCAAAGCTGGAGACAGTTGGAGCCCAAAAATCTGGAACAAGACCCAGTTCTCACTTGGCTGCAGTTCAAGGCCAGACAGAGGACTTGGAGATTCAGATGAAGCAGTTGACTCTTGCCAACAAAGACACCATGAATGTCAACATGGTCGAAGTCTCTGAACCAAAAGCATCAGAGGAAGCCATGAGGCAAGAACAAGCCAACAAAACTGCTTTCCCTCGGGAAAATGAAAGTCTGGCAGATTTCCTGCAAAGATGCCAGAAAAAGAAGTCAGAAGTGATGATGTGTCCTCGATGCAGTTCAATCTTCGACAAAAAAGTTGCTGAACATATTCAAGGTGTAAGAGCAGCAAATAGGAAAAGGGAAAGTGTTGATACTCGACATGACCCCAGAAGAGCCTCCCAAAGGGGTTCAAATCAAGAAAAGAGGCCACTGACTTTCAGGCCTCCAACTAATGTGTCAGTTGATACGTGGTACAAAACATCTGGTCGAAAGAGGCCAAGCGAGGAAAGATGGCACTCCTTCGAAGTGCCAAGAGGTTCGTCTTTAACACATAAGAAAGAGCCTCAGGTTGCTACCCCTAAAGTGACACAGGTATCAAGCAACTACAAAGGGAAAAATCCCATGTCTCGATCTCAATGGAGGAGATACCAGAGGAGACGAAAAGCTGAGAGGGAAGCTGCTAATAAACCAAAGGCAGAATCCAGTTCAAATGTTCCTCAGAGAAAGCAAAGGAAACCTCTGGAAAGACAACCAGTAACCAATAGGCTAGTTTGGCCTAACCAGGGTGAAGTTGATAACGATGATGGTTCTGAGTCGGATGACACCTTAGATATCATGGTGAACATAGTCTCAGTTCTGCCCAGAGAGTTCAACCGCCAGGTGGAGGTCGAAACAAGCGATTGGGAAGTGGAGCAAGAAATGGCCAAGCATAGGCTAGTGTGCTATTTCGTCATGGATAATGGCGCTACTGAAGAGCGGAATGGGTTCTTCGAACCACCTACGGAGGCGATGAAAAATCACCTTAAGCCTTTATTTATAAGGGCTAAACTCGAAGAAACCACAGTAAATAAGATCTTGGTGGATTGTGGGGCAACCATCAACATTATCCCTCACTTTATGCTAAGAAAAATAGGCAAAAGTGATGAGGACATCAAGCCTCACAACATGGTCCTGTCGAATTATGAAGGCGGCATAGGGACCACTATGGGTGTGATCCAACTGGACATCAAGGTGGGATCTATCCTTCGACCAACTATGTTTATGGTCATATCGGCCAAACCTAACTATAATCTTTTGTTGGGCCGTGAATGGATTCATGGTGTTGGAGCTGTACCATCATCAATGCACCAGAGGTTACTACTATGGCGTCATGATGGAATGGTCGAAAACATAGAAGCAGACCAAAGCTATTACCTGGGCGAAGTAAATCACTTAGGGCTGACAGACTTCGACAAGAACCTAGCTCACATTGGGCCATGCCCAACACCTGACTTCGACTTGGCGCCAGCGCCAAATACTTTTTGTTCCCTATACCTGCACCCTGAGCATGGTTTTCAATGGGACAGAGAAGACTTGTCCCACATTGACTTTAGTGGGTTAACTGATATCCAACCAACTGGTTGGGGAAGTGAATTCAGTGACAATGATTGAGTCACAATCATTGCAACGAATTTCGGCTTACGTAGCCGAAACAAAGATGATAACGGCTCTCGAAGCCGAAGTAAAATATATGGCCACACAGGCCAATGATCAACAGTTATCTTCTACAGGTCCTGGAAAGGACTTCGATCCAGAACCTCCTGATATCATGCCAGAAGGGATACAGGAACAAAGGCTCGACGCCATCTATGACGATGAGCCTTTGGGATTCGAAAAGGACCCCTTAGTGAATAACATCAAGATGCTAGCGCAGGATCCTTTAGAAGAAATCAACTTGGGCGAAGGGTTAGAGGAAAAGCCAACTTACATTAGCGCAAAAATTGACCCAGAACTCAGGTTGGAAGTAATTCATTTGTTAAAAGAGTTCAAGGACTGTTTTGCATGGGATTACGACGAAATGCCTGGTCTCAACAGAGGATTGGTAGAACTTCAGTTGCCGATCAAACCTGGGAAGAAGCCAATCAAGCAAAGTCCAAGACGCTTCGCTCCAGAAATACTGTCGAAGATCAAAACGGAAGTCGAAAGACTGCTGAAGTGCAAATTCATACGCGTTACGAGGTATGTCGAATGGATTGCAAACATTGTGCCGGTAATTAAGAAAAATGGTACATTGAGGGTGTGCATAGATTTCAGAGATTTGAATGCTGCTACACCCAAAGATGAATATCCTATGCCTGTGGTGGAAATGCTAGTCGATTCTGCCGCTGGCTACGAGTACCTAAGTATGCTCGATGGTTATTCAAGATATAATCAAATATTCATTGCTGAAGAAGATGTGTCGAAAACAGCTTTTCGATGCCCTGGGGCTTTAGGCACTTACGAATGGGTAGTGATGCCATTTGGCCTAAAGAACGCTGGGGCAACATATCAGCGAGCAATGAATTCTATCTTCCATGATTTTATTAACACCTTTATGCAAGTATATATTGATGACATTGTTATAAAATCTGTTTCCAGGAAGAACCATATAGACCACCTTCGACAATCATTCGAAAGAATGAGAGAACATGGTCTGAAGATGAACCCTTTGAAGTGTGCATTCTGTGTGAAAGCTGGAGATTTCTTGGGCTTCGTTGTCCACAAGAAAGGAATCGAAATCAACCAGAACAAGACGAAGGCAATTCTGGAAGCGAAAGCGCCATCGAATAAAAAGGAACTGCAATCTCTGTTAGGCAAGATAAATTTCTTAAGGAGATTCATATCTAACCTAAGTGGGAAAGCTCAAGCCTTTTCACCCTTACTTCGATTGAACAAAGAGGGATTCGAATGGGAGAAAGAGCAACAAGAAGCCTTCGACAAAATCAAAGGGTACCTCACAAAGCCACCTATTTTGGTGCCTCCTTGTAGCAACAGGAGTATGAGATTGTACATAGCTGCATCCGACAAAACTTTGGGAAGCATGTTAGCCCAAGAAGATGAAAATGGAGTCGAAAGACCCATTTACTATCTTAGTAGAGTTTTGAACGATGCAGAAACTAGATATAGCGAAGTTGAAAAATTGTGTCTATGTTTGTATTTCTCTTGTACAAAGCTCAAACAATATATAAAACCAGTTGATGTGTATGTTTCGTCTCATTTTGATGTTTTCAAGTACATGTTATCGAAACCCATCTTGCACAGTCGAATAGGCAAGTGGGCACTAGCATTAACTGAATACTCCTTGACCTTTATGCCTCTTAAGGCAGTGAAAGGACAAGTGGTGGCAGACTTTATAGTCGACCACTCAATTCAAGTTGAGAGTATTAACTATGTGGAGATAGAGCCTTGGAAATTCTACTTCGATGGTTCCAGCCATAAAGATGGAACAGGAGTAGGAGTCTTGATTATTTCTCCAGAAAAAATTCCAACAACATTCAAGTACAAGATATCAGGTTCTTGTTCGAACAATGAGGCTGAGTATGAAGCTCTAATTACTGGCCTTGAGATATTGTTGGAATTGGGGGAAACTCGAGTCGAAATAATGGGAGACTCAGAGTTAGTCATTAAGCAAGTCACAAAAGAATATAAATGCATAAGAGAAAATCTCATTATGTACTTTGTGATAGCAAATCGTTTGTTGAAAAAATTTGAAATGGTCAACATTCGACACATACCCAGATTGGAAAATCAAATAGCCAACGATTTGGCACAAATTGCATCTGGGTACAAAATTTCAAAAACGAGATTACAAAGAGCAATCGAAGTTCGAGAAAAGATAAAAGCAACTTGTTTGTCACCAACAGACTTGGAATCGACAAGACTAGGGTATGCTGATCAAAGTAACTTCGAAATTTCGTTCATAGACAATTTGTCAGAGCAAGATTGGAGGAAACCCATTGTGGATTATCTTCAAAATCCAGTAGCTTCGACAAAACGAAAAACAAAATATAGGGCGTTAAGTTACGTACTCATGGGTAATGAGTTATTTAAAAAGACGCCTGAAGGGGTGTTGCTAAAGTGCTTAAGTGAAACTGAAGCATACATAGCCCTTTCGACTACGCACGCTGGAGCATGTGGGGCTCACCAAGTAGGCCATAAGATGAAATGGCTGTTGTTTCGACAAGGACTATACTGGCCCACCATGTTGAAAGATTGTGTCGAGTTCGCCAAAGGTTGCCAAGAATGTCAAGTCCATACAGGCATCCAGCATGTACCAGCAAGCGAGCTTCACTCGATAGTGAAACCTTGGCCCTTTAGAGGATGGGCGTTGGACCTTATTGGAGAGATTCGACCAGCATCATCAAAGAGCCAGAAGTATATATTGGTAGGCATTGATTATTTTACTAAGTGGATCGAAGCTATTCCTTTAGTCAATGTAGACCAAGAAAATGTCATTGAATTTATTCAAAAGAACATTATCTTTAGATATGGAATCCCTGAAACTATAACTACTGATCAAGGATCAGTTTTCACCGGTCGAAAGATGCAGGAATTCGCTCAGGAAATAGGCTTTAAACTCCTAACATCAACGCCTTATTATGCACAGGCAAACGGTCAAGTCGAAGCAGCGAACAAAGTAGTGATTGGCTTGATAAAAAAGCATGTTGGGAAGAAGCCAAAAAATTGGCATAAGACGTTAGACCAGATCTTGTGGGCTTGTCGAACGTCCCCAAAAGAAGCCATAGGTACAACACCATATAGGCTAACTTTTGGTCATGACGCAGTGTTGCCAGCAGAAATTTGTCTTCAATCTGCAAGGGTTCAGAGACACCATGATATCCCCTCTTAATTTTATTGGGATATGATGTTAGACGAACTAGTAGATTTAGACGAAGAAAGAATGCGCGCTCTCGACTTACTAAGGCTTCAGAAGAAAAGAGTGGAAGACTCTTACAATAAAAAAGTGAAACCTAAGGCATTCTCGCCTGGAGAATTAGTTTGGAAGGTGATTCTTCCCATGGATCGAAGGGATCGAAGCATGGGAAAATGGTCACCCAAATGGGAAGGACCATTCAGAATTATCCAAACCTTTTCTGGTGGAGCTTATGAAGTCGAAGAGTTAGGTGAAGATAAAAGGCTCTTGAGAGTAAATGGCAAATATTTGAAAAAGTATAAACCTATGCTCCAAGAGATCAAAATAAATAGCAAGTAATGACTAAATTAACCATAAATAAGCCAAAATGGAAAATTTTATAAATTAGCCAAAATGGCAATATTGTCAAATACACATTACAATACATGGTTAAAGGGCTGAGTCAATCAGAAGGGGATGGAATATTTGAGTCGAAGGTACTTCGCCTACTGAAACTCCAGTCTTTTGTTGCATAAGGCATTCGCCTGGGCAAGCTTGGCAATTTGGTCGTCGAAGGCTTGAGCTTTCTCAGCAAACTCTAGGCCTTGTGTGATTTCAGCTTGACTCTCGGTGTCTGAAACAGTTGAGAGAAGCTCCTCCTTGCGCTTAGTATTGGCATTCATCTTGGCATCCAGCTCTTCGATTTGCGCCTTTATGGAAGCACTGTCTCGATCTATGGCATCAATTTCTTCTTGCTTAGATGCCTTTTGCTTCGACAACTCTGCAATTCGAGAAGTCGTCTCTGCTACAGCAGTCCATACAGAAGAGCTTTTGCCATATAACGCTTCGAGCTGGCTGTTGAAGCCCCTCTGTCGTCGATAGTCTGCTGAGACTTGATCAATAATGGAGTATAACTCCATGATAAAGCTCGAAACCTCTGGATTCACAGCGAGCAAGTCAACCGCATTCAAAACAGCTCCCAAACACGACGGAGCAGTAGGGTCCCCCTCCAAAGCTTTCATCAAATCTTTCTTGATGAACTGGGCCTTGACCTTCGTCAAAGCCTCATCGAGAGGAGAAGTCTCAGTGGACTTCCCCGACTGAGTAGAAGCCTCCTGACTAATATCAGACGAACTTCCCTTGCTCTCGATAATGGCATTCAGATAGCCAACGGGATCAATTTGCTTCAAGAGTGCTAAGTCTTCTTTGGACCTATGCTTTGTTGAGGTGGTAACCTTTGCAGCAGCGTTGTCTTGGGGTTGAAGCTGTTGAGCAGCGTTTGCCTCGACTTGACTCTCTTCGACTTGAAGTTCAGCAGTGCCAGCGTCAGCGTGATCCCCTTCATCATGTTGTTCCCCCGAAAGATCAACCACTTGAATCTCTTTTGGTTGTTGATCTTTTGTTTGTTGTTCTTCTGTCTCAGCATTGGCTTCATCTGTTTCAGCATTGGCTTCATTGTTCGCCAATTCTTTCTCTTGTGGCCTACTGAGTTCAACAGAATCTAGTGTTTCAGAAGTCTTTGGCGCTGAGCTTTCAGTGGTTTCCTGGAAAAAGAAGAAGAAGAATCTTCTAGGTTAGAAAGAGACATAATCGAACGCGAGCATCGACACCTGAGTTAAAAAAGGTCAAAGAAATTACCTGCAGAGGAACTTCAGCCCCAGGGCTGGAATTGTCGCTTTCGACTGGTTTATTGAGCAAAACATTTAGTTCCTCCTCCGTTGGCTCTTCAATAATTACTGGAGGTGGCCTGGGTTTTCTCCCAGCGACCTTTATTCTGATTGTGGATCGAGTCTCAGGAGAGGGAACATCTTTCTTCAGTTTTCGCCTTTTGAGAGGAGCAGGGGGAGAGTCGTCTTCTTCGTCACTCCCAGATTCGACCGTCAGTGCAGGTCGTTTCTTGGGTGAAGGTGCCTAAAAACCAATTGGAGTTCGATTTAGATGCTACATCGAAAGTCAGAATGTTAAAACCATAAGAAAATAATAAAAGTCTGGTTACCGGTGCTGAAGGTTTTTTCGAAGGACCTTCCCCCTGATGGCTTGTTGTAGTTTTCGCCGGTGCTATAGTTTTCGCCGGTGGTGGAGGTTTTGTCAAGGGACCTCCTCCCTGATGGCCTTCTGCAGCTTTCTTGGCTGCAGGCTTTCGAACAACTGAAAGAAGACAAGTTATAATTAACAGGCTACCAGTCGAAATGGAAAGATAAAATAATTTGGAAGAGTGAACTTACATTTCTTTATTTTGTCCAGAACTAGAACAAAAGACTTCTGAAGTTCGTCCACAAAGTCCTTCTCGTCGAAGAACTCTTCAGCGTAGTAACTCTTCCACCAGTCTTCGAAGGATGGTGAACAGAGAAAGTTAAGCTGATAATCAAACAGTGAAAGGACTGTTCGTCCAGCATACTTGCCGATATGCTTGGTGGCAGCATCTTCAGTATAGTCGTTGCAAAAATATAACATGGATTTTTCCCTATGAAAAATAGGAGAAGGAAGTGTTTGAATGATACCAAACTGGCGAGAGACCAAGTTTGGTTGATACGCGATCAAGCTCAAGTGAGTCTTGGAGCTTTTAAAGCGCAGGGGCATTATTCTAGGTGTGAGAAATGCTTCCCACATTATTGTATGTTCTTCGACCTGAGGGTCACCTGACGACTTAGGATGGGGCCTCGTGAACCATTCTGGACCAACCTTTCGTCGAGCAAAGGGAGCCATGGTCGAAACAAATTCTTTTCTTCTTGCAAACATCAAGACGAAGTTTGCAAAAGTTTGTTGAAGCTCCAGCCCATCTTCAGTCGGGGTCAGTAGAGCCAATTTGGTGCCTTTGATGCGCCTATTTGATATCTCCGGAGCTTACTCATTTATTTGAGTCTTCTGAGGTAAGAAAGACTCGAAGGTGGCATTGAGCCACAGCTGAAGTAGCCAAAAAGGTCCTGCAAGCAGCAGACTGGCTCTATTCTCGATGATCTTCAACAGAGTCGCTCTGCTGCTAATCGACTCGTACCGATTCGCCAAGATTAATTCTGGCAAAAAAATATTTTGGCCATGGTGGAGTTGGGTGGCGAGGGTGACCATCTTCTTTGTCACCTGTAAAGACTTTGTGCAAAAAACAAAGCGTGACAGCCATAGGGCTAAAAACGCGATATGCTCTACATCCGACACAGTGGTTGTCGACCTATCATGGTAATGGTTGATATAGGTGGTGTAGGTGGGTTTCGTAGCTGAGAATCCAATCTGATCCTCCGACATTTCCTCTGGGTCGAAATAATCCCCAGTGGGTCGAAGGCCAGTGATGGCAGCCACGTCGAAAAGCGTGGGTGTCAGCATTCCACAAGGAAGGTGGAAGGTGAAATGAGTGTAATCCCAGAAAAGTAAGGAGGCTATCAACATCTCAGGGGAATAGTTGAGACCCGTCTTCGACAACATAACTAGGTCGAATATCCCCAGATCCTTCCAGATCGAAGCCTGGCTTTTTTCCATTTTTTCCAGCCAAGCACTGTAGTCAGGAGTGAGGCTAGGGCTAGACCTGAAAGCCCTAACACCCCTATTGAAGAAGCGAAGATCAATTTTCTCCTTAGCGGGATCTTCGTTATCCTCTGCATCTTTTTTAGAGCATCCAACAGGTTTGAGCTTTTCAAGCACTGGAAAGAAGCTTTTGATCTTCATGGCTTCAGCGATGCATGGGGCTAGTGGGCCAGACATGGCGAAGATTTGGTTGGAGTATCCAACCGGAATCATGAGTTGGTGTGAATAAGCTTCACGTTCAGCAGTTTCTAAGGGTTCAGGAACCCTTCGTTGGCCTGTAGGGGTAACTATGGGGACAGTTGAGAAGATCTTGGGTTTAGCATTTCTGGAAGGGATGTTAGAACTAGGAGCGGTAGAGGAACCTGAGGCCATTGTTGATATTAAGGTTGAAGATGAAGTGAAGAACAAGGTGTTTGCAAGTTTGCAGAGATTTTGTGTTCAACAAGGAAGTTTGAAGGCAAGATAGCGTGAAAAGTCCCACAATGGGTACTTGGCGCTATTTATAGTGGTTGGGAAATCCCCAAATTCGAGGCCATTTAATGCCATTTAATGTTGTAGAAGGTAGTGGGACACGTGGCGTCCCCCTGTTGACATAGCCGTTCTGCAGAAATGAAAGGGTGCAGCGTGCGCCCTCGTTTTTGGGAAATTGTCATGATGACAATTTGTGAAAAGACATTGGGCACGCTGCACGCCGTACTGAGGTGACGTCTTAGGTACGGATGAAATGATGGCTTTTTCTTGGGATTGTTAGTGGTTGGTAGAAGACAAGAAGTGCACAGTTTAATTTGTGGCTAAGAATGAAAAGACAGGTGTCGAATGGAATTTCAAAGAATGCCTTTTTCTTTTCAGAAGTCGAAATAAGGCATTCTTGGGGGGCAATTTGTTGGCTCCTAAATTCGACACCCTCGTTTTTATTAATATAAGCCATTAAAGTTGAAGGATGGTTTCGACCAGCTGGTTCTGTCGAAGTGCTCGTCAGAAAATGGCAATGTACTTAGAGAATTTCTTCCAAGGGAGAATTTGGTTGCCTTCGACGTCGAAGGTGTTTCTCGTCGAAGGTGTTTCTCGTCGAAGGCACTTCTCGACGAAGGTGTTCGATTGTTCAGAGTGGAACGGTTTGAGATTCAAACATTTAGAGGGAAAACGGTTCCCAGCGGTTACCAAGTGCAACGTGCCAAGATCTGGAGCGTCAAACACTGTGAACGTGCCAAGTGGAGTCATCTCGAAGCAGCGTAACTGCCCGATTGTTACTTGGGATGTGTTTAGTATAAATATTAGTAGTTCACGCAGTTTTTCGCGTGTGTTCACAATTATATACAAGTCACTCATATAGATTCGAGTACCCAGCGTGAGAGAAAGAATTGTTGAGAATGTATGTGTGAAACACCACCTTATTAATCAAAGTCATTTATTTTCCAGAAACTTTACTTGCTTTCTCCTTTACTTTTCCAGTCGAAGCCTTCATTTTAAGCCTTCCTTTTATCCTTCATGCAATTTACATAAAGCTTCTTTATTTTCTTGTCATTTAACCATTATCAAACTTAGTCAAAACCCCAAAATCAACCATGTCTTAGGATCAATCTGATCGATCCTGCGAGTCACCAAATAAGTAACCTTTTGGAAGATCAGCGGTTGTTTACCACTTCCCACGGTAAACAGGATGCTGTAAAAAGATCCAAGAGTAAGAAGAAATTTGTGGTTGTTGAAGAAGTTGACTCAGACTTTGATGTCGATCAAGATGTCCAGGAAATCTCTCCTATCAAAAAGTATGCAAGCAAGAAGATTTCTGTTAGGGTTCCTGATGCCCCACTTGACAACATCTCCTTCCATTATGTTGGGAATGCTGAAAAGTGGAAGTATGTGTATCAAAGAAGGATTGCCTTGGAGAGAGAACTGGGAGCTGGTGCTTTGGAATGTAAAGAAATCATGGAGCTGATATCTTATGATGGATTGATGAAAACAGTTACCAGGTTTTTCAATTTCTATGAAACTCTTGTTAAGGAGTTTATTGTTAATATTCTTGTTGACTGTGCTGACCATAAAAGTAAGGAGTATAGAAAGCTTTTTGTTAGAGGAAAGTGTGTAGAATTTTCTCCTGACATCAAAAATAGATTTCTAGACAGGTCTAAAGATGTCTGTTGTGAGCTGGAAGTTACAAATAATCAAGTGTGCAGATCCATCGCTGCTAATCAAGCAAGTGAGTGGCCCATGAAAAATAAACTTCCTGTCAGCAAACTGAGTGTGAAATATGCTATTTTACATAGGATTGGAGCTACAAATTGGGTTCCCACTAATCACACTTCAACCATATCCATTGGATTAGGAAAGTTCATTTATGCTATTGGAATCCATAAACATTTTGATTATGGGACTTACATCTTTGATCAGACCATTAAGCATGCAGGAACTTGTGCCATTAAGATGGCAATTGCTTTTCCTCCCCTCCTCTGTGGAATTATCCTTAATCAGCATCTTGGAATCCTAAGTGGAAATGATGTATTGTGCAAGAGGGAGTCTTCCTTGACCCTTCATTTTAAGCTCTTTTTAGGAAAACATGTCACAGACATTGTTTTGACATCTACATCTGCTGAAAAGACCTCCACCAAGGATGATATGATCAAAGAATTAAGAGAAGCATGTAAGGAATTGGATGATGTGATCAGAGTTAGCTCATCAAGGAAGCTAACCTTTAAAAAGATGATCAAGGACCTACAATAGGACAACAACCTTGATGATACAATAAGCTCTGAAGGTGAAGACTCTAATGAGGAAGAAAGTTCTGGCTCAGCCAAGTAAACTGGTCCTGATGATAGTTAGACTAATTGATGTCTTTTTATTTGACCCTTTTGTTTCTTTTTAGCACTTTCATGTGCTTGACATTTAATATTTATGGTATGTACCTAAATTATTGATACAATATTGAATGCATCCTTTTATTTGGTATATTATGACTAAAAAGGGGGAGAGAAAGTGACTGACTGACCAATGACCACTGACTGGTATCTGATTCAAGGGGAGCTTAATACTTGAGGGGGAGACTCATGTCTCAAAAGATGCTTTGACATCTTCCCTGCTAATAGCTAACTGCTAAATGTTTTTTTTGCTTGCTTGATGCTGCTCTGATAATATATTGCTCTGATAACGTTTTAGCTAAAAAATTTCAAAGGGGGAGTTTGTAAGTGTTTGTTGGCAGCAATTTTGGTAAAACAATATGCTGTTAATGTTTTGCTAAATGTATTGATATTTGTAGAAAACTGTTATGAATGATGTCAAAGCAGATGTCTTGACATCTGCCTCCTGAACTGAACTCAGCCAACATCAGTTTAAGTTTTATGTTTCTTGATTTTTTGCGCATCATAATTCAGGGTTTGTGACTCATAGGCTGCGAAAAATATGGAGGAATATTGTTATATTTAAATTATCTGCATGGATTTTATCTTGGTCTGTTTTTAAGGAAATATTCAAAAGATTTGAATATTTGTTTTTAAGCCTAAGCCCACAGCTGCGCATATATAAGGACTTGCTTCATTATTCAAACCACTGCAACTTTTGAAGAAGAATATTTTCTTTCTGTTTTAAAAATTCTAAGTCTTTTAATTATCAAACACTCTAGTATTAAATTAATACTTGTGTTGTTATTTGGGTTATTAATTATGTATCATTCATAAGCTTTTAAGCATTGAATGATTGAAGTTTTTAAACTTTGTATTTCTATTGTTTCTTCACTATAAGTGATTGAAGGGATTTGAGGAGGGCCTCATACCTAGGTGAGTCTTCGGTAGAAGTATAGCACGGGTAGTGATTAAGTGATTAGATTGTAAACTGGTAGTTTACTGAGGGTCTATGAATTGATACTATTTAGTAGACTTGTCCCTGGCTTGTAGGCCCCCAGAGTAGGTGTTGTTGTACACTGAACTGAGTGAACAATCTCTTGTGTTTTTACTTCTTTTGTTATTACTGCTCTTTACTTGTAAACAGATATTTGTGTCGTGACATCTCATTCGACATCACATATCTGATACCAGAATTTCACAACTGAACTTGAAGAAGTGGTTTAGGAAACTCAAAGCCCTATGTTTGCGACCCAGACGAATCAGGTAACAAAATTTCTTAAGAAATCCTGGGATAATATGTCAGATTTAAATAAAGATGATGATATTGATGTGAATTTTTCTCCTGAAAGAGATTTTCAACTGGTGAATTCTAAGAGAAAGAAAAATAGAAAAGTTAGATCCACTGATAATACTAGACAAAAGTTTGGTCTTCCAAAAAGTTCATTATGAAGAGCCTATATTGGAACATAAGAGGCTAAGCCAAAACCTACTCTTGGAATGCGCTTAGGAGACTGATTTTTTATAACAAGCCCGATATGGTATTCATATCAAAACCTTGGATGAATTACAATAATTTCCCTTAAAACTGGTTGAGTAATTTGGACTTGAAGCCTTTTTCTTTCAATCAAAGGTTTGGTCTTCTCCCAAATATTTGGTGCTTTTGTAAAACTAATCTAAACCCTATAATTTGCTATGTTGATGATCAATATGTCTCATTCACTTTAATTGTCAATAACTTCACTTTAGGATTCTCTGTTGTGTATGCGTCTACTTGTTGTTTACACAGGATAAATATTTGGAATAAGCATGGGAACAATATTACTAATACTCGTTGGTGCTTTATTGGGGATTTTAATGCAATTATTAGTTCTAATGAATACAAAGGGAGTCATATCCCTGCAAAAATTCCAATGAAATATTTTTTAATTGGTCTAATGCCAATCACCTACCTATGGTTGGAAATCATTTTACTTGGGACAATGGTAGGATAGGTAGACATTTAACAGAAAAAATAATTGATAAAGTTATATGTAACAAGGATTTATTAGATGCCTGTAGCACTGTTGTTTGTAACACCCTTACAAAATTCAAATTTGATCCCTTTCCTTTGATACTACCCTGTGATTTTTAGAAAGTGAATTTCAGGTCTCAATTTAGATTCCCCAAAATGTGGTCTTTTCATGATGAATGCATCAGAGTTATTAAAAATACTTGAGACACTGATGTTGAAGGCTGCCTAATGTATATTTTGGACAGAAGGTTGAGAATTTTGAAAGAACAACTTAAAGTGTGGAACAAAACCATTTTTGGAGATGTCAAGGGAAAATTTGTTTATGTCGAGGCCCTGCTTAAATCAATCCAATTAGAAGTGGAAAAAAATAGCATATGGTGATGTTTTACAGGATAAGAAGACAAAAGCATAACACAATTTAGAGATTGATCTCAACCTTGAAGATGAATTCTGGAAGGAGAAATCCAGTTTGAACTGAAATATTTTTGGGGATAGAAATACTAGGTTTTTTCATCAATATTCCAAAATTAGGAGTAAAACAAACCTTATCTCATCCTCGAATATTAATAACACTGTCATTACTGATAGACATATTTTAGAAGCCCATATTGAAGAGCACTTCTGTTCTCTTTCCAATAATGATGTTCTTATGCAGGACAATGGTATGGTGCAGCATATCATCCCAAAAATTGGTGGATGACAACATTAACTATATGCTAACCATGTCACTGTCAGTTGAAGAGATTCACAATGTTGTCATGAGCCTCAAAACTAATTATCCTCCTGGTCTTGATGGGTTTGTGGCCTTCTTTTTTTTTTTTAACATTACTGGGACATAATTAAATATGATGTAATTAATGTCGTGTGTCAATCTCATTTCACCATCCTTCTTCTTGACCAATAATACTGGGGTTCCCCACGGTGACACACTCGATCTTATGAAATGCTTATTTAACATATCTTCTAATTGACTCTTCGATTCCTTCAAATCTACGGGTGACATTCGGTACAAAGCAACTGTAACTGGGGTTATTTCGGATACTAGATCAATAGAGAACTCCACTTCTCTTTCTAGTGGTAGAGAAGTGACAACTTTTTGGGAAAATTCTGAGAGCACACAAACCATAGGAATTTGTGAGACTAGTGGTTTTTCATCCGAATCCTAGGTGAGAATTAGAAGAATTAAATTCTCTTGATCAAATAAATAGTTGAACATATTGATAGTACCTTCAAGAAGAGGGCTCACCACGTTTCTTTGAATTGTATCTTCTGGTGGAATGAATATTTCCCTCTCGTTGCAATCGATGTTAACCGAATTAGCAAAAAGCCAATCCATTCTTAGAATCACTTCAACCTTCTTTAGGGGTAGGTATATCAGGTAAATCGATAAACTTGATCTTCTATAGTTATAGTACAAACCTCACATTTCAAGTGCAATTCCATACTATCATCCACAACAGGATTAACTAAAATTGGTGGATCTAAGGGAACTGCCTCTAAAACAAGACGACACACGCATTTGGTGAATATAAACGAATATGCCGTTCCACATTCAATCAGAATAAAACAAGGTTGGATATTCACGATACAAGTACCATCAATCGAATCATGACTCCCTTTTGCTTTCTTGGAACTAATGGTATAAACCCTCCCTGAAGTATTTCCTTGAAGTCCCTTGGTCGGGAAGTCTCTTGATCAGTGGCCTTCCTTGTCACAAGTAGAACAATTTTCTGAGCCCCACCTGCACTCTCTTGAGTGGAGTCTCCAAAAAAAATTACATATGAGTGCTGGCACTGACTTTTCCTATTGTAGTTGCTAGCTTTTAAAGACGAAATACCTTGCCTAAGATTGGTTACCAGATCAACCTTGGTCCTTCTTGTCTTGTCAGTAAACATCTCGCTCAGCTTGTACTTTCTTGATGCTATTTTCAGCAACATAACATTGATGGAGGAGCTCTGCATAAGTAGTAAACTCCCTCTTAAACACCAACTTCTCAATCTCCCCCTCTTAGTCCAAACATGAACAAATCATTTTTCCACTTTTAACATAAAAGATATACAAACAAGCAAATAATAGCGAATTTATTATTATAAAATAATAATAAAAAGTATAAAAAATGTACTATACTTCTTCCATTAACATTTGTTGCGTGAACTAGTACTTATGGAAGAGATAAAAATTGAGAAGAGAGAGTAATCACACATTCACTTATTATTCAATGATCACAATACAAGAATCACTACTACGGAAAGTATATACAATAACGTCAATGTTACCACAGTCCATTGAAGGATCATGATGATATCCCTAAATTCAGGTGCATATATATATATATATATATATATATATATATATATATATATATATATATATATATAATTAAAATTTGTTAACTTATTATCATGGTTATATAGAACAATCATGCTTATATTTCATGAGTTCAATTCTCAGCGCTAGTTTATTCATGATTTCTTTAGTATTTTAGTTGTAATTTTTATTTTTATTTAATAAAATGAAACTGATATCACTACGGTTGTTTAACCTAACTGTTGTGATATTTTTTCCATTTTTGTAGTTTTTAATTACTTAAAACCTTGCATTTTTTTATAAAATTACATAAACGTAAGCCCTATACCACTATGGTTGTTTAATAAAACCGTTGTGATATATTATTTTTTTTATTTTTAATACTTTTAAATGCTTAAAACCTTGCACTTTTTTGTAAAATTTCATCAAGTTAGTCATATATCACAATGGTTGTATTAAACAACCATGGTTGAATGACTTATTTACTTTAAGGAAACAGAACTAGCTAGCTTGTCTCTTAAGTTGAATTTTTTCATTTCAATTTCGAAAGAACGCCATTTCTACCCCTGACAAAAAAAATACCATTTTCAACTCTAACCAAACAACACCATTTTTAACACTAACAGAACAAAAACATTTTCAACCCTAATGAAACAAACAACACCATTTTCAAACCTGAAGAAACAAAACCTTTTTCAACCAATTTCTTTGCTTATGTACCGACGAGGAGTTAACTTCCTTGGGTTTAACTGTTTAAGAGAAAGACAAATATTCATACAACATTTATTTACTTATTCTTAAAATCCCTCTCATATGTGGATTCTATTCTTGAAAGAGGTTTCTAAAGGTCTCCCAGAGTCATCCAATTAAAAAGTACAATGTCGCAACGTATACATGAAATATAATAGTACCCCCAATGGACCAAGTCTGGGTGTGGCTCTCATGAAGTAATATCAAGGCATACACCTCATAGACAATATGACCATCTACTCTAATCATATGGTGAACTCAAGCCTAGGTATTGGGCACATCCCTCAAAGTATCATCCCAACCCAATAGAGAAACATAAATAGAAATATCCAGGATATGGAAAACAACACAATGCAATGAATGCAACAAATAAACTACGTAAAGTTAATAGATAAACACCTAAAGAAAAGAAAACAAACAAGATCTAGGACTGACTTGCTTAAGTTCCTCAGTGAAGTCTCCAGCTGAAGAAACTCTAAAGATATAAAATAATGAAGCACTACAATAAATAACACATCTAATGATGGAGCTTTCACCTCATCCAGAAAAACAATGAAGTATTAAGCCTAAACGAGCCATGTTTTATATTTTTTAATTATAAAATAACAATTTACCTCGGTTTCTAATATATCCAGCAGGTAAAACTGATATGTGTTGTAACCGGCAAAATATACGAGAGTCGCCACCACTATTTTTTGTCCTAAGGATGGGAAAGGAACGAAAAACAATATGTTCGCGAGTTGATTAGATAAAGGGAAGGTGTTAGGCATCGTTTATCTCCCTTATACTCATGGGGGCCCTTTTTAGGTTTCAGACTTAATGGGAATTTTCTACTTAAATGTTATTACCATATATATATGAAAAGATTTAGTTTTTTAGTTAGGAGACTCGTCTTGGTTTTAACCAGGTGCCTACGTATCCTCTTGTGAGAAAATCAAAGTCCATTTCATAGTTCGTTATGTGTTTTGTTAGTGTTTTTTATAGGATTACATAGATTTTCTTTCGAGTTATCCTTGAACCTTGTCTGGGTTTGAAAAGGGAGTAACCGTATACATAATTCGTAGTTAAGTTTGATAACAATTATATTTAATCCTTTTTTTTGAAAATGTAATATGTATGTTAATGACCTAATAGAAAGATGTGAATGCAACACTAAGCCTAAGCCAAATAAAAGTACAATTAGGAGGGCAAATTTTGGGATCTTGTCAAGGAAAATATCCATGATGCTTGTAACCCAAAACTCTAGTTCTATAGCAAGAGTAATGAGAGAACCAATTGCACTATCTTGAGAAAGGTGGCAACCTCAATCCATAGGGAAAAACCCTAATGCCAAAGAGCCCTTTGATCCTATAATCATGGAATCAATGATATGCACGGGATGTATATGACCTAACGAGTGATCTTAGGGGGAAAGTTGGGGTATAACAGCTGCCCTTATTTAAGTGACTTCTATCCGGAGATACGAAGATTAAAATCTCCGTTTCGAAGCGATTGAAGATACTTAAATATGAAACAAGCCCTATTTTTGGCCCTAAGATACCACACGACGCCCATGATTATAAATGTAGAATATAAACTTCATGCAAGTGAACAAGACACCCTAGAGAAGCAAAAATAAAATCCATGTACTAACAAAAGAGTTCGACCAGGAAAATAAATCTTTAGGGAACAACACAACTCTGGGGATATAAATTTGAATCCATCAGAGACAAATCAACTCCGCTGGAGAAAAGGAGACTCAACTTAACTGGGGTAAAGTCCAGAGAGGAGACAAAAATAACATTCACTCAATAATTAAGGAAAAAGTAATGGATAACAACGATTAATCGATAACTGTGAACTATCCACTCATATAGGAGATATCAAAAAGAGAGAAACATTCACTCACAGGGGATCGACAACTAATAATTCGAAAAACATGGACAGATACGGTAAGATAATACCGGTTCAGAGATGACGATAAGCATAAACATCAAGACTAGAAAGTGAGTGATTGGTATCAGTACTTATGACTGGTAACAACAATTTGACGTCAACACTTATGGCTGGGAACAAGGTTTGACCTCAACACTTATGGCTGGGAACAACTCAACTATATCGAAGTAAGGTCCAGTGAGGAGAAAGAGATAAATCTTGACTAAGAATGATGATAAACTACCAACCCAAAGATGAAGGTAAAAAAAATATAGGACAATACTGACTTTTATTGAAGGTGAAGAAACAGAAGATACACCAACGTTTATTGAAGGTGAACTACCGACTTTCACTAAAGATAAAGATATAGAGAAAATACCAACTTTTATTGAAGGTAAAGATACAAAAGATGCACCAACTTTTACTGAAGGTGAAATCTGAATTAACAATAAATAGTTTCCCAAAATTCTGGCATTCTACCTAGAACGGGTCTCAGTTTCTTCTTTAACCAAGATATTTCACCTAAAAAGGGTAAAAATACAAGCTATCTCAAATAAAGAGACTACCACTTGCATGATTTCACAACAAACTTTTCTACGAGACTTATTCGAAGAGATACCATTTGATGGAGAATCAGATAAAACCCCCCTCGAACCTAACCATAAGCCACTGACTGGTCTCAGCTTCTTCTTTAACCAAGGTGTTTTACCTGGAAAGGGTAAAAATACGAGTTATCTCAAATAAGAGACTACCACTTGCATGATTTCACAACAAACTTCTCTATGAGATTTCTTCGAAGAGATACCATTTGATGGAGAATCATATAAACCTCCCCTCGATCCTGACCATAAGCCACGAACTGGTCTCAGTTTCTTCTTTAACCAAGATGTTTCACCTAGAAAGGGTAAAAATACAAGCTATCTCAAATAAAGAGACTACCACTTGCACGATTTCATAGAAAACTTCTCTGTGATACTTTTTCAAAGAGATACCATTTAATGGAGAATCAGATAAACATCCTCTCGATCCTGACCATAAGCCACAAACTGATCTTGGTTTCTTCTTTAACCAAGATGTTTCACCTAGAAAGGGTAAAAATACAAGTTATCTCAAATAAAGAGACTACCACTTGAAATTATTTCATAACAAACTTCTCTGTGAGACTTCTTAGAAGAGATACCATTTGATGGAGAATCAGATAAACCTTTCATCGATCCTGACCATAAGCCACAAACTGGTATCAGTTTCTTCTTTAACCAAGATGTTTCTCCTGGAAAGGGTAAAAAACTATTGTAAGAATCTTTCGACGAACTGTCTTTATCATTGAAGTACAACCAATCTTAAAAATGAACTATCTCCCATAATGACGAGACTAGCATTCATTGGAGTAACAAATATCAATGATAAACTATCTTCCATAACGACGAGACTACCATTCATCAGAATAAAAATCTCAACAATGAACTATCTCCCATAATGATGAGACTACCATTCATTAGAGTAAAACACCTTCACAGTGAACTATCTCCCATAACAAAGAGACTACCATTCATCAGAAAAAAGATCTCATCAACGAACTATCTCCCATAATGACGAGACTACCATTCATCGAAAAAAACATCTCATCAACGAACTATCTCCCATAATGACGAGACTACCATTCACTGGAGTAAAAAAATTCAACGATGAAATATCTCCCATAACAAAGAGACTACCATTCATTGGAAAAACACCTTCTTTGGAATTAACAGACTTACTGGGAAGAACATGTTGCTCAAATAAGGAGACCTGCCACTTGCTGTTTAAGAAGGAATCACAATAACACCAGCGGGAAATGAATTTTGATTCGTGGGGAAATACCAACACATTCCTATTCAGGAGAAAAATGTCTTTGCATGCAAAATAAATGCACGTTCTCAAACCATGGCTCAAAGCCTGCATAAATCAGAATAATAATATTGTCGGGGACCACAAATTCAAATCTGAAATAAACCGGAATGAGACAGTTAACCAAGACAACACCTAATGAGAAATAAACTCAAAAGGGGTCACATTATATCTAGCTAATGGGTTGAATAGGAAGGCTAAAGAAAAATTATTCCACGAGGGATAACTCAATGGGGGAATTGAAAGGATATACACTTTATGTTTAAAGTTGATACTCTATTGGAGAGAGGATAACATAACTCTGCGAATAGGGGAATATGTCAACAAAACATCAATGAATACAAATGAGCAATGAATTTTAAATTTAGCTATGCATGGTGTGTATGAATGTATGAATGTTATCATGTATATTCTGACAAAACAACCATAATACACTGGGGATAACCAGACAAATCCAACTTGGGTAAAGTCGACACTCAGCTAATTCACATCCAGGATGAATATTCTATAAGAGGGTAAGCATCAATTGAGGAAACAAAGTCCTACTTTGACGGCTTAACTTCATTGGGAAGAACTTGGCTTGAAAATAATCAAAGCACCACCTGACTAGAAACAAATAAAGTTACGGGGATATAATAAAATCCTATAGGCTTCACCAAGGAATGTCATACAAACTTTGACTAGGGAAAACAATGCCTCGTTGTCTGGACTTCACCTAGAGATTCCAAAACTAACCTCACTAGAGAAGGTGAAAACCACATCGTCGAGACTTCAGCTGGGATGTCGTGCTGACTTTATTGGGAAAAAGAAACCGCACACACTGAAGGGAGCCCAAATACATTCCTTAATATCATGAATAATAGTTGTGCAAACTTCTCTGGAGAGAAATCATGAAATTTCATGGGATAACACCTTTAGAGGGAAGCATCATCCTCAACTCATCTGAAAATTTTAGAAGTTATCATCATAACAATAGGTCAGCTCATGGGGATTTTAAATCACAATTAGCACATGGCGAGAGAAAACCCAAGATGTTGCCACTTGTCTCAACACTTCTTAGAAGATACACTTCCCTTGTATGGCTACTTAGAGGCACACAACAATAACAACGTCATAACTTGGAGGGAGTAGTGATCTGCAAGAGATTCTACATCACTTCTCAACACAAAGGGAGAAAGAATACACCAACTAAGCAAATGATTCATAACTTTGAAATCTCTTCTTGATTACCACTCGACTATGGAAAGGAATCACACTCAACCGGAGATATCTGAATCAAGACTTAACTGGGGAGAATGGGATTGCAAACCCAACACCATACCACAGCCTGGAGGAATCCCACTAACTGGTCAGCTACTAACTTGAAACAATGCTTATATATCGCCAATAGGGTTTTATTCAAAAGCATACAACCTAGAAATTTTGCATTTTAAATTCATCATTCTCCCTCCAATCTATGCATAGGAAAGAGAATGAGTAACAAGTTGGTATCATAATGCAAAAAGCAATTTAAAATTGAAAACAAATACGAGTGAAACGAATGGGTTTCTTCAAGACAAACATATTCATTTTATTAAGATAATCATTCAAATGTAAACAAGTTCTTACATGCAAACAGTACAATGATCAACAAGAAAAATTTACAAATGAGAAATCATTAAAATTGTTAGTAAACTGAGAAGGCTAATCATCTTTAAACTCCAAGACATCCTTCAATCATATTTATCCTTCGGCAAAGACTTGACTTGAACCTCAAGAAAAATATCCTTAAATGACAAGATACCACTTTTGACCAATTTCGGGACTTTAGCTTTCAATGGATAACATTGTTTAATACAATGCCCATGGGCTCCCTGATGAAAGGCACAAGTCAAATCAGCTTTGTAGTACCAAGGCATCTTCTTAGGAATCTTCGGTGGAGGCCGAATCTGAACCAAATTCCTCTGCATTAGGATAGGAAACAAATCTATATAGGTCGTTAGAATTGGATCAAACCGAGTTCTCCTCTAATCAAGAACCTGTTGATTCTGTTGACAAACTGGAGCAACATGAGGTAAATTGAACACATGGATGACAAGAGAGACATGCTGATTCTGACGATGCTTGTTTATTCCTCTGGTTCTCTTCTTAGAAAAGTTATTATCAAGCTTCTTCACACCACTACTTGTGCCACTGTCTTCAGATAAGCATTCCTTTTATACATCCTCTTCTAGAAGCACGCCCACATTTGCCTTTTTCAGGGAAATCATTGGGTGCATTGACTATCACCTTCTCATGAAAGAATGATCTCAGAGTTTCTGTGAAGACCTTTGTCGTCTCTTCTTCCCTCTTAGAAGGATTGACTTGGGCAGCAACCAAAGTTTCAACCAGAGTAGTTAGATACTCTATATCAGCCTTCAAAGTAGTTACCTCTTTGCAGAGTTCAAAGATTTCTTGCTTAATGTTTTCCATATTCTCTTAGCACGAGTGTTGTACTGGTGAGATAACTTGTTTATGAAGATCAAAGGACCTAGAGTAAGGCTTCTAGGAAACTCATGAAATTCATAATTAAATGCAATATGATGCATGAAGTGCACTATGAATGCCATGTTCTTGTTTCCAAGAGTTTATACGTTTTGATTCCTATTATTAAGCCATGGTATTTTTCTCAACAATGTTCCTTTTTTATAGACATAACAATTGAAATCAAAGAAATGATGCTTGGAAATGAAGAACATGTATGATGATAATTATATTAACATGTTATGTATGCAAACGCGTGGGGTCAAAGTTTATGCGATACTGAGTAGCTGCTGAGCTGATAACAGAACCACAGTCACATGTAATAATATCAAAGGTCCAGACCAATTCAGAATACCAAGAACCAAAGTCACCAACAGAATATAATCACCATTTGTACCTGTAAATATTATTCCCTCCCACAACGGTTCAAGACTAGGTCAGGGTAAAGTCAATGGTAACTCAAAATCACGGTTTCGCTTGAGAGTACTATCATCATACACCTACGTGATAACGATAACACCTCATTAAAAACCTCATCTGAGTATGGACGACACAACCATCTAGGGTAATCTACATCCGCTATCCGTCGTATTCCACTCCATTCCTAAGTTTCCTAGATAGTTCTCTCTGGCCTGGGTACTAGGCCTTTTACCTCAATAGTAACATCCCACCCAATTTGAAAAACCAGCAAATCCAATACAACAATAATAACCAGTATATGGAAATCGATAAAATGCAATGCATACATATGCTCAAGTATATACAAATGAACAATCTATAAAGCATAAATATAAACACCCAAAGAAAATAAAAATAGGAGCTAGGATTGACTCACGGGATGGACCAGCAATTGGTCAACTGTCCCCAGTGAAGTCACCATTTTTCTGTAGCGGTAAAATCAAAGAAGTCGCTGATGAATACTTATTTATCCCACATAAAGGGAAAGTAAAATCATCAAAGAAAAACCTAAAGGTGAAATCAAGGTATTGCGGCCAAGAGATTGGGTAAGGGAGTCGCTTACGCGAGGGGAAGGTATTAGCATCCCACACATTCATAGTACTCTACGGGATCCACTCTTGTTGTTCTAATCGAAGGGTGTGTTCAATTTAATTCTTAAGAGCTAAAATAATAAGGCAAAGAGGGAATGCATGCAAATAAAAAATAGGTAAAAGAAGGAAATATTTACAAATTTTCGCTCGGCTGAGCCCCGTGACCAGATGCCTACGTATCCCTTTTAAGGAATCAGAGCACCGTAGTTCGGCTCACAAATTTTATTTGTTTGTATTTTTAAATGAACAATGTTAAACTCAACCATTCCACCGTTGTTCGACCATTGGAGACTCACGCACTGTAGTGGAAAGGAATTAACACGTTCTTAGAAGAGAAAAGTCGAATGGAGAAAAGAAATGAATTGGTTGGTATTTTTTATCATGAAAAGGGTTTTTGTATGCTTAGCATTTTTTATACATTTGCCAAGAAAAAGAAGTTTTAGTTTTAAATGCAATTTATGAAAAATGGGAAGAACACCTAGGGGAGAATAACCTATCTCTAACCTATTTTTATGATACAATGATGGCCCTATGTCGAGAATGAAAAGGGAAATCTCTACCCTATGTTAGCATGCATGGATACATATCCTAATGTCTAGCTCGAAAGCTATTCTACTCGAGCAATCCTAAGGGAATCATACAAATTCCTATTCTAAGGGACCACGATATAGCAAACAAATAAGCAAACAAGTGCTTTGGCAAAAGCGCACAAACATAAGTAGCACATACTGACTCAAAGGGATGGGGCAAACAAGAGAAATGATTTAGCTAAGGGGTGCGGATCACCTGAAGCAAACAAGCGTGAGGCAGATGAAATAAAAAGGAAAATAAATGCTTTAGCTAAGGGGAGTGTATCACTCGAAGCAAATAAGCGGGGTAGAGGAGTATCAACAATGGCCATTGCGAACTCCTGACAAAGTGTGTGGGTTAATTGCGAACCCTTCTCCATACGACCGACTCGATACACAAGACATGTGCGACTTTGAAGCATCGATGTACAACATGAGCTAAGGATGACATGAACTAGAATATGCGGGGTCAATTACGGACCCACGCCACTTTCCTCTTTTTGAGGACTTATCATTTGTAGTATATGCGGATACAAATGTAAACACACGTGCGGAATATCTACTTCAAAGGTAGGATTTTAAACAAACACAAATAGCATACAGAAAGCGGTGCCTACTACAGGACTTTAAACAGCGACTTCGAGCGTGTAACACCCCTTCTAAATAACCCGCGAATATATTAATTAAATCAGAGTAACATGAAAAACAGGGATGTCACAATTCAAGATAAATATAAAAACCTCAAATCTACAGTTGTCATGCTTTACTGAAGGAATTATTAAGATAAATATTCAAATCAATATCATGTTCTACACAGCGGAAATGTCTCAAAACCGGAATAACTTCACTTCATAAGTATTCCCAACATAAATTAAACAATAGAGTATAAAATAAAACTCATCATTCAAATGTTTCCCCCAGTGTTACAACCTATCAGAGCACGACACTGACACGCGGACTTAAAGTAACATGGCTCTAGAGCCATCCTCACCAACTCCTGAGCTGCTAACTTTAATCTGAAATCATTAAAGTAAGGGTGAGATTTATCATAATTAACATGCATTATAAGCTTCTCAATCAACATTATATCACAAGCATATTATTTCACCCATTTTAGCATAAATTCAGGTTCAACACAAAGTTCCAATCATACAAGTCATTATGCACCGATCAATAATCAACCAAAGAATTGTAACACTGGAAGACATCCTAACATGTTACAATTCCATGCAAACATAAATGCAGACACAATGCATGTGGTACCAACACGTAACCAAGTCACCCAACACTGATCCATCATCAACCGGATACAGCAACCATCGATTCGTCCATAAACACCGGACACGAATCCAGCCTAACCACCCATCATCACCCGGGTATCGGTTAACGGCAATACAAGTCAAATTCCACACAATGGGAATTAACTTCACCAAAACAATGCATATGCACGTACATCACTAGCATGCAACATCAAATCAGTCTATGAAATACATCAATTTATCATAACTGAACCAAAACCAAAAACATGATATCTCAACGATCATGCACACCATCATTAGCAACATAAACATGCCTTTCATTCACACAATACTAATACATCCATCCATCACAGGTTCACTGCTACATACACACCCATGTGCGTTAGCCAATAATCACTTATTCCGGGATTTGACTCATTTTCAAAATAATTTCAGGTTTTAGGAAATATTTTCATTTTATAAAATAGAGCATTAAATTTAAGAAATAACGTCCAAAACGGCACTCAAAACGGACTTACAGTTTGAAAGTTATGAATTTTCAAAGTTTAATATTTTTCAAAAAGTTACAGCAGAACCCGGTTCCTACATATGCAGGAACCGGTTCCTGCGAAGTTCAAAAATCATGTTTCTGGAAAATGTATGGGAACCCGGTTCCTACCTATACAGGAACCGGTTCCTGCGACCAATTTTGCAAGTTTTTGTACGTTTACACAGTGGAACCCGGTTCCTCCCCACTGGGAATCGGTTCCCACGACCTGCAGAGTCAAAATCTGCTATTTTGACAGCATTATTCATTCCAATCCCATCCAATTCATACTCATACGAATTATAACATTTGGAACACCAAAATGCAACCAATACACATCAATACAACATCATAAATCATGTTTCCATCACTCCTATTAATTATTCATCACATTAATGGTTCCAATTCCTATACTCTGACACAATTAGGGATAATCCCACAAACCTAGAATTCCAAAAATCGAGATTCCTAACATGCTTAATCAATTCTATTGATCTCAAAATCTATAAGGCATATTAAATAATTGAAATCACCCCTTACCTCGCGATGATCCTTCGAATTCACGGCGTTTGGCTTTTTCCTCTCTTCTCTTCTCCACTTTCACGTACAATGGTTTTTCCAACTAACCTCCTTTTTCTTTTCCTTTTTATCCTTATTTTATATTCCTATTATTATTTTCCAAATAATAGCAATAAATTAGTTATTATTTAGTAGAGCTTTTTACTTCACACACCTCTAATTCAACCTTACACCCCCCGGTCTTCCTTTTTAATTTCATAATTAATTCATCCATTTAATCCAAAATATTATTAATTAAGTCTTTAATTAATTTAATAATTAAATTCCTAATTATTTAACACTTGAATTAATTTGGGGTGTCACAGAGCGCACACTCTTTATTTCCTACTTCTCATGATATCTAGAAAGTAGTAAAGTTCCTAGTTCTCATGATATCTAAAAAAGCGGTAAAATGCTGAAATGAGATAAACAAGAGAAAATACCAAACTGATATCAATCCATAGCAAAGCGTATTAAAACAAAGAAACCCAACAATCTTCGCGAGAGCTTCACCAATCAAAGAAAAGAGTCAGAAATCTAATGCTCGGGAACGTCGAAGCATCATCGATGTGAAAATAAATCACAATCGAAAACTCAAGCATATCCACATATCACACAATAAACATGTATAAGACTCTGATCTCAACAAGAAAAAGTAAGTCACAAGTCTCGAGTAACAAAATGATTGCTAAACGCAAACAATAATAGAAAATTCTAATCGAAATTTTAAAAAAGAAATCCTAGAAAAATTCTATGATACTCTACTATTTTCTATTATTTTTATTATATAAACAAAACTACCAAGACAAGAGAATTAGTTCCTAATCACAAAAAATAACAAGTCTTATCGATTTTGTAATTTTTTAATAAAAAATCTATAACAAAAAAAAAGGAAAATGCCATGAAAATCTAAAAAGAAAGTTAAACTCAAGGGGGTCTTAAGCTGAAATCAGGGGGATGTAGAAGTAATCTAGGCGCTAGGCCCATCTGAATAAAGTCCAAATCAGCTTTTTTTGTTACAAGCAATCAGGCTGCCAAAAAAATTCAGTTATGGGCTTTGGGGGTGCAGTCCAGAAACAGGTGGCGTGAGTAAGCTAGCGCTAAGCCCAGCAACATGTCCAGGAAATAGGTTTTTTGCTTCACAAAAAAAAGACAGGAAATTCAGTCTGGTCCACTTTCTTTAACCCAGATCCACATCTCAATCAGATTTTTTAGCATTATCCACATCAATTTCAATTGCTATTACTATTATTCTTTCAATAATAAAAAACAAATGAGTTAAAAGGAAGCAAAACGATGCAGTTTAGTGAGGCAAATATAGGGTTAAACACTATGACTGTTGAACTTCAGAAACAAATCCGATAACCTTTCTTCCTCGACCAAAAGCGCAACGGGGCGATCAACAAAACTCTGCCGCCGTCCGCTCATCGTCTTCCCTTCTGAAGATGTCCGTTTGTTTCAACACCACCGTTATTTCACGTTTCAAATCGCATAGAGAATACAAAAAACACTAGAGAAGTTTAGGGCTTACCTACCAGAGCAATTCCGGTGGTCTTTTATGTGGAAAAATGCGGTTGAAAGAGAGAGTATAGAGAGAAGTTCTGGAGTTTTCTTTGTGATTCTCCCAGAAATTGAAGAATGAAGAGAAGAGAGAGTATTGTGATTTTTGTGATCTTTCTATGACTTTTCTCTTGAATCAATTCTCTCCCTCCAATCCATTATCTTCTATTATGTTATGTTGGTTTTGTTGTGGTTTGATGAAAATAGTTATAAGGTTAGTTGGTTAGCTATTATGAACAATTCTGTTATTTCTTCTGTCATAGGTAGTTATAGGAGTTAGTTATTGATCTGCTACAGTTAGTTATAGGTGTGAGCTGTTAGTTAGAATTCGGTTAGAGCTATGTTATTATTTTTTTAAGTTTCTTTTTGGAACTAGAGTCTAATTATTGATCACATTTTCGGTCAACTTAACAAGTTCAGCCCCAGTCAGTCGCCGTGAAGATCGATAGCCGGCTTTCATGGATTCACCTGAGGTATCAGGAGAAGCGAATAATTCCAGATGACACATTCACATCTTTCCCTTTCGTTGAGTTATTAACATCTGGAAATTCTAAGCTTCCAGCTGGCCCATTGGCAACAGTAGTCTTCTGCCTGGGTGTAGACTGCTTGGGTTTCTGTCTTATGGCAGCAGGATATGGAGTTGAGTTGTCTTCATCTTGATTTTGTCTTTTACTTGATTCAATAGCACATTTGTCTATATCTCTAGATTCAAATAACGCTGTACATCATTCTTGGAATGGAATACATATCCAATCGTTCCTTAAAACATTTATGTTTTTTCCTAATCGTTGCTTCTTTAATCCATCCAAGGGGTAGATCCTCTTCAGTAGAATTCTCGCCCGCAACATTGTTCGGAGAGTGCCTTTCTTCTTCTTGGAAGAGCAATTGTTGGCCTTTGTAGTTTCAAGATGTCGTAGTACCTCGGGATTGTATTAGAATTTATGAATATTCAATGGATTAATGTAGCACTTATATGAAGATCCCATAGCCGAACCACTTTTTCGAGTTTGAACTTTAATATCCCAGCCATTAGACAACCATTCAGGACGTTCACTAGCTTTCTCTACAATATTGTTTGGAGAGTGTATGCTAGTGAATTTCTCTTCCTCTTTTTCCAAATCTTTTACATTCAAGATTTCAAGAACTTGATCATGCTGATTGTTTTCTCCTTAATTGCAGGCAAGTTAGAATTAGGGTTGTTGCAACAAAGAAGATGGATATATTTTACGCCAGCACACAAATTGAGTTAAAGCATGATTCCAAGGATTCAATTGAATCATCTTGACCTAATTACATGGTTCAAAACATTTCAATTTCATTGATAGACAAATGAAATTTGTAGTCAATTGTACACTAAAAAGTCAAACTTTGACTTTTTGGTCAAAATCATGTGCCAAGGGTCACAATTCATCAAAACTTGTCAAAATGTGAAACTTGTTCATCAAGAAATCAAGGATTGAAGATTAGGGTTTAAAATAGGAAATTTTCTTAACTTAGAAAATTTTCTAAGTATAGAAAATTTCTTATTTTTTCTCAACTTTAGGCCATTTTTTCACCATGATACAAGATGTTTCAAAGGAAGTTCCCAACATGAAAGTTATAGACCTCAATGAAATCCACAACTTTTATTGACACACTTTTCCCTAAAGATTCTTGGATCTCAAGATATAATTTTGTGAATATGCTCATGAACTAGATAACTTAGTGAAATTTTGCCCTAATTTAGGCAGGTTTTGGACCCAACTTCATGACAATTTTTCACCTAGTTCCAAGAAGAGTCTTGAAATTCATTTCAAAGATGACTTATAGAGAACATTGCAAGCTTTCCAAAATGTCCAAGAACTCCTCAAGATCATTCTTAAGTAGGGAGAATCGAAGAGAGAAAGTTGGCAATTTCTCACTTTTGATTCAAGCCATTTCATGAAGAACAATTTTTAAATCAGTACCTATATTGCCTAATCCATGCTTAACAGGTCCCAAACTTGTTTCTTACTCCATAATTTAATGCTTACTCAGTTGACAAAGCTTTAATCCAAGCCCTAGAGCCATTGGCTTAGTTGTAATTCCATAAATGGCCATTGCCATTTTGGAAAAGGTTCACTTTTGCAATTTTCCAATTCTTAAGCATTGAAGTTGTCTCCATTGCACATAAAAGTCTTACAGGCCTAAAGAAAATTGTACAAGGCATATACCAACCCTAAGCAAGCTAGTACAATCATGTAAAGCCTTGTCCCTTCACTTTGCTTAAAAAGCAAGAAAGTGTGCAAAAAGGCTAGGATTGAAAAACCTGTGGAAGAGCTAACTTAAAACCTTATCCATACTAATATACAAACACATTACAACAGAAAATACGATTGCTAGAGGCCTGAAACACTCCCAAACTCCCTTTCACCAAAAACTGTCAAAACTTACAGTTTTTGCATAAGCATAGAAATCCATCATTTGGCTCGTGCGTTTCAAGTTTCAATCATCAAAACACTTTACCTACTTGATATCTAACTAATCCAGATCATCATCCCTGCACTGTAACTCCTTCTCCATCATCTGCCATTTTTGTTTTCAAAGCTTGCAGGTTGACTTGGATAGAGAGTTTCAGGCACTTTCAAAGCAAGGTAAGGGTTGGAACACACTCAGGGAGGTTCAAGCAAGCTCAAGTAATCATCAGTCCTTCATAAAACTCACTCAAACTCCATTCACGATTTCAACTGAAAGAGGTAAAAATCTCAACTTCTATCTCTTCATACAGGCATCCATTAGCCACAATTTGTGAATAAACAATGTAGACCTTATTGCATTTATTTAGCCTGAGTTGAGAGGATTTTGAACTTGATATTCCTGTAAAAATTAGGTTTTAATTTAGGGCTTTTAAAATTCATCTTGATCTTTGATTGTTAGCTTACATAATTTACATGGTTAGAATCGTGAGACAAAATGCTACAACATTCATGTTATTAGTTTCCATTTTTATTGAGAGATGAGAAAGTTACAGAGCATCTGACTGGCTAGAGGAAGAAGACGAAGTACATGGCAAAGACCTTATTCATGTTATGTTATTTTTGTTTCACATAAATCAATGGATGTATAGCCACCCCAGTGGCAAGGTAGCGCGTTGGTGAGACCCATGTCCTGGGTTCGAACCTTGGCGCTACCTTTTGTTTTTTACACTTTTCCATTTATCCATTTTTGCTGTTTTTGTAGGATTGGGCCTCCACGCTGGGCTTAATATTTTTTATAACATGACACGATTTGATTGCTCAGGATACCCCCTTGGCCCAACTATTTTCTTATTTTTTATTTATTTGTTTTATCTTCATTTTTGTTTTATTAAATATTTTTCTTTAATACATAAAAATACTAAAAAATATAAATATGATAATATTACATTTTTATTTTATTTTATTTTATTTTATTTTCACATAAAAATATATATTTTATCTTCAATATATACTAACTATCTTTCTTAAATAAATTTGTAAAAATAAACTTAGATATATTCTTATCTTATCTTTTGTATTTTTATATATTTGTAAATATTTATTGTAACATATAAAAACTAAATATTTTCATACAATATTATTTATTATTTTTTATACAAAGAATACACAAATAATAATATATAAGAACCTTATTTTCTTTCAAACTAGAAATTAGGGTTAAAACCCCTTTTTTAAGAATTAATTTCTTTTCCTTATATTTTTAGGATTAGGTTAAAATTCCTTCACACAAAAAACAAAACAAAAAAAATCTTTTTTCTTGCATGTACATAATATTGCATATTTAAATATTGTATTTGATTATTCCAATATTCATACAAATTCGATTTGGTTGTAATAATTTATTTAGATTTACATTCTTGCAAATCCCCATTCAAATTTGTATTCCCCCCTCCCATAAATTGTTGTAATAGCTTAGTAATCTTTACATTACAAAATTTTCCGCTTTACATGCCATGTTAGTAATTAGGGTTTGTATGGTAAGATCAAAACAAAGCAAATAGAAAACCCTAATGCAAGATAAAATCAAAGCATGAAAATAACATATTTGCACACAAGCACCCTTAGGGTTTCTCCACTTGGTTGCCTTATACAAAAATAGCCATATTACGCATGCGATGTATCTTGGCAAAACAAACAAATATAAGATCATAGTCCCTCGATGACGCTATTCAAAGTTGCCTTACAAAATGATCTTGGTCCCTCAAAAATGCTAAGATACTTTGCAAACATTGCTAATCATGGTTATACAATGACCCACGCCCGTCCCGTTTACATCCAAAGATAGGGTTGCTTACCAAATCAATGGTAAGACAACAATGTCAAAGGAATATAAAATGCATAAGAAAGACATTTTGAGTAGGTAGATTACTTCTAGTTACTTGCTCTATTTTCAAACAACTATCCTTTCTCTTTTCCAAAACAAACACACACATTTCAAAAACATCTTACAAACATTGAAAACATTTTCAAAAGACAAACATCTTTGTATACATTCTTACGAACGAGAATCATTACAAAGATTGCCTAAACGAATGGCTTCTTTTACAAAATACTTTCAAAACCACACCAAACACATTTTCAAACAACAAAAAGCAAGTGATCTAGCAAGTAACTAAGAGCCCATGGAAAACCATGGATGAAAAGGGAAATAATACCTTCCCTTTTCATAATCTACCCCCCGAACTCAAGAAAACATCTCAAAGGTCTTTCCTGTGCTTTTTCACCTTTTCTTTTGGATAAAATAAAAGTCGGTGGCGACTCTTGCTAAACGCAACATTTGAGATAAAACACAAAACCCTCAAGTCAGTTCTCCCACCGTATCACATGAGCCAAGATATAATTCCCATTCTTTGGATTGAAACCAAACATGCAATGATACTAGACCTCTTGAGAAAACCAAATTTCAAGTGTATTAAGTCTTCATAAAAATTGGGCAGAGTAACGACTGTATACGGGTGAATTCCAAATTACAAACAAAGGGTGTAATCACAAAAACCTGCACACAAAAACAAACAAGCAACCCAATGTCTTAAGGTAAACCTCAAGAACTCCTAACAAAATAATCAAATAAGATCTCCAAGATGGGTCAAGGTTTCTAATCCTAAGTCTAAGAAAAGTCCCATGCTCCATAATGCCAAGGATAGTAACCAAATAGTCCAAGTACCATTAAAGATTGTTTAGAGTTTATGTTGATTATTAAGTATCTTAAGAAGGGAAAAGAATAGCTCAAGTGAGCAAAATAAAATGGTAAGAAAGTAAATGCTCAAATGAGCAAAGATGAAAATGACATGAAATGTAAATGCTAAAAGTAAATGGTACATAAAGCATAAAAAGAATAAAAGCATAAAGTAAGACAAGTCAGTAATTAGTGGTTAGTTGGATGACCATCTTAAAACTTGCATTTGAAACTTATTAGAGGATTGCTAAAACCAAAGCCTCCACACAACAAATTGCATTTGCTTTTTGTCAAGTATATCATCCATTTGGAATTCTCATAAGCACCATTTAATGATCAACGATATTTAAGTGATCCGCGTTGACCAAAGATGTTGCAGATCCATTAGAGGATTGGTAGAACCAAAGGCTCCACACAATGAATCTCAAGGTTATTGGATCAAATAGATAAAATTAACATACTTGGGCTTGCAATCATAAGTTTGGGCCACGAATGATCATTTATTCGAATCGGGATAAAATTTAGCGCTATGTTAAGCAATCGTAAGTGAACTTATATAGATATCGCACCTATTTTGAGGTCGGTCAATAGCAATTTATGCACCATTTGTTTTGAGACATGATATAGAGATCATGCTCCAATAACACCTAGTGCAATAAGAAAGGGATAAGATGAAGAGGGGATGGGAAAAATGAATAAACCACTTTTGGATCAAAAATTTAATCAAACTATTATTAAAATCATTCATCCATTTTGGTGGAGTTGAACTCAACACCCAAGATCCAATGATGTTAATAAAGTCATGATCAAAAAATCAACTCAAGAGAGCCAGAAAATAATCACAAAATAATATTATATTTAATATATACATTAAAAGGGTTTAAAAAATGTTTAAAAATCAAAATAGAGGAGAAAAATATCAATTATATTCAAATTAACCAAGAAAGAAAAAGTAAGGCCATAGAAAAATCAGAAATAGATCCAAATATTTTTATAAAATTTGTGGTCATTTTTAAAAGTTAGAAACTATTTTTAAACTATTAAAAATTGCTCAAACAAACAGAAAATAGGTCAAAAATAGTAAACCTCAATGTAAAATTCCATAAAACTTTCAGAAAGTCAAAAATATGCAAAATAATATTTATGAATTTTTTTTCAGAATTAAAAAAATGTCAGAAAGTTTTTTTTAGTAATTAAAAGAAAGCAAATAATTCAAAAAATACAAAAAAATATCAAATGTTAAAATAAAAATGTGAAAAAATAGTCATGAGATCATAAATAATTCAAAGTATTTTTGTGAATTTTTTCATAATTTTTGAATAAAAAATAAAAGAGTTGTGAATTTTTGAAAATTTAATCAATAAAAATATAAAATCATAAAATAAAATAAAACCAAAAAAATGTGGACCATCAGATCATAGTCAAAATGCGTTAGTAAGCTGATCCAGTGGACTAGACGTGTTGTGCTTGATATGGACCTTAGTGAGATACGCATATGATCAGAAAAAGGGCAACCAATGAAATTAAAACGTTTGGCACACTATCATTGGCTGAGACGAGACATGTCATCGTCTTCAACCTCCAGACACCCTGCAATGGGGATTTTGTGAGATCCTTCAAATGGAAAAATTAGGATCCCAGACTAGTATCATTGAACTCGTCTCTTCAAGACGATTCTAACACCACCATCGTGCCAAATTTATATAAGGTATGGAGAGAGATATGAATCAAAAACCCAGAAAATAGCGAGCACCTTCAATTTTAGATTTTTCTCTCAATTCTCAATGGATTTAAAAATTGTAAGCAGCATTGGAATCAGGAGAAGGAGTAGAATAAATTAGTGCTTGATTTGGATCCAAATGGTGGAGAATTCTACCTTTTCGAAGTTCAAGGAAGAAGCTCTGAAACTGGACTTCTGTAGCTTAAATTATGGCTTGTTTTGATTGGTTTGAGTGCTGGAGAGTTTATAAGATGCTTAAGGATGATGAATGCGCAAATAATTTTTGAAAATGGAGCTTAAATCTCAAAAACTGAATTAAAAAAAGATGGGTTTGTGTGAAGTTTTGGCAGGATGTTTTTGGCTCTCAAAGCTTGAAGAAATGGATGGGGGATGATCCTCTATTTATAGGGAAGTGAATGGGAATAAAAATTGGAAGAAACAAGGAAGTTTGGAGGGAAATTGAGTGAAGGTCGAGCACGAGTGAAGTGTGACTTCATTTCCATCAAAACTCAACCAAATCTTGCATTTTGGGGTGCTAATCACTTCTGGAAAGTTTGCTAATCAAGTTTAAACAAAAATGCGCATAAATCTTGTGTTTAGAAGTCACATTATGGATTTCAAAATTCTGACTTTGTGGAAAATTCAGTTTCAAGTTACCAAATTCAAATCCATGGAATTTCCAACTCAAGGGGTCTTAGGGCATGATTCTTGATGATTTAGAAAGATGAGGTTACAAGCTTTGCAATGGAAAAATAATGGAGTTAAATGGATGCTTGAGCTGAAAATTGCATTGAGTCAAAGTTGAAGAAAAAGGGTTGACTTTCCATACTTAGAAATATTTCAAATTCTTCTTCAAAAATGACCTATAATGTCTTGCATCCAAACATGGTCTTCCACTTGGAATTTTCTCTTGACCAAAAAATATGGCATGAAGTAGATCTCTTGAATGACATTTTGGGACTTTAACCATTCAAAATATCCAAAAATTGAGAGTTATGAATTGTTGAAGTTGGCAAAAAATCATGAAATGACCTATAATATTTTGCATATTTAAGGCAACCTCCATCCATTTTCCCACTTTACACATAAAAGAAGGCATAAAGTTCGCATCTTCATGATCATTATGGAAAAAGAATGGACTCAAGGTGATAAATATTGACCATGTTATAATCATTTGAAGTCACTTATGTAAAATTGTGGATTCATCTGGATGACTTGTAATATTTCTTCTTCACCAAGTTTCTTCCACATGTAAACTCCTTGGAACTTGTGAAGTGATTTGTTGATAACCCTTTAAAAAGAAGGATGGCTTTGGAATCACTCAAAAATACCAAAAGGTGAGCAAGATATACTCCTTTGAAGTTCAAAACCCTAGCTTCTAGATCAAGAAAATGCCTTGAGGAACTTTGACAAGTTTGAACAAACTTTTTGTACTTTTGAGTCAAATCTAATAACCTTGAAATGTGATGAACCAAAGAAATCTTGCCATGCCAATTCTCCCAAAGCCAATCCATTGGTGAGGTTTGAACTTCTCAAGCTATATTGACTAGGGCATATAAATAAACTCATAAACCCATGGAATAACTTGTTAAATCTCATTGCCTTCACCTACATGGATAACAAGTAAGACAAGCCAACATTGTATTTTATTAGTTAAATGAAGAAATCAAAACAATATTCATGATCACAAAATAAACATAAGTCAAGGTGCTTGGTAATCCCTCAAAAAGGAAAAATGAATTGTAGGGAGGGGAACCAAGAATCCCAGTGTGATCTTGTTGTGAGTGAATCAACATGGTATGATGAAGGGATCTTAGGGGCAAAAATTGGAGTACAACAGATGCTTACTAACTATTGTTGCAACCAAATGATGAATCCTACATCAAATGGATGTTAACAATGTCTTTCTTCGTGGAGATTTAAATGAAGATGTCTATATGAAACTTCCACAAGGATACAAAACTACACATCCTAACATGGTTTTCCGGTTGAAGAAGTCCTTGTATCAGTTACGCCAAGCCTCTCGAAACTGGTATTCCAAACTATCTAAAGCATTAATTGACTAGGGTTTCAAGGAGAGGCATGATGATCATAGTCTCTTCACGTACAGTAAACCATCTATTTTTATAGCTTTCTTAGTTTATGTCGATGATTTAATCATCACTGGAAACCATGAAAAAGTTTGATCTAAATTCAAACAATATTTGAGCCAATGCTTCCATATGAAAGACCTTGGAAAACTTAAATATTTCATCAGTATCGAACTAGCACATGGCCAAAAAGGCTTATTTATATGTCAATGAAATTATACACTTAACATCCTCAGTGAATGTGGCATGCTTGGTTCCAAGCCTTCTTCGTTCCCTATGGAGGCCAATCACAAACTCGCTTTGGCTAATGGACTACCATACTCCAATCCGTTAAAATATAGACAACTAATTGGTCGCCTCATCTACCTCACTATCACAAGGCCAAAATTAACATACTTTGTCCATGTGTTGATCCAGTTTATGCAAACACCCCTTCAAGAACATTGGGACGCAACCATGAGAGTCCTTCGATACTTTAAATCCTCTCCAGGTCAAGGCATTGTCTTACCTAGGCATAATAATTTGCAAATAGTTGCCTTTTATGATTCAGATTGAGTATGATGTCCCATAACACGAAAATTCACCTCGGGTTATTTGATGAAACTCACGCTCCAATTTCATAGAAAATAAAGAAATAACTCACCAATTCACGCTCTTCTAGTGAGGCTGAATATAGGGAAGCCTGAGCACAGTAACAGGTAAAACCATGGCACATGCTACAAGTGAAATTATTTGGCTACACAATCTATTCCATACTCTTCAAATTCCATGGACAAATCATACTCCTTTATGCTGCGATAGCCAAGCAACCATTCATTTAGCCGCAAATTCGATTTTCCACGAAAGAACTAAACACATTAAAGTGAATTGTCATTTCATAAAAAATCATATCCAATCAGACGCCATCACTACAACTCATGTTTCAACTCATCAGCAATAAACTGACATCTTCACCAAATCTTTAGGAGCCAAGATATTTCATGACTTCTTGTTTAAATTGAAATTGGGAGTTCATAAATTTCATTCTCCAACTTGATGGGTATATTAGAGTTAGAGTTTAGTGTAATCACCTTTATAGATTGTTATCTTTCTTCTACTTTTATCTCATCTATCAGTTAGTTTGTGTCTAATTCTTAGACACACAATATCATATATAAACATCTCAATTGTAACCTTTGTTTAGAGATGAATAAAATTCCATAGTTAACTTCCACTTAAACCATATGCGACACCAATCTTTCTCTACTCTACCTCCTTCATTGATAAAAGCTTCACCCCCCGTAACAATCGATCCACACTTCTTATGAAGTCTTCACCTTCTACTCTTTTCCTCCATTGACGATCATCTCCAACCCCTCTCTGTTCACAACAAAGCTCCACTGCAAGCACACTACCATCTCAAGTTCACTTCTGATCTATTCAAGCACACTACCATCTCAAGTTCACTTCTGATCTATTCGACGTCCTTCACCACCAGAACCTAACAAAACTGACCGCGACCACCATTAAACTCAACAACCTCATCTGTGTCAATCACCACCACACCTCTATTTCCATTTCCGAACCACAGTCTCCGGATTTCCAACATCGACACCATCAGTTTTCCAGCAAATTACTCACGGATTCAGAAACGACGACAAAGTGGTTACTTCGATTGTTATTTTCGTTTCGTCTTGTTGTGATGTTGTAAAAACTATGATACTTTCATCAACAGATAAATTAAGAAGAAAATGATGGTTTTTTTCTTTGGAATTATTTTTTATATTTTTTATAATATATATATATATATATATATATATATATATATATATATATATATATATATATATATATATATATATATATATATATATATATATATATATATATATATATATATATATAAAGCGAGAGAGAGAGTGAGAATATTTATTACTTGAAAAGCAACTTGATATATTACTTGACTGCAACCATGCACATATAACATTTATTGGAATTGTGATGGGATCTTAGAAATCCAACTCCCTATGTTGGAAACAAAGATAGTTTATTTAAAGTACTAGATAGGTGCATCATGTCTTGTTTGCATGGTATTAAGCACCCGCAATATTCTTCAACAAGTCTTTTGGGTAATCTTAGAGAAAACCTCTTCTGCTTCTGATTTAGAGGCAAAACACCATCCATATTCAATATCTGAATTAGGATAATGACCGCAATATTTCCCACTTCCTTTTTTCTCACAATCGGCATCAGACTCACATAAATTGGGATGTTCATCAATGGTCCTCGATGAACGTCCTGGTGGATGTCTGCAGTAACCAAATAAAGAAGCAACGGGGATACATCGACAGTCTGTGGAGCCACATGGTAGCGCCTCAAATGGAGAACAAATTCCATCACAGTCTACTGCTCTTACATTCTTAATCATGAACATGTCTGAAATTTACAAAGCTAACAAAAATTGGAACAACATACACATAAATGGAAACTCATAGTAAGAAAGATGGATAAGTTAGTTACCGAATGTGGCAAACAAGACAACCAAAGAAGCGAGTTTAAGATAAGCCATTGTTTGATAGAAAGAAAACCAACTACAGTTGTATGTTTTATGTTGCATTAATTCATCCTTGGATGAAACAATTTATAGAGACACATTCATCTACTAGCTGACAGTAAATGTAAAAAAAAAAAAAGATATGATAAATTGAATTAAGTTTCAATGAATGCATGGTTTTTTGGGGGCTAGCTAGCGTGGCAATATTTGAAAGCAAAGCAGGCATGATTTATTTTGGAGGCAAGGTAGCGTGGCAATATACCAAAGTAACACAGTGTGCATGTGCATGGTGTTTGATGGACTAACAAGTGTGTAATATTTATAGTGCTTCACTTATTAAATTTAGAAGTTATGGACACGGATTTCGTAAATTATTTTGGAAAGTGAAAAAAATAATTCATTATATGTCAAAAAAATTTCTTGTCGGGAACTGAAGGGCTGGTTCATGAATTTAGTGATGTTCAAAATTAATCTGGCTTAATAAAAAAATTGTAAAATCGAATCGAATTAAATTAAAATCGTAAAAAATTATATTTGATTTGAATGTGTTTGAGTCATTTTTTAATGAAATTGTGCAGTTCAATTTAATTTACGATTTATATTTTATAAATTGAATAAAACCAAACAAAACCGTATTATGTTATAAAATTTTACTAACAATATATATATTTTTTAATTATTTATAGAAATCAACATGTATTATATGTATATTTTAGGGTTAATACTTATTTTCACCCCTTTTTATCTTGAGGATGCCACATCACCTAAAAGGCTGATGTGGCTTATATTTTTGTTATATTTTTATTATTATTTTAATGACATGGCTTGATTAGTTGTCATTTTTAATTAATTTTTAATTTTTAATTCTATATGGCATTTATATTAATATTTTATTAATTGAGTGTTAATTCAGATTTAAAAACTTTTTGTCCTTTAGGAGGAATCAAACCATGAACATACTGTTTGCAGTGAACACTTCTTACCACTTGACCAATGCATTTTTTTGTTACATATATGCATCAATAAATATTCATATCATTAACATATTAATTACAATTATCAATAAATTTTCTTAACTAGTTGGTTTAAATAATTTTAAAAAAAATGTTTTACATATTTTATCTTTTTACTGTAACTTTTTTTAAATTTTAAATTTTCAAAAATCACTTAAATTTAAAAAAATCACTTAAATTTCAAAAATCACTTAAATTTAAAAAAATCACTTAAATTTTCAAAAATCACTTAAATTTTCAAAAATCACTTAAATTTAAATCACTTAAATTTAAAATCACTTAAATTTTCAAAAATCACTTAAATTTTCAAAAATCACTTAAATTTAAAAAAATCACTTAAATTTTCAAAAATCACTTAAATTTAAATCACTTAAATTTAAAATCACTTAAAATTTCAAAAATCACTTAAATTTTCAAAAATCACTTAAATTTTAAAAAATAAGTTAAATTTAAAAAAATAAGTTAAATTTTAAAAAATCACTTAAATTTTCAAAAATCACTTAAATTTAAAAAAATCACTTAAATTTTCAAAAATCACTTAAATTTTCAAAACTAACTTAAATTTAAATCACTTAAATTTAAAATCACTTAAATTTTCAAAAATCACTTAAGTGATTTTTGAAAATCACTTAGTTTTGAAAATTTAAGTGATTTTTGAAAATTTAAGTGATTTTTGAAAATTTAAGTGATTTTAAATTTAAGTGATTTAAATTTAAGTGATTTTTGAAAATTTAAGTGATTTTTTTAAATTTAAGTGATTTTTGAAAATTTAAGTGATTTTTTTAAATTTAACTTATTTTTTTAAATTTAAGTGATTTTTTAAAATTTAAGTGATTTTTAAAAATTTAAGTGATTTTAAATTTAAGTGATTTTTGAAAATTTAAGTGATTTTTTTAAATTTAAGTGATTTTTGAAAATTTAAGTGATTTTTGAAAATTTAGGTGATTTTTGAAAATTTAAGTGATTTTTTTAAATTTAACTTATTTTTTTAAAATTAAGTGATTTTTGAAAATTTAAGTGATTTTTTTAAATTTAAGTGATTTTTTTAAATTTAAGTGATTTAAATTTAAGTGATTTTTGAAAATTTAAGTGATTTTTTAAAATTTAAGTTATTTTTGAAAATTTAAGTGATTTTTTTAAATTTAAGTGATTTTTGAAAATTTAAAATTTAAAAAAAGTTACAGTAAAAAGATAAAATATATAAAACATTTTTTAAAAAATTATTTAAAACAAATAGTTAAGAAGCATATATGTTAATATGTTAATGATATGAATATTTATTGATGCATATATGTAACAAAGAAAATGTATTGGTTTAGTGGTAAGAAGCCTTCATTGCAAATAGTATGTCCATGGTTCAATTCTTGTTGAAGGACAAAATATTTTTATCTTTGAACTTAACCCTCAATTAATAAAACTTTTAAAATTTGTCAAGGTAACAATTGTAACTTTTTTTTTGGCAGGGGGTTTTTCAAATACACCCCATATGTCAGGGGTGAAAATAAGTATTAACCCTATATTTTATTATACTTTATATGATATTTATTTTAATTTACGAATCATAAAAAAATAAAATATAATTCATTTATAAATACTATTTTCACAAAATATATTTTATCGTATTTTTTGTATAATATTTATTTAAGAATTTAATCTTATCTATATCATTCTTTAAATTTAGATAAAATTATAATATGCAATTTTATGTATCAAATTATATAAATTTATTTGGATAATTATAAATTTTTTTATGGTAATGTATGAACAATTAAATACAAAATTATATTTTTCTATATATATATATATATATATATATATATATATATATATATATATATATATATATATATATATATATATATATATATATATATATATATATATATATATATATATATATATATATGATTTAATAATTTTTAAAAAAAAAAATTGAACTAACCGAACCAATCCAAACTGCATTAGTTTGATTTGGTTTGATTCAGATTTATTTTTAAAAGTCAATCGAATCAAACTGAACCGCATATTTTTTTCTCTTGTGATTCAGATAATTTTTTACTTTCAAACCACATCGCAAACACCCCTACATGAATGATTGTTGAGAGATATACCTCAAAAATGATAAAATATTCATTAATCGAAAACTTCATGCTTTACACTTGTTTACGGTATTTATATTAAGCTAAGAAGAACTAACCATCAAAATTGAAGGGATAGCTATAATATAACCAACGGTAGACAAATAATAATGAAATAGGAAAATTATGATTTAACACCCCCTCAAACAAGGGTATATCATACATGCCTAGTTTGGTAAAGAGATGATCTGGAAAGCCTTGGTGAAGATTTTTGTTATTTGGTTGGAGGAGTTGGTTGGAATTAAATGTATCAATTTAGCTTGTATTTTGTCTCGAGCGATGTGATAGTTCATTTCAATGTATTTGGTGTGTTTTTGAGAAATCAAATTGCTAGCAAAATGGACAGTAGAGATGTTATCAAAGAATAAAGTTACCAATATTTGATGATGAACCCAAGATCATGTAAAATGTATAACAACCATCGTGCTTCATAAGTAGTGATGGCTATGTTGAATAAATTTTAATATCATAGTTAGTCGATTTCTATTAATAGGTTAGTGAAAAGATTAAGAGTATGTTGTATTTGGAAGGCCAAGAGATAGTGACATATTAATAGTATTTACTAATATTATTTGTTTTCCTAGAACAGCAGAAATCTCTGAGTCTATATAAAGACCAAGGTAGTATTCTATTTGATAAGAAGTTATAAAAGTATTGCTTCCTTCTATCAAATTGGTATCAGAGCTAATGGAAAACATGATGAATCAAATTTCGTTGCCACAGCTAACGGAATCAAATTACGAAAACTAGAGTATCCAAATGAAAGCTCTTCTTAGATCTCTAGACGCATGAGAGGTGACCAAAGATGGGTTTGAAGAACCAACAGATATTGCGGGATATGTGACAACTCAAAACAAGGCATTGAAAGAGTCGCGATCGAAGTATAAAACGATACTATACATGTTGTTCAGGGCTGTTGACGAATCAGACTTCAAAAAGATTGTCGGTCCGACTACGTTGAAAGAAGCATGAGACAAGTTAGAGAAAGTGTTCAAAGGAGCAGATCGAGTATGAAATTCTGGCAGCAGATACTCAATGTAACAGTGAATGTTATGACACCGTATCTGACTTTCTATAAGACAGTAAATAAAAACAGTAAAGAACACAGTCAATTGTTTACCCAGTTCAGTGTGAAACAACACCTACTCTGAGGGCTACCAAGCCAGGGAGGAAATCCACTATAAGAGATATTAATTCAGGAATAAACCAACCAGTTTATCTCCTTCACTTAAGACCTACCCAATGCAACTTCAATCTAAGTTCAACTTAAACCTGAATTCCTACTCACTCCCCCTCAATCACAACAGTGATACTTAAACAATTGACTAATGAAATAATGAAGACACTCTTCAGAACTTACACTTGATTATGCTTCACAGCTTTTAATCAAGTAACACAAACACTCGTGCTTCACAGCTTTGAGTGATACATAAACCTAACTTGACTTTGCTTCAAAGCTTTAGTCAAGAGACACAATCACTCTTGCTTCAAAGCTTTGAGTGATACAAAAACCCTTACAATCAAAACCTATTCCAAGTCACTTATCACAATGATACTTGCTTGGATTACAGCAGTTAAAACTATACAGCTCCTAATTGATCTTCTGTCTAAGAGTTGCTTTCCAATCAGCATTCATGTTGAATATATATGCAGTTGTTTCTTCAGTTAGGGCTTCCACGAAAAGCTAGGGTTAATTAGGGTTAACCTTAAGACTTGGTCACAAGACTTTATCAACCAGATTAGGGTTGAGCTAGGTTAACCTAAAGTCCACGTGAGATTCTGTTCTGGAAAGAATGAACCAACTTCCTGAAAAATCTCAGAATTAACCAAACTGCATAACTGTTAGATCAATACAGGATGTCTTAACATTTGTTATGACATCAGAATTCCTGTTTACTGATTTTGGTAGAAGGAAATAAATGTGATCATTGCAAAATGCTCAGATACACACTCATAAACAGTAGCTACTGTATGCCATACTTTTTCTGCATAAAGTACCTAATAATCCAGAATGTTATGACATCAGTCATGACATTCACACACCTGGTTTTACCAAAAATACATACCAATAACTAAACACTTACAGAGTAAAACAAGTTTGACTCCAAATTCTGTGGCGAATTGGAGAGGATGCAGATGAAGGAGTCAGAAACTGTATGTGACTACATCATATGTGTACAAAAGATGGTGAACCAACTCACCAGAAATGGAGAAACGGCAACCGATGCACGGGTTGTTGAAAAGATTTTGAGATCTTTAACAGATAAATTTAAGAATATTGTGTGTGCAATAGAAGAGTCGAAGGACCTTTCGACGCTCTCAGTCAAAAAGCTCGCTGGTTCTCTCGAAGGACATGAACAACATAAGATGAAAAAGAAGGAAGAAGCAGTCGAGGAAGCAAATCAAACCAAAGAGTCGATCAAAAATGAAAAGGTGCTCTTTTCTCAAAACTTTCAAGGAAGAGGACGTGGCCGTGGAGGTCGTGACAGTGGTCGAGGAAACAACTTCGAGAGAGGACAGTCGAGCCAGAAAAATTGGCGTGGCAGAGGACGTGGTCAAATAGGTGGTCGATTGAACTACTCTAACTTCGAATGCTATAAGTGTGGGAAGTATGGCCATTACGTGAAGGATTGTAATTCCTACAAATGCTATAATTGTGATAAAGTGGGACATCTCGCAAAAGATTGTTGAATCGAAAAAAAAGGTAGAAGTAACAACCATTCTAGCTTTGGAAGCTGAAGCGAATAAAGGTTTTCTCTTGATGGATCAAAATGAAATCAACATCAATAATGACAATGTTTGGTATCTTGACTCAGGATCAAGTAATCACATGTGTGGGGTCACAAACACCTGTTTAAAGAAATGAAAAAATTGAATATGGTAATGTGTCTTTCAGAGATGTATCAAAAGTGAAGGTCGAAGGAAAGGGTACAATATGTTACTTACAGAAGGATGGCTTGATTGGACCAATCCAAGATGTTTATTATGTACCAGATCTCAAGACCAATATCTTGAGTTTGGGAAAACTTAAAGAAAAAGGTTATTTGATACTTATAAAAGATCGGATACAACATTTTAAGTACAGACTAAGACATCTGATTGCTCGTGTCGAAATGGAAAGAAATCGAATGTACAAACTCAATCTGAGGACCGTTCGAGAGAAATGTTTACAAATTAATACGTAAGACAAAACGTCACTATGGCATCTAAGCTTTGGTCATCTACATCATGCTGGATTAAGAAGGTTGGCGAAAAAGAACATGGTGCATGGACTATCAGACATGGATTATGAAGGAAAGTTTTGTGAAGAATTTGTGCTTACCAATCAAACAAGAACTTCATTTCAAAAGAAGGCAAAATATCAAGCTAAACATATTCTCGAATTGATTCATACCGACATATGTGGGCCAATCACTCGGGAATATTTCAGTGGAAAAAGTTACTTCATTTCCTTTATCGATGATTTCTCACGAAAGTTCTGGGTTTATTTCTTGAAAGAAAAGTCTGAAGCATTAGAGGTGTTCAAAAATTTCAAAGTAATGGTGGAGAAGGAAACTGACAGACACATCAAAGCAGTTCGATCTGACTGAGGTGGTGAGTACACTTCAACAACCTTTATGAAGTATTATGAAGAGAAAGGCATAAAGAGATTCCTAACTGCACCATATTCACCTCAGCAAAACAATGTGGCTGAAAGAAAGAATCGAACAGTTCTTGACATGATTTGATGAATGCTTAAGAGAAAGAACATGTCAAAAGAATTCTGGGAAGAAGCTGTACAATGTGCCATTTATGTTCAGAATCAATGTCCACATTTGAAGTTAGAAGATTAAACACCACAAGAAGCATGGAACAAAAAAAAGCCAACAGTTTCTCATCTCAAAGTATTTGGTAGTGTAGCTTATGCACATGTACCTGATCAACAAATAACAAAACTTAAAGACAAAAGTCAGAAGTACATATTAATTGGGTATGATGAGAAGACAAAGGGGTACAAGCTATTCAATCCCATAAGCAATAAGGTGATAGTGAGTAGATATGTTCGAATAAATTAAGCGAGCAAGTGGGACTAGAACAATTCGACAGAAGTTATCGACAAAGTCGAAGAATCATATGTCGTTGTACCAACAAGAATTTTATAAAGCATGAAGATTCTGAAAATGAAGATGAACCTCTACAACCCAGAATATGAAGTTTTCAAGATTTTTATGATTCGAAAAATGAGGTACACCTTTTATGCCTTCTGGCAGATGCTAAAAACATCAATTTCAAAGAAGCGTTACGATATAAGAAATGGAAAAGTGCCATGGACGAAGAGATTAGAGCAATAGACCGCAACAACACTTGGGAGCTAGTCGAATTGCCAAAAGATAGTCAACCCATTGGTGTAAAGTGGGTATTCAAGAAAAAGATGAACGCTCAAGGAGAAATAAAATGATACAACGCACGACTTGTTGCGATGGCATACAAACAGAAAGCAGGAATTGAGTATGATGAAGTATTTGCACCTATTGCAAGAATAAAGACAATTCGATCGCTCATTTCTTAAGTTGCTCAATTCAAATGGTCGATATTTCAAATTGATGTCAAGACATTAGTTCTAAATGGTGTACTCAAAGAAGAAGTCTATGTCAAATAACCACGAGCATGGAACACACATATCGACACATATTTCAAGGAGAATGGGTTCGAGCAATGTCTGTATGAACATGCCCTCTATGTGAAGAAAAATGGTATTAATGTATTAGTTGTTGCTCTCTATGTCGATGATCTTATTTTTCTAGGAAGTAATGATCAAATGATAGAAGAATTCAAGAGTATAATGACACATGAATTTGAGATGACAGACTTAGGTATGATGAGATTCTTTCTTGGTCTGGAGGTTAGACAAGAAGAAACATGAATCTTTATTTCACAAGAAAAATATGCAAAATAAATCTTTAAATAATATAAGATGGAAAGTTGTAATCCAACTTCGACGCCACTGGAACCAGGTGCATAGTTGTCGAAATTTGATAGAGGAAAACATGTCGAAGTAAGCAAATATCGAAGCTTGGTAGGTAGTCTTCTCTATCTCACATGTACAAGGCCAAACATTTCATTTATTTACATTGGAAGTGTAGCGGTAGAAATGTTGAGACTAAGCCATTGGATTGACTTGACTCGCACGAATCAAAATAAAAATCACCACCGCGCTTTATTGTTTCCAAAGGAATGGGAAAAGAGCGAATAACCCAAAAAAGGGTGGAAAGATTCTAGGTAAGTGGGTTGGTTATGCAAAGGGAAAGTATTAGCACCCTAAACATCTACAGTACTCCACAGGAACCTCTTTGTAAAATTTGTATGTTTTGGCTATAAAATGTTGTATAAAAATAGATTATGGGGATGAGAAAAGAAATATTTCTTATGATTTTTGCACCCGTCGCGGTTGCGAATCTTTAGTGCCTATGTACCACCTTCTGTGCAATAGGGGATCAGGGTACACGTAGTTTCTCTTTAAAAATTTAAAAACACAAGTGTGTTGGTTATTTTAAGAGACAAGACATCATTGTCATTGTCCTTGTGGAAAACATACTTACTACCCACAATTATGAGAAAGAAGAATTTGCGTCATCTCAAAGTGGAGGATATGGCTTGGATTTTAAAATCAACAATGCCTCACTCAACACCTAAGTGGAAAATATCTCACTTCACTACATATTGTAGAAGTATAGTTGTTTGCATCACTACAAGGATTGATAAGAGTCTAATCTTTTTGAGAAAAGTTTTTAAAGATAAAAGCCAAAATGGAAAAATAGTTTGAATGATATTTATTGACTTTTAGTCTTCTCACAAAAATGTCAAGGTATTGTTAAGTTGATTGAAATTTGATTAAGAAATAATTTTTGAAAATACATGGACATAAGCCAAATTTATTATGAATGTGGTTCAAGTTTTAAAACAAGAATATTTTTTTTAAAAAGGAGGGAGAAGATTTTTGAAATTAAAAAGATGGGAGGAGATGAAGAGACTATCCTAAAGCATAAGGTAAAAGCTAGGGAAAAAGAACCATCTAACCAACAAGAAGCCAACATTTGACACAATGAGTCAATATAGAATTCCCATCCTTTGGATTTGAAACCAAGCAAACAATTACAAAAAAGGACCTCTTAAGAAAACCAAGCTCCATTTGCATTAAGTCTTCAGAAAGTGTTCAAATTAACATACTTGGGCTTGCAAACATAGGTTTGGGTCACGAATGATCATTTTCTCAAGTCGGGACAAAATTTAGCGCTATGTTAAGCAATTGTAAGTGGAGTTATATAGAAGTCGCACCTATTTTGAGGTCGGTCAATAGAAATCTATGCACCTCATGTTTTGAGACATGATATGTAAATCATGCTCCAATAATATTTAGTACAATAAGAATGAGATAAGATGAAGAGGGAAGGGAAAACGAATAAACCATATTTGAACCAAAATTTAATCAAACTATTATTAAAATCATTCATCCATTTTTATGGAGTTAGACTCAACACCATGGATCCAATGATGTTAATAAAGTTCATGATCAAAATTTTAAAATGATTATAAAATGGAAATAAGAGATAAAAATATCAACTATATTCAAATTAATCAAGAAAAAATAAGTAAGACCATAGAAAAATCAGGAATGAACTCAAATATCTATTTAAAATTTTTGGTAATTTTTTAAAGTCATAAACAATTTTTAAAATTAAAAGAAGTAGGTAAAATAAACCAAAAATGATAAAAAAATAACAAAATCAGAAATAAATAAATAAATGAGGTCACCAATATTTGTCAAAACGTCATTGGATCCTTCCCTATTTTTTCTTCAGAATTTAAAAATGAAGAAAAGTATTTTTAAACATTTAAAACAACTCAAATAAAATGAAAAATTATAAAAAAGACCAAAACACAAAATAAAATTGTGAAAAATTAAAAATCAGAAAGAGAAAAATCAAAAGTATTTTCCATAATATTTTCAGATTTTTTGGAATTAAAATCAATTTTCTATGAATTTTTGAAGTTTAAAACAATTTAAATATAAAAATCAGAAAATAAAATAAAGTCAAAAAATATGGACCAATGAATGAGAGTGAAAACACGTTAGTAAGGTAATCTAATGGATTAGACGTGCTATGCATATCATGGTCATTACTGAATAAAGCATTGAATCACATATAAAATCAAATTTTCAAAAATTTCAAATGGCACGCCATCGTTGGTTGGAAGATGACACGTTGATCATCTTCAACCTCCAGCCAACGTGAAACACATGTCCCTAAAACTATAAAATCAGAAGCCTAGACCTATGCCATTCGCTTCGTCTCATCAAGACGAAGACAACCACACCTTCGCGAAAAATTTATATAAACTATAGCTCAAACAATTTGGAAGAGAAGTTTTGAAAAGGGATTTGAAATTTCATGGTCAAAACATGCTTCCAGTTAGAAACAAGTGTTACAACTAGGACCAGGATGATGAGAGCTTCACAATAGTATCAAAGTTTGAGAGAATTGGTGAAGCAATCTACCTATTGAAGTTAAGTTGCAGAGCTCTGAAAATGAACTTGGCTAGCACGACTCAGGGAGTTTTAAAGCTTAATTCTTCTTTTGTTAGCTCCAGTGAGGATCAAAGAAGGTGAATTGATAAAGAAAATGATTGAGAAATGCTGTGAGAGAAAATTCAAAGTTATAGATAATTGAGTTCAAGAGAGAGTTTGGCAGGGTGATTTTTTCTTTCTAAGATCAACGGTGTGAAATGATGAAGTTTGGAGGGAAATCGTGTGAACCTGATACACGAGCAAAGTGTGATATGTTTTGCATCAAAACTCATCCAATCCTTACGTTTTTATGCACTAATCACTTCTAGAAGTTAAATAAACATGTTTAGGAGAAAAAACGTGCAACAATTTTTTGATTAGAATCCAAAACTAGAGTTTCAAATTTCTGACTTGGTGAAAAATTCAGTTTTAAATTGCCAAATTCAAATCCATGGAATTCTCAACTCAAGGGGTCTTAAGACATGATTCTTTAAGCTTTAGAAAGAGGAGATTACAAGCTTTACAATGTGAAAATAATGGGATCAAATGGATGTTTGAGCTGAAAGTTGTAATGAGTCAAAGTTGAGAATCTAAACTTTTTCTAAAGTTTTTCTTCAAAAATGACTTATAATGTCTTGCATCCAAACATGACCTTCCACTTGAAATTTGTTCTTGACCAAAAATATGGAATTAAGTAGATCTCTTGAATGAAAGTTTGAAACTTGAACCATTCAAAATCTCCATGAATTGAGAGGGTTATGACTTGTTGAAGTTGGCAAAAGTTCATGAATTGACCTATAATCTTTTGCATCCTTAGGGCATCTTCCATCCATTTTCACACTTTAAACATAAAAGAAATGTTGAGGTTCACATATTCAAGATAATTATGGAAAATTAATGTGATCAAGGGGATAAAAATTGATCAATTTATGATCATTTGAAGTCACAAAAGGGAATTTGAGAATTCATCTGGAGGACTTATAATCTTTCGTCATCAACAAGTTTCTTCCACACAAAATTTCTTTGAAACTTTTAAAGTGATTTTGTAATAACCCTTTTAATAGAAGGATGTCTTTGGAATCATTCAAAAATACCAAAAGATGAGCAAGATATACCCCTTTGAAGTTTAAAACCCTAGCTCCTAGAGAAAGAAAATGCCTTGGGAAACCTTTACAATTTTTACTAACCTTCTTGCACAAATACCTTTGTCATGTGAATATAAGTTTTTGAGGATGACAAGGAGAAACCATAGAAACCAAAAGAACTTCCAAATCTTGAGAATTTAAGGAGATATGCACTTGCGATCATTGAAATCAAAGACTTGTCCAATTGAGCTAAAATTCTTCAATCAACCCTTGTACTTTTGAACTAATTTTGACAACTTGAGGCATGATGAATCATAAAAAACTTTGTCATGATATTAATTCAAAACATCTTTAATGATGAGGCTTGAGTCTCAATGAAGCTTTGTTGAGGAAGGCACAAAAATGAACTCATGAATTCGTAGATCAATCTTGATGGAATGTATTGTGCTTTCACCTACAACATCAACAATTGGGGAAAACACTCATTGTATTTATTAGTTAAAGGATAATCAATACCAAACATATTTGATCGTAAAATACAAGTCAAGATGCTTGGTGATTCCTCCTAGAGAAAAAGCTAAAGATAGGGAGAAGAACCAAATCCTATTATGATCTTGTTGTGATTGAATTGATATGATATGATGAAGGGATCTTAGAGGGGGAAATTGGGGTACAACAGATGCCCTTATTTAAGTGTCTTCTATCCGGAGGTACGAAGGTTAAAATCTTCGTGTCGACGCGATTGAAGATACTTAAATATAAAACAAACCATATTTTTGGCCCTAAGATACCATGCAATGCTTATGATTATGAATGCAGATGAACAAATCTAAAGGGACGCAAGACACCACTGAGGATGTAAAAAGTAAAAGAGGAAACAAAAGGAAAACTTGACTAGGAAAATAAATCACTGGTGAAGAAAAGGCAAGACTCTGTTGGGGTAATGCCCAAGAGAGGATCTAAAGCGTCGTCAACTCAAAAATTGAGGAGAGAGTGAAGGATAACGGTGACTGACAGATAACTGTGAACTATCAACTCACAGAGGGGATATCAAAAAAGTAACGTCGACCCACCAGGGAAAAGAATGGTAAGATAATACCAGCAAATTTCAAGATGTATTCAGCACTCATGAGTGTGAACAAATGAACTTCTACTGAGCAATATAATCTCAACGACGAACTACCTTTTATAATGCCAAGGCTACCATTCATCGGAAAAAGATCTCAACAATGAACTACCTTCTGTAATGACAAGGCTACCATTCATTGGAGTACGGAAATATCAACAATGAACTACCTTTCGTAATGACAAGGCTATCATCCATTGGAGTAACAAAATCTCAACAACGAACTACCTTCCATAATGACAAGGCTACCATCCTTTGGAGTACCAAAATATCAACAACGAACTACCTTCTATAATGAAAAGGCTACCATCCATTGGAGTACCCAAAATCTTAACAATAAACTACCTTCCATAATGACAAGGCTATCATTCATTGTAGCACCAAAATCTCAACAACAAACTAACTTCCATAATGACAAGGCTACCATTCATTGGGGTACCAAAATCTCAACAACGAACTACCTTTAATAATGACAAGGCAACCATCCATTGGAGTACCTAAAATCTCAATAACAAACTAAATTCCATAATGAAAAGGCTACCATCAATTGGAGTAACAAAATCTCAACAATGAACTACCTTCCGTAATGACAAGGTTACCATCCATTAGAGTACCAAAATCTCAAAAACGAACTACGTTCCATAATGACAAGGCTTCCATGAGCCTTCCACATGTTTTCTTTGGATAAAATAAAATCCTTTCGATTCTAAAATATTCTTCTTTTCAAAGTGCCCATTCAAACAACGTGCCAGTCGAAAGGTCCTTCCTTATAGTGCTTCGAATAGCTTATATTTCCCTAATGCGAAAACAAAAACCCTTTGATGACTTTAATGGCTCTTCCAATCGAAGACTTTAGAAAAAGCCTCATCACGCTTTCTTTTGAGCTAGCCTTCCTTGGATGTTAACGCTTCGTTGGGCATCAAAATAGGCTGCATGCTGCTGTCGAAGCTGCTTCGACCCAACAACTCTTAGGCACGTTTTCAGCTTTCGACCTACACTTTGTCATGTGTACTTTTTCTTTCTTTCAGCCATGCCATTATGCTGAGGCATATAGGGGCCATGGGAATCAATTGAAGCCTTGGAACTCACACATCTTGGTGAAAAGGGAAATTAGTTGAAAAGCCATTGCTTAGGAGGAGAATTTATCTCATCAATTCTTGGTCAACCTTGAGCAATTGGGGACCTTAATGAGCATGCCCTGAATAAAATGGGAGGGAAAATTTTAGGGTAAAACAGATGGCTTCTTCACATTGCTGGAACTTTAACTTTTTGTTAGACGACCTTCTCTTACAGCCTATTCCAAACGGACGCCCATTCCCACCATTTCAGTAAAATCACTGGGTGCACTCGCCACCATTCTCTCATAATAGAATGCACATAGCGTCTTCAGAAAAATCTTTGCCATCTCTTTTTCTTCCATTGGAGGAATCACTTGGGCGACAACCTCACGCCGTCTATGTGCATATTCTTTAAATGATTCCTTGTCTTTCTCGACCATGGCCATGAGTTGATCACAGTCAAGCGCCATGTCCATATTGTATTTGTACTATATGATAAAAACTTTACCCAAGTCGTTAAAAGAATGAATACTAGAACTATCCCGGCTCATGTACCATTTCAATGTTGCACCGGTTAAACTATCTTGAAAGAAATGAATCAACAAGCGTTGAGCATCTGTATGAGTAGACATTCTCCTTACATACATCACCAAATGAGAATGAGGGAAAATGGTGCACTTGTACTTTTCGAACTTCGGTACTCTGAACTTTGCAGGTATTTTAACATTTGGCACCAAACACATATCATTACATTCTGCCCAAATAACTCTTTTCCTCTGAGGGCCTTCAACTCTTTCTACACCTTATCAAACTGATCTTAAAAATCGTTCATTCGGTGATAGAAACCCAATATTTCACTTGGTGGAGGAATAGGGTGATACACTTTATCATTAGCAAACTTTGCCATATTCACTGAGGAAGGTGCATCAAAGTGAGCCTCATTTCTAGCAGTAGGGGTAACGTGCACCACATGAGGTGCGGTAGCAGCAACACTATGAGTAAGCGGAGAAATCTGAGGATCCAAATTAAAAACTTCTGGCATAAAGTTTTCTGGAATTCCCCAGGGATATCCCGGAGGCATACGATTCTAAACAACATTTGGAGTAGCAGAAACATGAACAGTCAGAGTTTCAGTAGTAACCATTGTCTGTTGAGGCTTAATAATCAGTGGCTGATTTTGAGCAGCCACCAAAGATTCCATCAGAGCAGTGAGATTTTTCATACCAGCCTTCAGAGCAGAAACTTCCTCGCGTAACTCACGATTCTCTTGGTCTAGGTTATCCATCTTCCTTATGAAATTAGCTCGAGTATTGTACCGGTGAGACAACTTGCTGAATGAAGTAAAGAAGCTCAGTAAGACACCTGGATATGTAAAAAAATTCAATAAGTGTGTACAATATGATACATGATATGCAATGCACATGATTTATTTTATTATTATTATTTCAAGGGGATTAAAGATTTATAGACAATTTTGCATATATCAAAGTAATAACACATTTGAAATACTGAAACACATTCTATTATAATAACTTCAAAATGGATTACAAGTTTCAATAATCCCTAGTACAAGATGAAAGTAAAGTCTAAAACCCTAAGAAGCAAAGCCGATAGAGATCACTCTATACGCTGACGCTTCCCCGTAAGTCTGGTAATCTGAGCCTTCAACCTCTGGTTTTCTTCTGCATATCTGGTGGTGACCTCCTTCCAATCATCAGAATAGGAAGTGAGCAACTAGGGCTTGATTGAGGTTTAGAGGAAAATAAATCCCTTTGCCTCTCCATCTTCTCTACAGCTCGACTCTCAAGAATCTCAATCAAGTCGTCTATCTTCTCCAGGCCAGCTCGGTAGGAAATCACTAGAGTCTAGCATTTATTCTTCCAAGCTTCCTTTTCCTGCTGCATTATGACTAAAGCAAGCTGTAGCTCTTCCATATCATACAATAGGGGAGGAGTAGTATTCACAAACATATCAGGCATATGTGTTTCCCAAGAATACGACATCTTCAACTGAATGGCTCTTGGTTGTACCCACTACAGATAAGGCTCAAAATAAGCAACCCCTAGGTCCCAAGTATTTCCTACTCTTCCTGTGAATGTGACACCGGGCCTTCAAAATATGCTCCTTAGCTTCCTTATGGTCTTCTCCTTCTTTCCGGAAGAAACTACTCAACTAATACTATTTCGCTTATCCCTCATCAGATATCCAAGATGTCGTCGTTCAAGAACAGGGTTATAGTTAATTCCTCCCTTTGTACCGAGAAAAGGTACATTGGGGAAACTACGGCAACTATCGACAATTTCTACATCATGGTAAGCCTGATGATACCAAACAATATACGAATGAGTAAGTGCCATGATCTTTGGATCCCAATGAGGTTCCTTCCTGATATCCCAGAAAGCATCGGCCAGAGGCAAATGAGAAGTAAACCACTGATACAACAAATGCATGAAACATATGATCATCCCTCCATGATAAGAATCCCGAAGATGAATAGAGTAATAAGCATCACCTAATAATGTAGGAACCATGTTTCTAATCATAAAGATCCTGATGGCATTAATATCAACAAATTTTTTTATATTAGGAAATAAGAACAAACCATAAGAAAGTAGAGAAAAGATGGCCTCTAAAGCAACTACACTCTTCATCCTAGCAAAATAGCGAGCTTTATCCAATAAGAACTGGGCTGGTAATCCTCTAATCCCTCCTTTGGTTATCATGTAGGCTTCAACCTCAGACTTTCCCAAATGGATAAGAGCAACAATCTCATGGGATTTTGGTTCCTCTTCAAAACAAGTAAAAGGAACACGATCGGTAATAGGAAAACCCAGCAGATAAGAATACTCCTCTAGTGTAGGCATCAACTGATAATCAGGGAAAGTAAAGCATCGATACATCATATCATAGAACTAGATCAAAGTAGAGAGAATACCATCCTTCATCTTGAGCTTCCTGAGAGAAATGATGGACCCATACTTCCTCCGAAAATCTGCAAAACACTCAATCTGGGGAATCAGACTCATCAACTCATCTATCTTGGGATCTTTGAAATTGTACTTTTCGGTCTTTCTTTTTCCAGAATCCATAGTCAAAAAGTACCTGAGATATTCACAAAGAGTCAATCTTTAAGTCACCTGAAATAAAATGTCTTTAAGAGATTCTCATGGGTGCATGAGTGCATGATTCAACAATTACACACAAGATCACAAACATAAGGTCCATAGGTTAAACAACACGAGCATGAGGTTGAAGGTACTACCCATAAGGTATGGTGTAAAAGTTATCAAGAAAAACTCGTCTGAGCATAGTATCACGTGACAACTACTTTCGAATTACTCTTTCATAGCTTCTGCACTGCACCTAGAAGGCCAAGATGGGTTAGGTATTCTACGGTCCTCAGTTTCAGCAAGCTCCCAGGTCGAAAGCAGTACATCTTCTCAATTACTCGGTAAATGACACTACAATCAAATGGGCCTCCACTGAGTGGGGGATATCATGTCTCCTTTTTTTGGGATTACTCCCTCAAAGTTAACATGACTATACTGCCCGTCCTATCTTAAGCTTGCCCAAGTTTGGGTATAGGATTTATGAGAAATCACCAAGCATCCTGAAAAACTGGAAAATCCAGACAAATATATATACAACATATAATATACAACAAACAGTTAGCACATATACAAATATAAACAAAGATAGGCTCAACGCACTTAGGGATGGACCAACAAGAGGTCAATCTATCCCCAGTGAAGTCGCCATTTTTTTCTGTAGCGATAGAAATGTTGAGACCAAGCCATTGGATTGACTTGACTCGCACATATCAAAATAAAAATCACCACCGTGCTTTATTGTTTGCAAAGGAATGTGAAAAGAGCGAATAACCCAAAAGAAGGGGGAAAGATTCTAGGTAAGGGGTTGGTTATACAAAGGGAAGGTATTAGCACCCTAAACATTTAAGGTACTCCGCAGGAACCTCTTTGTAAAATATGTATGTTTTGGCTATAAAATGTTGTATAAAAATATATTGTAGGGATGAGAAAAGAAATATTTTTTATGATTTTTGCACCCGTCGCGGTTGCGAACCTTTAGCACCTACGTACCACCTTCCGTGCAATAGGGGATCAGGGTACACATAGTTCCTCTTTAAAAATTTAAAAACACAAGTGTGTTGGTTAATTTTAAGAGACAAGACATCATTGTCATTGTCCATGTGGAAAACATACTTACTACCCACAATTATGAAAAAGGAGAATTTGCATCATCTCAAAGTGGAGGATATGACTTGGATTTTAAAATCAACAATGCCTCACTCAAAACCCAAGTGGAAAATATCTCACTTCACTACATATTGTAGAAGTATAGTTGTTTGCATCACTACAAGGATTGATAAGAGTCCAATCTTTTTGAGATAAGTTTTTAAAGATAAAAGGAAAAATGGAAAAATAGTTGAATAAGATTTATTGACTTTTAGTCTTCTCACAAAAATGTCAAGGTATTGTTAAGTTGATTGAAATTTGATTAAGAAATAATTTTTGAAAATACATGGACGTAAGTCCAAGTTTATTATGAATGTGATTCAAGTTTTAAAACAAGAATATTTTTTTAAAAGGAGGGAGAAGATTTTTGAAATTAAAGAAGCTGGGAGGAGATGAAGAGAATATCCTAAAGCATAAGCTAAATGCTAGGGAAAAATAACCATCTAAGCAACAAGAAGACAACATTTGACATAATGAGCCAATGTAGAATTCCCATCATTTGGATTTGAAACCATACAAACAATTACAAAAAAGGACCTCTTAAGGAAACCAAGCTCCATTTGCATTAAGTCTTCACAAAAATTGGGCAGAGTAATGGTTGTATACAGATGAATTCTAGATCACAGACAAAGCATGTAATCACAATAACCTACACACAAGACAAACAAACAACCCAATGTCTTGGGGTAAACCCTAAGAACTCCAGAAAAAATGACAATCAAGGTCACAAAGGCTCAAGGTAGGCCACAACTTCTAATCCTAAGTCCAAGAAGTCCACCACTTCATAATGCCAAGGATAGTAACCGAGTAGTCCAAGTAACATTAAAGCTTTTAGGGTTCAAGTTGATTATTAGGTATCTTAAAAAAGAAATGAGAAACTCAAGTGAGCAAAAAAGAAATGATATGAAGATAAAGGCTCAAGTAAGAAAAGATGAAAATAGCATGAAATGTAAATGCTAAAGTAAATGGTGCATAAAGTAAAAGCATAAAAATAAAGCCAATTGTTAGGAATTAATAGTTAGTTAGATAACCATCTTGAAACTTGCATTTGGAACTCATTAGAGGATTGGTAGAACCAAAGGCTCTCAACAACAAGTTACATTTTCTTTTTGTCAAGTATATCATCCATTTAAGAATTCTCAAGATAACACTTAATGATCAATGATGTTTAAGTGATCCACTTTGACCAAAATTGATGAAGTTCCATTAGAGGATTGGTAGAACCAAAGCCTCCTAACAATGGATCTCAAGGTTATTAGATCAAAGGGTTCAAATTAACATACTTGGGCTTGCAAACATAGGTTTGGGCCACATATGATCATTTTCTCAAGTTGGTACATAATTTAGCGCTATGTTAAGCAATCGTAAGTGGACTTATATAGAAGTCGCACCTATTTTGAGGCCAGTCAATATCAATCTATGCACCTCGTGTTTTGAGACATGATATGTAAATCATGCTCTAATAACATTTGGTACAATAAGAATGGGATAAGATGAAGAGGGAAGGAGAAACGAATAAACCATGTTTGAATCAAAATTTAATCAAACTATTATTAAAATCATTCATCCATTATTATGGAGTTAGACTCAACACCATGGATCCAATGATGTTAATAAAGTTCATGATCAAAATTTCAATCCAAGACCATCCAGAACATATATAGAAAAAAATAAAATTATATTTAAAATAAAAGAAAACAATTTTTAAAATGATTATAAAATGGAAATAAGAGAGAAAAAAGCAACTATATTCAAATTAATCAAGAAAAAATAAGTAAGAAGATACAAAAATCAGGAATGAACTCAAATATTTATATAAAATTTTTGGTAACTTTTTAAAGTCAGAAACTATTTTTAAAATTAAAAGTAGGTAAAATAAACCAAAAATTTCAAAAAATAACAAAGTAAGAAATAAAAAAATAAATGAGGTCACCAATATTTGTCAAAATGTCATTGGATCCTTCCCTATTTTTTTCTGAATTTAAAAATGAAGAAAAGTATTTTTAAAAATAAAAAAAAAATCAAATAAAATGAAAAATTATAAAAAATACCAAAACAAAAAATAAAGTTGTGAAAAAATAAAAACAGAAAGAGAAAAATCAAAAGTATTTTCCATAATTTTTTTCCAGATTTTTTGGAGTTAAAATGAATTTTTTATGAAATTTTGAAGTTTAAAACAATTTAAATATAAAAGTTAGAAAATAAAATAAAGTCAAAAAATATGGACCAATGGATGAGAGTCAAAACGTGTTAGTAAGCTAATCCAATGGATCAGACACGCTGTACATATCATGGTCATTACTGAATAAAGCACTGAATCACATATAAAATCATATTTTCAAAAATTCCAAATGGCACGCCATCATTGGTTGGAAGATGACACATTGGTCATCTTCAACCTCCAGCCAACGTGAAACACATGTTCCTCAAACTGTAAAATCAGAAGCCCATACCTATGCCATTCACTTCGTCTCATCAAAATGAAGACAACCACACCTTCGCAAAAAAATTATATAAATTGTAGCTCAAATAATTTGGAAGAGAAGTTTTCAAAATGGATTTGAAATTTCATGGTCAAAACATGCTTCCAGTTAAAAACAAGTATTGCGACTAGGACCAGGATGACGAGAGCTTCACAATAGTATCAAAGTTTGAGAGAACTGGAGAAGGAATCTACCTATTGAAGTTAAGTTGCAGAGCTCTGAAACTGGACTTGGCTAGCACGACTCAGGGAGTTTTAGAGCTTCATTCTTATTTTGTTAGCTTCAGTGAGGATCAAGGAAGGTGAATTGATAAAGAAAAATGATTGAGAAAGGCTGTAAGAGCAAATTCGAAGTTACAAAAATTTGAGTTCAAGAGAGAGTTTGGCAGGGTGATTCTGGCTTTCTAAGCTTGAGGAAATAAATGAGGGATGACCCTCTATTTATATGTAATCAAATTGGATGCTCAAGCGTGTGAAATGATGAAGTTTGGAGGGAAATCGTGTGAACCTAATACACGAGCAAAGTATGATCTGTTTTGTATCAAAACTCATCCAATCCTTGCATTTTGATGCACTAATCACTTCTATAAGTTCAATAAACATGTTTAGGAGCAAAAACGCGCAACAATTTTGTGATTAGAAGCCAAAATAAGAGTTTCAAATTTCTGACTTGGTGAAAAATTCAGTTTCAAATTGCCAAATTCAAACCCATGGCATTCTCAACTCAAGGGGTCTTAGGAAATGATTCTTGAAGCTTTAGAAAGAGGAGATTACAAGCTTTACAATGTGCAAAGAATGGTATCAAATGGATGTTTGATCTGAAAATTGTAATGATTCAAAGTTGAGAAAAAGAGGTTGACTTTCCATACTTAGAAATTTTTTAAGTTTTTCTTCAAAAATGACGTATAATGTCTTGCATCCAAACATGATCTTCCAATTGAAATTTGTTATTGACAAAAAATGATGGTATGAAGTAGATCTCTTGAATGAAATTTTAAAACTTGAACCATTCAAAAAATCCAAGAATTCAGAGAGTTACGACTTGTTGAAGTTGGCAAAAATTCATGAAATGACCTATAATCTTTTGCATCCTTAGGGAATATTTCATCCATTTTTACACTTTGCACATAAAAGAAAGGTTGAAGTTCACATATTCGCGATCATTATGGAAAGTTAATGGGCTTAAGGGGATAAAAATTGATCAAGTTATGATCATTTGAATTCACATAAGGGAATTTGAGGGTTCATCTGGAGGACTTATAATCTTTCTTCATCATCAAGTTTCTTCCACACAAAATTTCTTTGAAACTTTTGAAGTGATTTGTTAATAACCCTTTTAATAGAAGGATGTCTTTATAATCGTTCAAAAATACCAAAATATGAGTAAGATATGCCCCTTTGAAGTTCAAAACCCTATCTCCTAGAGCAATAAAATACCTTGGGAAACCTTTGCAATTTTGACTAACCTTCTTGCAAAAATACCTTTGTCATGTGAATATAAGTTTTTTAGGATGACAAGGAGAAAACATAACAACCAAAACCACTTCCAAATCTCTAGAATTGAAGGAGATATGCACTTGCAATCATTGAAATCAAAGACTTGTCCAATTGAGTCAAACTTCTTCAATCAAACCTTGTGCTTTTGAACTAATTTTGACAACTTAAGGCATGATGAGTCATAAAAGACTTTGTCATAATATTACTTCAAAACTTCTTTAATGATGAGGCTTGAATCTCAATAAGGCTTTGTTGAGGAAGGCACAAAAATGAACTCATGAATCCCTAGATCAATCTTGATGGAATGTATTATGCTTTCACCTACAACATCAATAATTGGGGAAAACACTCCTTATATTTATTAGTTAAAGGACAATCAATACAAAACATAGATGATCATAAAATACAATTCAAGATGCTTGGTGATTCCTCCGAGAGAAAACGTTAAATATTGGGAGAAGAACCAAACCCTAATGTGATCTTGTTGTGATTGAATTGATATGATATGATGAATGGATCTTAGGGGAAAAATTGGGGTCCAACAGGAAGGCATTAAAACGAATCCTATGGTAAATCTAAGGAATAGTGTCATTTGGAATGTTTTATTCAAGAACAGAAGACTATAAGTTGGTTGGTTACTCTGACAGTGATTGGTGCAGAAATATTGACGACTGAAAAAGCACTTCTGGATATGTGTTCTTCATGGGAACACTTTCGACATGTGAAGCTGAATATGTAGCAGCATCTTGGTGCGTTTGTCATGCAATATGGCTTAGAAGATCGATGAGAAAAATGGAACTAAAATAAGAAGGTGAACAATAATACAAGGGGACAACAAATCATAAATTGAGTTAAAAAAGAATTCAGTAAACCATGAAAGAAGCAACCACATTGATGTTCGCTTCCACTTCATTAGAGAACATGTGAATGAAGGAAGTGTCAAATTGAGGTATGTAGCAAGCAAGGATCAAGCAACAAATATTTTCACAAAACCATTATTGAAAGAAATTTTCTACAAACGGCAAGAAATTGATAGGCATGATGGATAGAAGAAATGTTTAAGTTTACATAGGAGTTTTATTTAATAAACTTTAATGTCATGCTTCCTGCAAAAGGTGAGCCTACAGGAATCTCCAGCTTGAAGACTCGTACAAAACTGGTTGCTCGAGTCCAGGTTCTTGAGTCGGACTGTATGGATGCGATTTCCGACGACTTTAAGACCGCGATGGCTCAGCTGAATTTGCTGAATCTGGGGCTCAACACTTAAGGCATTATAGTTTTGTCTCAAATGGTTGAGGGTAAAGTAGTCTCTCCTTCCTAATATTTCGAGCCAGAGACCGAAGAGGGTACTCCAATAAGTGATTGATATTTTCTTTTTGTTTTGTCTATTTTGTTCAGATCTATGTGCCCGTAATTTTGTAATCATTGGATTGGAGGCCTGCGTGCCCATATTTTTTGTAAAAGTTGGACAAGGGGATTTTCCCGACTATATTTTATTTGGGCATGCATGCCCTTGTTTTTAAAATATCTGGATAACTTTGGCCTTTGTAGTCGGCTTTTCTGAATGTCTTTATTTTTCCTGTTTGTTTCATGTTAGATGTTTATTTCAGAAAGTGTGGAATTTATGCTCGACCTTAGTTGTAGTCGACACATGAGGGATGTTCAAGGAGGCAGACATGGGGTCCACATGGACGAGGCCAAGACCGCGGTCGGGGTCTTGACTTCGTGGAGTGTACTGCCCATCGCGAGCTGAGAGTTCTTTCTATTAGGTACTTTGACGACAATGCTCGATCGAGGTGTGTTCGTCGGGCTAAGGTTATTCTTGACTAATGAGTGATAACCCAACTTTTGTTATCGGTTGGATGTTATGTTTGTACCTCAACATGCTTCTATGGTCAAGCGAACCCTATCCTTTGTCTGGAAGGGTATGTCGACTGCTAAGCCCTGACATTTATTTGGGACATAACTGTAATATTGTTTCAGCTTTTTAGTGTTCCATGGTTAAGGTAGTGGGTCCCCCACTCAGGTGTTCGAGGTAGTAGGCCCAGTGCCTGTTATCCCATGGATACGATAAGGGCCTTCCTAGTTGGTGGCCAGCTTTCCCTCATGGGAATCTTTCTGATTTCTCAGTAGGATTAGGCTGCCAACCTGGAATTCATGTTTTATGACTTTGGCGTCATGACACAGATTTATCTACTGCTTCAGTGTGGCCTTGCAAAGAGACGCCCCCTATCAGATCTCTTCGACCAGGTCGAGCTCTTCCCATAGTGCTACCATACCCCAAATTTTCCCTACTAGTTCCTAATATTTTATTCCTAAAATGTATCATTTTGCATGACATGTTCTTGGGGTTTAGTTTATGAAAGATGGTTTAACGAGCTTTTCTAAATCAGAAAAATCCATATAAAATTTTAAGCCCATTAAAAGCTTTACTTAAAGGGTGTATCTTAGGTTATGGGGGGGGGGGGGGGGGGGGTTATCATCCAATTTGCTAAGCCAACTTTGGGTTAAGGTTTCTTTTGGTATATACTTTCGGTCCAGTTCAAAATCTTGAAGGGTTTATTTCATACGGTGGGAGAACTTACTTTTGGTTTTGCATTTTTTCGTAAATGTTGCGGATAGCAAGAGTCGCCACCTACTTTTCTTTTATCCAATAAGGAAAGGGTGAAAAGAACAGGAAAGATCTTCGAGATTTTTGAGTTCAAGGGGTAGATTATGAAAAGGGAAGGTGTTAACACCCTTTTCATCCGTAGTTATCTATGGGCTCTTATTCGCTTAGCTTACTTTGTTTTTGAAAATTGCTTTGTGTTGTGTGTTTGGAAAATATTTTGAAAATTCCAATTGTAAGGCAATTTTGTAATGATTCTTGTACCTGTCGTCGAGAATGCGTACAAAGTGTTTGTTTGATAATATTTTTTGAAGAGTGTCAGTGAGAAATGTTTTTATTTTGAAATGTTTGTGAGCAAGCGATTAACAATGGTTTACCTACTCAAGGTCTTTATTGTAATTTCCTCCTCCTTTATATAGTGCTATCTTACCATTAGTTAGTAGGAAGCCATGTCGTTGGATGTGAAGGGACAGACGAGGGTCATCGTACAGTCATAAAGGCAACTTATGGGGGCGCTTTAGAAATTTCGTTAACGGACTAAGATCGTTTACCGAAGGCAGCATCAAGGGGGTCATCGAGGGACTACGATCTTTTTAATCGAAGGACGATGCTAAAGCATCCCCACGTTCGAGGTACATGACTGTTTAATCAAAAGGCAACAAGAGAGGATACCCTAGAGGTGCGAGTGTGAAGATTGCTTTGTACTTTAGTTATATTTATCTTGAAATTAGGGTTTTCTACGATTGTTTTTAATCTTTCCATACAAACCCTATTAGCATACATATAACGGTTATATACAAAGCATAAAAGTATAAGTGCTGAAAAAATAAAATCCTACGCTCTTACAAGGCTTCAGGAATGGGGGTATAAATAGTAAAAAACGGGGAAGACAATAAACCCTAATTAAACTATTACAAAAAGAACGTGAAAGTAATAAAGTACACGAAGCGATAAAAAGGAAAAGAAAAGAGAAAATTGTTTTGTGATCGTTTTGATGAAAAAGTTTGATGGTTAACCTAAAACCTAATTAATTTTAATTAATTAAAAAAAGTTAGTTAATTAAATTAAACAAAACACTAAAATCTAAGTTGATTTTAATTTAATTAGGAAAACCTAAAAAATTAAATTAGGGTTGATTAAATTAAAAAAAACCTAAAATTAAATTAGGGTTTGTTAAGAAAAATCAAAGATTTGTGAAAAATGTTTGGTTTTTTGTTAAAATAATGAAGAAAAATAAAGGCAAGAGCAAGAAGAATAGAGAATTGTGTAAAATAACCAAATGGGTAGGGGTGGGTGTTAAACCCATGCCCTTGAAACCATCAACCAACACCTTTATCACTGGGCCAAGTGCACCTTGGTGATAGGAAACATGTTCAATGTGTTTTGTAATTAACCCTGTAAAATATGGAAATCTTAGGAAAATAAGTGGCAAGAGGCTGGATCAAACTGAGGCCTTTTGACACCAATTACATAACGTGCGCGCTTCTATCACTGGGGAGGTGATACATCCGTCAGTTTAAATGAAACAAATAAAATAAATATAAAAAATAAATGTATTGGCCAGATAGACGTCAGAGCCCTATATCCGATCGTCTTCTCCGGTAGCCTGTTTATTCAACCTGCAAGAATATAAAAAGTTAGCAAGTGAAAAACACGCCACTCCCCGTAAATCGAGGGTTGCGAATCTAATGGAAGGATTATTTGGAGCTAAACTTGACTGGTTTGCCCGCTATAGTGAAAAGAATGTGGAATCGGTGTAACCATGATGTTTCATGGTTTCGATTGCATGGGATATCCATGATGATCCATACCAGAGCAAAGATATCTCAAACATAATAATGACATTAGCATGGCTTAAAACAAAGTGAAAATCAAAATATGAAATTTGGGAAAATTATGGGATCGGGGATAAATGTATTTAACCATATGTTTTGTAACATCAAAATCGATCCAACCTTACTCTGTATGATTGTTGGGAGTGAATGGGATGGTTATTTTGTAGTGAAAGGGTTTGTGATAGGGGTTTTGAATTGTCTAGGATTCTTGAATTTTTTTTGATATTTTGACAAATATTTGAGGCAAGATTTCATGGTTGGCTTGTATGAAGAGAATGAGATTATATAATGTAGAATTAGGTCACTGATTTGTGGACTTGGACCTTTTGTAAGAAGATATGGTTTTATCTTATTTATTTTGCATTATTAATGAATAAATAAAAAATAATTAAAATAATTAAAATAAAAAATAGGCCAAGGGGTGTATGAACAAGATTTTAGGTGTATGAGGAGTTTAATACACGTTTGGACCTTAAATCAATGGCCCAATAGCCCAAAATATCAAGTTTGCTCAATTTGAACTTCATGCATTTGCTCAAAGTTTCCTAACTTGCACTGGTAATAACTCTCTCAATTTTCATCTTTTCAAGGTGATCCTGGACTTTTTGGAAAGATCAAGATGTCCTCCATAATCTTTCTTTTGATCATTTTTGCATTTGGAGATCAAGTTGCATTGACATAAAGTGTCTTTTTGTTGACTTTTGAAATGGCCTGTAATGTATTGTCCCATATCTCTCAAATGAAGCATTTTTTAGACTTGAGATTAAAGATACAAAGTTGTAGAGAATTGAATTTCCTTTAAAATGAACTTTAGTTGGGGAAAAAATGATGAAGCATATGAATTTTATGCCTGGTCAAAGTTCAGTTAACTTCTCCTAAAGAATCCCTAATTTAACAACTTTTGACTTTTGATGATTTGAGGGTTTTTCTTGATGAATCATGATTAAATCTTGATAAAATGATGAATATCACTTCAAAATATTGATTTTGGCAAAAGATCTTGATGTTTGAAAGTATGTTGACCAAATTTGACTTTTTACCAAATACAGTTGATTTTCAGTCATCTGAGCCATTGACTGAGCAAACATGTGATGAAAGGCATGAAATTTGGTATGAGAATTCTTGAAGACATATGAGGAACCATTAAAACCATTTAACACCTTAGAAACCCAAATTTCCTTGTGAAAAGTAAAACCCTATTTATAAGTCCATTGCTTAGAAGGAGAATTTGTGTGATCAATTCTTGAGTAACCTTGAGCAATTGAGAACCCTAGGAGAATGTCTTAAAGAAAAGGGAGGGAAAAATTTAGGGTACAATAACTGCCCCTATTCAATCTTCTTAAACTCGAGGAGTTAGATTGGCATGTCCGTCATTCGTGATCTGAAGGTGAAAGAGGATTGAACACTTAAGTGCCCAGAAATTTGCAATCGTATGTGCATGAAGCAACACTGTTGGTTGATAATATTGCTTGAATGGGCTTAAAGATACCATTCAGAGAGATGAAGGAATATCGTTGGAGATGGGCTTATAGATGCTATCCAAAGTAACTATTGATACAAGTATCAAAATGAGTCTACACTTGATTGTATCTTAGAAATGATTTTCAGAACGAATCTATTCGATCCTATATGAGAGAAATGTCTTTTAGAATAAATCTCTGAAGGAAGATGCTTTTCAGAATTAAGTCTCTGAAGGGAAGTGTTTGTCATGTAGATAGTCGCCCCGTCCTATTTCGGGAATTGATCTACAATCTGTTTTTGTTGGTAAATCTGTCCAGTTTTGGGAATTCATACCACTTAGTGATAAAGATAGTTACCCCATCCTGTTTAGGGAATTGATCTTCATCTGGACATTAAGATAAAAAGATAGTTTCCCCGTCCTGTTTCGGGAGTTAATCTTCGCTTGGTTGTATAGATAGTTTCCCCATCCTGTTTCGGGAATTAATCTTCAACCTATTCATGTAGATAGTCTCCCCATCCTGTCTCGGGAATTAATCTGTGTCTAGTCATATAGATAGTTGCCCTATCTTGTTTCCAGAATTAATCTGCGACCTATTTGAAAATCGTTGATGATATCCATCTGTTTGTAGACTTTACCTAAAAAGATAAAGAGTTAGTTGTATGCAATGTCATGATGTATGCAATGCATTCCGTAATGATGTTCTCAAAGTAATTATGAGAGTGTTCTATATGCGTTTCGTATGCACATGTTATGATGTTTGTAAATGATGTATGAATTTGAAATGTCGTTGTAACATATTGGTAGCTTCGTATAACATCTATGACTGGGGAAAATAAATCCCTGACTGTTGTTGGGGATGAAGAATATGTGTAATCTTCAACCTTTGTTTAGAATGTTTATGCTTGGAATTCCAAATTTCTGTTTTGAGGATACTCCACTGGAGGATGTTGACTTCTGTTTGGGGGAGAAGAGTTCAGGAACATTGGCCGTTCATCTCTCTACTGAGGAGTTCAATTCTTATGTACCCTGACTGGGGATAAAAGAGATGGATAACCTTCCGAGGTGATGCCTGACTGAGTTTCCGATATGGATGTTGAATCGTCTAGGGAGGATAAGGTTAACGATGTCTGGTCCAGTTTCGGATTCTGTAGCAACTCTCTGGGGATAGAATCATGGACTACCTTTTTCTAAAGAGAGGAATTTTGTCGGTGATTTGTAGTTGTTAGAGAAATAGACTCAAGCGGGGGAGACTGAATTCTGTTGGGGAAATACTCTACTGAGGAAATGAGCCCTACGGGAGAAAAGAATTATGTAGGTTTTTTTTTTATAATTTTGGAGAAATAAACTCGACTGGTGAAGAGAATTCCTGTGAACTATGCTAATGATATAATCTCTTATGAGGATCGGGACTCCATAGGTTGGAGATGTTATCGGGGAAAGGATCATACTTCTTTATCTGCCAGGGGGATCTGTTGGGGAGTGTAACCAATATAATTGCTGGAAGATTCCCCAATTCTTGTCTTAAGGCATGTTAGAGTTGCGGGGGAATGTATCATTGTTGAAGACGAGCTTGTGAAGCTGACTCTGCGGGGGGTAATCCCATGGAGGTTTATGTGATACGGTGGGAGAACTGACTTGGGATTTTGCGTTTGTCTTCGCACTTGTTCGGTTTAGCAAGAGTCCCCACCGACTTTTTATTTTATCCAATGGAAAGGTCAAAAAGCACAGGAAAGACCTTTGAGAAGTTTTCTCAGGTTCGGGGGGTAGATTATGAAAAGGGAAGGTGCTAGCACCCTTTTCATCCATGGTTATCCATGGGCTCTTAGTTACTTGTTTTAGATCACTTACCTTTGCTTTTCAATTGTTCGAAATGGTGCTTTGTGTGTGTGGTTTTGAAAATGTTTTGAAAAAGATGCCTTGTCTAGGCAACCTTTGTGATGATTCTTGTTTGAATATATACAAAGGTGTGTGTCTTTTTGAAAAGATATTTCAATGTTTTGAAAGTTGTTTGGAATTTGTTTTGAAGTTGTGTTGTGAAGTGTTTTTGAAAATGGCAAGGATGTTTTGCAAGATTTTGATCAAGTAACTAAGAGTTGTCTACCCTATTCTACTTAAAGATCTTTCTTATGTTTTTAACCCTTTTTAACAGTGTTGTTTCACCATTGTATTTGGTGAACAACCTTATGTTAGGATGTTAAACGGGACAGGCGCGGGTCATCTCATACAATCATTGAAAGCAACTTGTGAGACGCTCTAGCAATTTTGTAAGGGACGAGATCGTTTTATCAAAGGCAACATCGAGGGTCATCGAGGGACTACGATCTTTGTTTATCGAAGGGGCATTTGCTAGAGTGTCTCATACTCGAGGGTTATGATTGCATTTTCTGAGGCAACGAGCGAGGTTACCCTAGAGGTGAAAGTGTGAATTGTGTATTGATTTTCATGCATTTATCTTGTATTAGGTCATCTAGCGATTGATTTTGAATCTTCGCATAAAAACCCTAATTACTATACAGTATATTGAAAGCGATAAATTGCGGGAATTTAAAGTCTAAGTTATTACAAATGAGTATCCGGGGATGGGGGTACAAATTATTTACAAATGGGGATGAGTCTTATCAGAATAATAATGTCTAAGGATATATATTACAACCAAATTGAACTGTCGCATTTTCAAGGTAAAATTATAACAAAGTATAAGACAATGAAAATCAAAGAAATATAAGATGCATGCATTTATTTACAAATGAACAAACAAAGATTTAACCTAATAAACACTTAAATATTATTATTTTTGTATTTTGTGAAGAAAAAGTTTTTAAAGAAAGAAAATTATTTAAATTAAATCTTCTATTATAATTATGTACTTTTATTAATTAAAAGGTTAAAGAAAAATTGCAAAATTGATTAGATCAAATTAAATATTCTTTTTTGTATTTTTATTATATTAAACAAGGTTGATAAAGAAAATAAAATTATTTTTAAAAAAGAAAGTTAAACAAAATTTAATTAGTGTTTGCATTAATTAAAAGAAAGAAAGTGATTTAAAGAAAAATGTTAGTTTAAAAAAATGATGGGCCTAAAGAGTTTGTGGCCCAAAAATAGAGAATGAAGAAGAACAAATTAAGTAAATCAGAAAGGGCAAAAGGGGGGTGGGGCGCTGGAAAATGCTTGGGCCTAAGGGTTTTGTTTGGGCAAAGGCCCATGTGATGAATTTTGAACAAAGTTTGTTAGGGTTCATGTTTAGTGTGCTCATAATTTAGGGTTTTCAGTTTAGCACACAACGACGCCTCCTCTCATCTCTTCTTCTTTTTTTCTGTGGATTAATTCTCTTCTCAGGTGAATACGTTAATTCTTACCTCCATGCCTAGTCACCGGAGCGTTTCCTCATCTCACTTCCTGCTTTCTTCATGGTGGTCCAGAATCTTGAACGAACGGTACGAATTGCTTCAACTTGCGTTTTAAGGATTTTTTACAGTTATGTTTTCGTTCGCTTGATTGTTACATGTATGTTTAATCTTTGGCCTTTTTTATGTTTACATGTAGTAAAAGCTTGAGGGATTTAGAGACGTACCTTGAGCGTCTTGCTTCTGTAAACTGAAGGAGAAAGAGGTGAGGCCGGCCGGTGGCGCTCTCAGGAGGCTAGGCGGAGGGAAGATGAAGATGACAGCGTTTCTGGTATTTTGTTTCTTTAAACATTTGATGATGATGAAACTTCTGAAAGCTTCTCTTTTTTTATATGTTTTTGTTGGCTTGATTTGAGTTGATGATGAATACTTCTGAAATTCTTCCTTTTTTAATATGTTTTTTTGTTGGCTTGATTTGAGTTGATGATGATCACGTTTTTCTGAAACTTTTGTGGGATTCTAAATCTCTTTCTCTTTGTGTTTGTTAATGATGAAGGACATTCTGAATCTTCTTTTGTTCTTTGTTTGTTTCTGGATCTCTCCTCTTTCTGGTTTTGTCAACGATGAACAATACCTCTGAGATTTGTTTGTTATTGATGGCTGGATGATTTTTTGTGCTTGTAGACTGTTTGGGTTTGGCCTGGACTCTGCTGTTAGTTTTACAGGTTTGTTGAGCTTTGAATAAGTTTGGAAACAGGCTTGTGGTGAGTTGTAGTTCTGCAGGCCTGTTATGCAGGTTTGCTACTGGTTTGCTATTGGTTCTGAGCTTTTGTGCAGGTTTTCAAGTTTGTAACACAGGTTTGTGATTTTGGAGGAAGTCTTGTTGTTAGTTTTGAGAGTTTGAGTTTTGGAAGCAGGCTTGAATTGAGTGTTTTAGTTTTAGCTTGCAGTTTATACAGGTTTGAGCTTACAGGTTTGTTGTGTTTGTAAGGCAGACTTTGAACTTGTTTGGATTTTAGCTTGCAGTTTTGCAGGTTGTTGAGTTTTGGGAAGGCAGGCTTGCTGTTGAGTTTTGGAAGGCAGGCTTGCTGTTAGTTTTAGCTTGCAGTTTTGCAGGTTGTTGAGTTTTGTAATACAGTTTATGCAATGCAAATTTTGTAGGCTCTCTCTCCTCTACTGGACTGCTATGCAGTCTTGCTCTTTTATATCTTTTGTGTTCTCTTACTGTCTTGAACAATAGTCTTCTTTTGCCAAAACTGCAATATTTTTCTGGTTCTCTCTTTCTCTCTCTCCATAAGCATTTTTAATTGCTTATTATATTATAATTCTGAAAAGCTTGTTGGGCCAGAAAATGATGATGAAATTGACAAGCCTTCTTGCTTGTAACTTGGTTTATCTTGTTGCATTGTTGTACTTTCTTTGACAGCTTTGCAACTTTCTGCTTTATATACTTCTACATTGTACTTTTCCTTGATAGCCTTGCAACTTAGTTTGACATTCAGTTTGCATTTGTAGTTAGCTTGCCATGCTTGCTCATGCTGACTTGGTTGACTAATGCAGTTTGGAATTCAGTTTGCAGTTTGCTTTGCCTTGCTGCCTTATATCTTTGCATTTTGAATTAATTGTATGCTTGCAAATTATTTTTACTTTTCTCTTTATGAACCAAGAAGAGAAATCTTCTTGTGATTTGCAAAGAGAAAAAGTAAAAACATGATGAATCCAATAGCATTCTGATTCCGGCCAATAAGCTTTAATGATGATTTTTCTATTTATCTGCTTGAAAATTCTTTTCAGTTAATTGCACTGGTTTCTTTTTCTTCTGTCTTTTGCAGGTAAATACCAGTTGAATAATGGAGGATGCAGTAAAAGTCAAAGATCTCAAGAGATTTAGGCTTAGATTTATTTTTCCATTTATTGTAAACAAATTTTATTGTAAATATTATAAGTTGTATTCTTACAATATTCGAATAAAATTTGTAACAACACTTGAAAATAAATAAAAGTCTTTATCAAAGAAAGAATTTTCTACTGTCAAATATTCCAATCTTTCCTTGTATTGTCTATTTAATTATTTAAGACTCTTAAATTAAAATAAATGGAAATGTATCCCAATAACTTTAATCCAGATGAAATAAATAATCAACAAAATTTGCCGTCTCGCAACCTTGCATTAATCACAATACGGCTGGTATTCCAATTAACATATGCGTTGCACAGTTAAACAAACAAGCATTCCATAAACCTTTCACTCCACTGATCAAGCAAATGCCTTAAGGTTCCAAACAAAAATCTCAGCTCCTACCCCATATAACTAGGTTTTGAGAAATAACCAGTAATCTTGAACAAGCGTAAAAATGATGTAACAGTCAACTGAATTTCTGAGGATTCAGTTTCTTCTGAGAAATGCGAGCGCAAACCCTAATCCTGGATTACTGCCAAAGAAAGATCTGTCTGATCGATTCTTGAGTCAACCTTAACAAATCAGAGAAAACCCTAATTCTGGATTACTGTCAAAGAAAGATCTGTCTGATCAATTCCTGAGCCAATCTCAACAAAATCAGTGGAAACCCTAATTCTGGATTAACTGATAAAGAAGAGTCTGTTTGACTGATTCTCAAGCCGATCTTAAAAATCAGAGAAAAACCCTAGGGTTGTGATTTCTTGTGAAAAAGGGAGGGCAAATTTTGGGGTACAACAGCTGCTCTATGGGGATTTGTGGATGAATTAAACATTATCCTAACTCCTAAAGTCTTGAGTAAATACTTTATTCTTATTTTTATGCATATATTTGTTAACAGTAATCATATTCATATGAATATGTTCATCCTATTTAATCATTGGATGTTTTTGCAAACAAAACAGAAAAGTAAAACGAAAATTTGAATTTTGAAATAATATTGGTATTGATAATTTGTCTATAAACAGACGGTTTTGTACAAAGAGACAAAAATCCTAGTAAGAGAAGACCGTCGTGAAATATAAAGTAAAACAAATAAAAATAGCTATGTGGAAGAAATCTCGTCGGGTTTCAACTCTGCTATTGCCCCTATGTCTTCGAGCATCTCATCCCTTGTTGTCGGAAGAAGTTGACTGAATTGATTTGTACCCATCGAACTTGACATTTGGTAATGAAGCTTGTTATAAGTGATCTAATAGGACATATTCGTACACTTTAATCCCTAGCTTTTCCTAGATTTCCCTTTCGAGTTTTCAGTCCACCTGGGTACCCTTTTTTGCCCAAGCCGCCTTTTCAGGATTTCGACTTGCCGGGTGTATTATATATATATATATATATATATATATATATATATATATATATATATCCCTATTTTTTTCCCGAACCCTTTTGGCTCTCCGGGATGCCCTTATTTTTGCCTAGGCTAGTTAACCTAGCGGATCATTTTCATGCATAGTATCTTTTGACTATGACCATGTTCACAGGGTGCGAAGGATCTTCACCATCCATGGTGGTAAGTATCATAGCCCTTCATAGGTGGGTGTCCATTTGTCACTGGGATCACCTTGTGGTAGGATAATGCACTTTATTACCAAGTCACCATCCTGATATACCCGATGCTTGACCTTCTTTTTGAAAGCTTTGATCATACGTTTATGGTACATGTGACCATGACAGACATCCACAAGGCTTTTCTCATCAATCAGATTCAACTGGTCCAACCTAGTCTGAATCCATTCATCTTCATATATGTTTGACACTTTCATAATTCTCAGAGAAGGAATCTAAACTTCGACAGGAAGGACTGCCTCCATTCCATAGACCTGAGACAATGGGGGTTTCCCCAACTGATGTTCGTGCCGAAGTGCGGTAGCCATGAAGAGAAAATGGCAACATATCATTCCAATCTTTATACGTCACCGTCATCTTCTTAATGTTCTTATTGGCGGCTTTCACTGTGCCATTCATCTTCGGTCGATACGAAGAAGAGTTGTGGTGCTTGATCCTGAACTGCATGTTGAGCTCTATGATCATAGTGTTGTTAAGATCGGTAGCCACATTGCTATTCTTTCGAAGAGAGCGGGTTTCTTGAATACGTATTTTATAGGACGCGTCTTGGAGATCAACAAGGTAGTACAAGTCAACATAGACTGTCTTAATCGGCGAGCAGCCCATGCCAAAGCGTGGCAAGTTTTCTCGAGCAATGAGTATTTTGTTTCACAGTCGGTAAACTTTTTTGCTAAGATAGTATATTGTGTTCTCTTTTCGACCAGACTTGTCATGTTGGCCCAATACACACCCTGTTGAGCTTTCTAACCATGTTAAGTACATGATAAGGGATATATTTTCATTGGTAGATGGTGAACCACAATATTAGTGTCAAGCCCTGGCATGTGTTTGTACGACCAAGCAGAGATCTCAACATAATCATGCAACATCTGGATTAATCCGTTTTTGACAATGTATTCTAGGTCGGAACCTATCTTGATTTCTTTCTTGTCTTCAGTACCTAAGTTCACAACCTTGACCGACTCTTGATATGGTTGTATGGCTCTATCTTCCTGTATTAGTAGCCTAACAAGCTCTCCAGGTACTTCACAATCTTCGTTACCTTCATCCTTGGCTTGGTAGATCAGATGTTCGAAGTTATAATTGGCAATAACATAATTGTTATTAATGGGATCTAGAGTGTATGTGGATCTAGAATTCGTTGTGTGGGTGTGTGCAAGAACACATAGCTATTTTGAAAGTGTAATAGTAAAAAAAAAGACAAAGAGCTCAAAATTTGAATGCATAACATCCAAGACTTTATTAAATGAAAATATATTTATGAAATGATAATATTTAACAAATGGACCATTGTGCCCCGGGTAAGACACAAGGCCTAAAGTAATTATTAAAAAAAAAATTACATACCCGAAACTTTGAAAGCAATAAAAATAGAAATGTAGCTATTACTCCTAACTAAAGGAGATAGAGATAATGTCATGAGTCTTCCAGTTGTTGGGTCCATTGGCGATGGTAGGAAAGATCCAACTGTCAAGGTCGTAATCACTGTCAGCATCTTCCATATCATTGACTCAGTTGTTGCTGACATAGAATGGTGGTCTTCCAGCACGAGCGTAATGAACAACCCTTTGACCCTCTGTAGTGAAACCCAAACCAAATTTGTTAGATTTACACAGAATGTTAGGAAGTTTACCCCAAGTAGTACAACCACCTTCTTCTATAACAGCTCTAGCATCCTTCAAAGAGGCCATCCTGTGCGGAATCCTGATAACTTTGGGAATAGTAGAAACATCTTCGGTAGCAGCAGGAGGAATCGCCATAAAAGTTTAACAACGAGTCTCGATAAATTCACTGTCCATCTCTACATATCTGAATAAGTTCAAGTCTATAACCGTATACTCCTCTTCACCGCAGACAATAACAACCTTTTCTTTCACATGATACTTTAACTTCTGATGCAGGGTTGAGGTAACAACACCTGCCCCATGGATCCAGGGCGTCCTAGTAAGTAAGAATAAGCTGGCCGAATATCCATCACATAAAAGGTAGACTCAAAGACCTGTGATCCTACCTTGATCGGGAGATCCACTTCTCCGTGTACCATCCTCTTTGACCCGTCAAAGGCTCAGACTATAATATCACTTTGCTTTCATTATAACACCTTCACAATCAAGTCTTCCAAGAGCACCCTTCGATAAGTCATTCAACGAGGAGCCAATATCAACCAATACATGAGTCAAAGTAGTGCCCCTGCATTCAATGGAGACATATATTGCCTTGTTGTGATTTCTTCCTTCCGGAGTAAGGCCAGAATCAGAAAAACCTATGCTGATTGCCTCCTCGGAGTGTCTTACCTGTGCTGATTGCCCTGTTTTTTTTTTGTTGAATAGGCACAGGATTAGAAATTAACACCGCTCCCACAGACAGATTGCGGTCATTTTTAACACGGCCCTTCTGGCCATAAAAAACATTGGTTTCCTTCTTACCACTAAATGTCTTCTTCACAACACTCGAAGACGCAGCCACTTGAAATTTTACACTCTTGATACCACCTTTGACATGTTCCCCGATTAGAATCAACTCAGTAAAACCAGATGAGGAACTTCCAATCAGATGGTTAAAGAATGGACCTGTTAGAGTGCCAATGAACATATCAACCAACTCCCTATCATATAAAGGAGGTTGAACTCTTCCATCCAGATCTCTCCACTTATGGGCATAAACTTTGAAGCCTTCATTCGAGCCCATAGTCATATTTTATAGTTGCACACAAGTTGGTACAAGTTCAACATTATATTGATAGTTATTGTAGAAAGCAGCGACCAAGTTTTCCCAAGTACGAATGTTGGTTCCTTCTAGCTGATAGAACCACTCGAGTTATGTACCAGATATGCTTTCTTGGAAAAAGTTAATCATAACTTTTTGTCAACAGTATGGGGTTGGATCTTCCGAACATAAGATCTCAGATGAAGCTTGGGACAAGAAACACCATCATATTTAGCAAAAGTGGGGGTCTAGAATTTATGAGGGATAACAACCCCCAGAATGAGACCTAGATCTTCAAAATCTAGTCTAGGCACTTTCTAGATTTCCATAGCATTCAAACCGTCTTCTAACTTCTTGTATTTGTCATCCGCAGGAGGATACTACTCGTTAAAATAGTCTTCATCCTCAGGAATCTTACCAGAACCAAGGTTTCTTCCGCCTTCAGCCTTGACACTTATATCGTCTTCCTCTTGGTTATCTTTTTCATCAAAGGAAATAACACAATTCTGAGCTGGCTTGGGAAGGCCTTTGGTCCTTCTCCCCATGTTAAGGATAACAACTAGTTTCCGAGTCTTCTTCTTTTTGGAAATGAGAGTTATCATATCCTTTTGCCCCTGAGCTAAGTGCAAGAGCGTTTCCTGGAATTGAGCATTCTGAGCCTGGAGTTCCTTAATAGTTTGTTCAAGAGCCATCTTTTATCTGTATAAACAGCAAGGAGATGAGAAAACCTATATTAGAAAACCTGCTATGTAATGATGCATGATATGTAGATGCAATGTTTTCAAGGATCTTTGCGTCATTGACCGTCCTTCTATGAGCATCACGCTCACCATGTCGAGTGGGTCCTAGCCTTTGACTCAAGATAATGTAATTTGGTCTTCGGCGGTGTAATATGGTGGGAGAACTAACTTTTTTGGTTTTATCCAAAATGTGTGGATAGCTAGAGTCGCCACCGACTTTTCTTTTATCCAATAAGGAAAGGGTGAATAGAACATGAAATAACTTGAATATTTTGAGTTCGAGGGGGTATGTTATGAAAAGGGAAGGTGTTAGAATCCTTTTCATCTGTAGTTATCTATGGGCTCTTAATCGCTAGCTCACATTGTTTGAAACTCTTTGTGTTTGTGTGCTTGAAAAAATTTATAAAAATTCCTAAGTTCGACAACTTTGTAATGATTCTTGTATCAGTTAAGAATGCGTATAAAGTGTTTTATTTGAAAATACGTTTAGAGAGTGTTTGTGAAAAGATGTTTTTGTTTAAGTGAGCAAGCAATTACGAGCAATCTACCTACTAAAAAACCTTTCGCGTTATTTTCCCCCTCCTTAGATAGTGATACCCTACCATTAGTTAGTAGGAAGCCCTATCGTTGCATGTGCGAGGGAAAAACACGGGTCTTCGTTATGGTCATAAAAGGTAAAATATAAGGATACCTTAGCAATTTGAAGGGACTATCATCATATACTCGTAGGCAACATCGATGGACAAGATCATTTCTCATAGGCAACTCGAGGGACATCGCAGGACTATGATCTTTATGATGATTTTTATCGAGGGTCTTTGCTAATGGTATCCCTATGTTCGAGGGACATGACCATTATTTTTCCGAAGGCAACGAGTGAGGTTACCCTAGAGGTGCGTGTGTGAAAAGTGATCCAACTCAGTTATTTATCTTGTATTTAGGGTTTTCTATGTTTGCTTTTAGATCTTGCTATACAATCGTATTACTATAGAGTTATATATATAGAGGCATACATAGTATAGATGTGAAAAGTAAAGGTTCGGAAAGTAAACCTAAACATAAGGCTTCAGGAGTGGGTGTACAAAACCAAAAAACTGGGGAAATAGTAAACCCTAATTAGAACTATTACATATTATAGCAGTTACATAATCGGAAAATAATGCGAAAATAATACGTGAAGCAGTAAAATATAGGGAAAAAGAAAATTGTTTTATGATTTTGATGAAGAAATGATTTGATGGCTAATCTAAAAAACCCTAGTTAGTTTTAATTAAGAAAATTAATTAATTGATTAAAAAAACCTAAATTGATTTTAATTAATTAAACCCTAAAAAAACAAGTTAAATTAATAATAAATAATAAAAACAAGTTAATTAATTTAATTAATTAAAAAAATTAATTTAGTTAAAAAAACCAAAGTCTAAATTAATGTTAATTTAAGAAAAATAGTTAATTTAATTATGCTCTTTTAAAAAAAGTTAAAGCAAGATAATAAGAAAAGGAATGGGCCTGCTGTATAAGCAAACCGGGGGGTGTAAAGAAACAATTTTCTAGGCACAAAACATGCAAGCCCAGATCCTGTATGAAATCTAGTGGAAATGGTTCCAGGAGGTTCACCGTGGGGAGCCCATCAGAATCATTGGATTAGATGATGATAAGATCTAGTGGTTGGGAATGGAAGGAGCATGCTGGACACGCAAGGATTGGCTACGCTGGATCTGCAATAGAATAAAGATGTGAAAACAAAATACCAGGGGCAAAGATCGAACTTGTACCCTGGTACAATAATTCTCTAACATGCGCGCTTCTACTGCTGGAGCGGCTTTACATTCATTAGTTAAAACAGAAACGTTTTATTAAATAATTATACTGCATTTATATTTGAATTAACAAAAACACATTAGCGTCAGTGGGGGCCCTACATCAAAGAGTTAGCCAATCAGAATGTCCCAAAATGCCATGCGTGTTTCTGACACGTCAGCGCCACTGTGGGTGGCTAAAATAATCTTCTTCTCCGACGGGTTCATTTTTGGAACCTGCAAAATCAAGAGAACTAAAACAACACAAGTAGCCTACCCCCTAATTCGACCCTCCCGAATCCAAAAATGGGCTTAGTTTTGGCTACAAGTCCCTGTAGATTGAGTTTCAAAGAAATCTATTCTTGATGCCCTAACAATGGCAATCATGTATTCCTGTGTCAAAGCTTGCAAAAAGTGGTTCTAAACAATCAAAAAGATTAGCATGAACATGTATATATGCATTAATTCAATGTAAATCACATGGTTTAAAAGTTTGGTTTCACGAAACTTTACCCAACCGGCGTGTTTGAAAGAGGGAGTTCTGGCGTGCTTCAGGCTTGAGCGAGGGTATGGATTTCCACCTGGAAACTTAAAAAATGTATTTGGATGCTTGGAATTGATTGACAAGGGCCAGAGATGAGAGTTTAAATTTTCCCTAATTCTTTGAAAGTTTGAGAATTTTGCTAGGGGTTTTTACGATAACTTTTCACGTGTCCTTTGCATTTGATATTATTAGATATATATAGGACAATCAAATTAGGTTAACAAAAGTGAAGGAAATCTTGCATTAAAAGGTTAGTATTTGACTGGAAATTTGTATGGAAACTTGCTATTTTTGGCTCAATCTTGTAGTAATCAACCTTGCACTAATTTGACAACTTTCACATGTCATCTTAGGCCTTAAATATGATCCATAGCAAAGCCCAGATGTCTTGGCCTATTGATCTTATATTGTATTTAATTTATTTTGGATTTAATTGAACAACAATCAAAATTAAAAAAAAAGAAAAGATAATGCATGAATGAGCTTATGGATCTATAAACATGTCATGAACACGTTTGGACATGAAAACTCAAGCCCAATAACCCAAAATTACAAATTTTCTCAATTTGGAATTCATGCATTCTCTCAAAATTTCCCAACTTGCACTGGACATAACTCTCTTGATTTTCATCTTTTGAAGGTGATCTTTGACTTTTTGGAAATCTCAAGATGTCCTCTACTTCTTCTATGTTGATCATTTTTGCTTTTGATGAATTTTCTTGTAGTAAGTTGCCTTGACAAAAAGTGTCTTTTTGTTGACTGTTGAAATGACCTGTAATGTATTGACTTATATCTCTTAAATAAAGCACTTTTTGGACTTGAGCTTAGTGAGACAAAGTTGTATAGAATTGAATTTCCTTTAATATGAGATTTGGTTGGGGAAAATTTGATGAAGCATGTGAATGTTTTGCTTGGTCAAAGTTTAGTTGACTTCTCCTAAGGAAACCCTAATTTGGAAAGTTTTGACTTTTGATGATTTGAGATTTTTTTCTTGATGAATCATGATCAACACTTGATCAAATGATAAATATCAGTTCAAAACCTTGATTTTTACCAAAAATCTTAAGGTTTGATTGTATGTTGAAAATAATTACCTTTTTACCCAATATAGTTGATTTTTAGTCATCTAAGCCATTGACTGAGCAAACTTGTGATGCAAGGCATGAAACTTGGTATGAGAATTCCTTGGGACATGTAAGAAACAATGGAACCAATTTGAGGCCTTATAAACCCAATCTTCCTTGAGAAAAGTGAAACCCTAGTTGTAAGTCCATTGCTTAGGAGATAATTTATCTGATCAATTCTTGAGCAACCTTGGACATTTGAGAACCCTAGGAGAATGTATTGAATAAAAATGAGAGGGAAATATTTTGGGTACAACAGCTTCCCCTATTAAATCTTCTTAAACCTGAAGAGTTAGATTGGCATGTCCGCCATTCGTAATCTGAAGGTGGAAGAGGATTGAACACTGAGTGACCATAAATTTGCACTCGCCTGTGTAGGAGGTAATGTTGTTGGTTAATAATGTTGCTTGAATGGGCTTAAAGATGCCATTCAGAGAGGTGATAGAATGTCGTTGGAACTGGGCTTACAGATGCCATCCGAAGTAACCGTTGATAGGAGTATCAGAACGAGTCTACCCTTGACTATATCTGAAGTATGCTTTTCATAATGAACCTCTAGGGAAAGTGCTCAGGTAGCTGCTTGTCAGATTTAGTCTCTGAGGGAAATTCCTGTCAGGATAAACCTCTGAAGGAAGATACTTTTCATAATGATGCTTTGAAAGAAAATGCTTTTCATAAATCAGTCTCTAAAGGGAAGTCTTTTCATGTAGATAGTCGCCCCGTCCTATTTCGGGAATTAATCTACAATCTGTTTTTGTTGGTAAATCCGTCCTGTTTACGGAATTCATACCACCTGGTGGTAAAGATAGTCTCCCTGACCTGTTTCGGGAATTGATCTTCACCTGGTTATAAAGATTGAAAGATAGTTTTCCCATCCTAATTCAGGAGTTAATCTTTTCTCAATTGTATAGATAGTTTTCCTGTCTTGTTTCGAGAGTTAATCTTCAACCTGTTCATGTACATAGTCGCCCATCCTGTTTCGAGAATTGATCTACAATTCGTTTTCACAAATAGTTGCCATGTCTTATTTCAGGAATTAATCTGTTTCTGGTCATCCAAATAGTTGCCTTGTCTTGTTTCGAGAATTAACTTGGGACCTATTTTTTGTTGGCCGTGTAGATATGCACCGTCTTGTTTCGAGAATTAATCTTCGACGTGTTTATGTAGATAGTCACCCTGTACTATTTCAGTAATTGATCTACAATTTGTTTTCATATATTTTTGCCATGTCTTGTTTCAGGAATTAATCTATGTCTGGTCATCAAGATAGTTGCTTTGTCTTGTTTCAGGAATTAATCTGCGACCTGTTTGAAAATTGGTGATGATATTTGTGTGTTTGCAAATTTTACCTGAAAAGACAAAATTAGTTGTATTAAATGTCATGATGTATGAAATGAATTGCTTAATAATGTTCTCAAAGTAAATGAGAGTGTGTGTGATACCGTGGGAGAACTGACTTGATTGTTTTGTGTTTTATCGCAAATGTTGCGGTTAGAAAGAGTCGCCACCGAATTTTCTTTTATCCAAATGGAAAGGTGAAAAATCACAGCAAAGATCATGCATCCTAGGCTTGGATTTGAATTTTTGTTCATCATGAAATGGCTTGTAATCCAAGTGACAAATCCCCAACTTCATCTCTTCGATTCTCCCTACTCAAGAATGATCTCAAGGAGTTATTTGACATTTTGGAAAGCTTGAAATGTTCTATACAACTCATATTTGAGTTTATTTTGAAAATTCCTCTTGGAACCATGTGAAAAATTGCCATGAAATTAGGTCAAAAATCTGCCTAACTAGGGCAAAATTTCACTAAGTTATTTTAGTTCATAAGCATGTATTCACAAAATTATATCTTGAGATCCAAGCATTTTTAGGAGAAATTGTATCAATCAAAGTTGTAGATTTCATGGAGATCTACAACTTTCATGTTGGAAGTTTCCTTTGAATCATCTTGCATCATGGTGAAAATTTGGCTCAAAGTTGAGAAAACATAATAAATTTTCTATACTTAGAAAAATTTCTAAGTTAAGAAATTTAAACTTTTCAAAACAAAATTTTAAATATTGGATTTCTTGATGAAAAAGTTTCACATTTTGACATGTTTTGATGAATTATGATCTTTGGCACTCGACTTTGACCAAAAAGTCAAAGTTTGACTTTTTAGTATACAATTGACTTTTGATCAGTTGACTGAAAAATTCATCTGTCAATCCAATGGATTTTTAATTTTCTGAATCATGTTATTAGGTCAAAATGATGTAATTGGAATCTTGAAATCATGCTTCAAACCAATTTATCATTTTCTAGGTCAAAAATCAGAAATTGCCCCTTCCCAATCAAAACCCTAATTTTGACGATTTTGCCCTTTTAATGATTTGATCAAATTTCTTGAGGAATTGTGGTCCAAACTTGATCAAATGATACATATGAGTCTAAGATGTTAATGTGGGTAAAAAATTATGAAGTTTGACTATAAATTGGCCATGGTTGACTTTTTCCCCAATACAGTTGATTTTTAGGTCAACTGTTCAATTGACTGATTTAAAGTGTGATTCAATGCTCGAAACTTGACATGAGTAATATTAGGTGTCCATGATGATCCTTGAAAGTCATATGAAGTATTGATAGTCCAAAAATCCTTGTGTAAACTCAAACCCTAATTTTGGTCATCAGTGCATGGGAGGTGTCTTGAGCTGGTCAAACCCTAATGCAGTCTTGAGTTAAAGAGATCTTGTCAGGAAATTCTTGATAAATAGGAGGGAAAATTTTGGGGTACAACAGTGTGCTATATGCGTTTCTTATACATATGTTATGATATTTATAAATGATGTATGAATGTGAAATGTCGTTGAAGCATATTGATAACTTTGTATAACATCTCTGACTGGGGAAAATAAATCCCTGACTGTTGTTGGGGATGAAGAATATGTGTAATCTTCAATCTTGTCTAGAATGTATCCACTGGGAATTCCTACTTTCTGCTTGAGAAACTCCGCTGGGGAATTTGATTTCTGCTCGGGGAGAAAAGTTCGAGAACATTTGTCGTTCTTCGCCCTACTGGGGAAATTAATTCTTATGTACCCCGACTGGGGATAAAAGAGATGGATAACCTTTCAAGGTGCTGCCTGATCGAGTTTTCAATATGGATGCTAACTCGTCTGGGGAGGATAAGGTTAACTGATATCTGGTCTGATTTTAGATTTCGTAGAAACTCTCTAGGGATGGCAATCTGGACTCCCCTTTGCTGGAGAGAGAAACTTTGCCAGGGATTTGTAGTAGTCAAAGTAATAGACTCAAGCCAGGGAGACTAAATTCCGCTGGGGAAATAAAACCTGTTGGGGAAATAAACCTTGTTGGGAAAATAATCCCTGTTGGAGAAATACGCTGCTGAGGAATTTTACAGTGTTGGAGAAATAAACTCAACTAGGGAAGAGAATTTCTGTGATTTATGCTGGTAACAAACTCTCTGACGAGGATTGGGACTTTGTTGGTTGGCGACATTGTCAGGGAAAGGATCATACTCATTTGTTCGCTAGGGGGATCTACTGGTGAGTATGATTAGGGTATTTCAGACTTATTGGGAATGTGTCTTTGTTGAGACTATTCTGCGGGGGATATTCTTATGGAAATTACTCTATGGGGATTGGTCCATGGATGTTGTTCTGTGGGGATTTGTGGATGACTTGAATGTTATCCCACCTCCTAGAGTCTTGAGAAAATGCTTATTCCTGTTTTTATGCATATATTTGTTAACAATAATCATATTTATATGCATATGTACATTCAATTTAGTCATTGGACGTTTTTGCGAACAAAACAAAAAAAGTAAAACAATATTTGAATATTGAAATTGTATTTATATTGATAGCTTGCCTATAAACAAGCGGTTGTCGTAAGAAGAGACAAAAATCCTAGTAAGAGGAAATTGTCGTGAAATGAAAAGAATACACAGTAAAAAAACATATAGCTATGTGTAAATGATCTCGTTGGGTTTCAATACTTCTATTTCCTTTATGTCTTCGAGCATCTCATCCCTCGTTGTCGGAAGAAGTTAACTGAATTGATCTGCACCATTCAAACTTGACTTGGATAATAAAGTTGGTTGTAAGTGATCCAACGGGACATAGTCGTACGCTTTATTCCCTAATTTTTGCTTAGACCGCCCTTTCGGGTTTTCAGTCCACCGGGATACCCTTTTTTGCCTAAGCCGCCCTTTCAGGTTTTCGACTTTCCAGGTGTACAATATTATATATATATATATATATATATATATATATATATATATATATATATATATATATATATATATATATATATATATATATATATATATATATATATATATATATATATATATATATATATATATATATATATATATATATATATATATATATATATATATATATATATATATATATATATATATATATATATATATATATATATATATATATATATATATATATATATATCCCTAATTTTTGCCCTAACCCTTTTGGTTCGTCGGGATGCCCTTATTTTTTCCTAGGCCAGTCAACCTAGCAGGTCGTTTTTTATGCGTAGTATAATTTAACTATATTCGCATTCACAGGGTATGGAAGATCTTCCCCATCCATGGTGGTAAGTATCATTGCACCCCCCAAAAATTTCTTCTTGATTAAAAATGGCCCTTCATAGGTGGGAGTTCATTTTCCCCTGGGATCACCTTGCGGTAGGATGATATGCTTTATTACCAAATCACCAGCCTGATATACCCGATGCTTGATTCTCTTATTGAATTCTTTGATCATACGCTTCTGATACATCTAACCATGATAAATAGCCACAAGCCTTTTCTCATCAATTAAATTAAACTGATCCAACCTATTCTGAATCTATTCGTCTTTGTCTAAGTCTTCATCTTTCATAATTCTTAGGGAAGGAATCAGAAGTTTGACAGGTAGGACAACCTCCATACCATAGACCAGAGAGAATGGGGTTGCCTCAGTTGATGTTCGTGCCGAAGTGAGATATCCATGGAGGGTGAATGGTAACATCTCATTTCAATCTTTATACGTCATTGTCATCTTCTGTATAATCTTCTTAATGTTCTTATTGGCGGCTTCCACGGTGCAATTCATCCTTGGTCGATATAGAGAAGAATTGTGGTTCTTGATCTCGAACTGCATGTAGAGTTCCGTGATCATGGTGTTGTTGAGATTGGTGCCATTGTCTATGATAATCCTTTCGGGGATGCCATACCGATAGATAAGGTTATTCTTAATGAACCGAGCGACAATTTTCTTGGTAACGAAGGCGAATGAGGCCGTTTCAACCCACTTTGTGAAGTAATCAATGGCGACGAGGATGGAGCAATGTCCGTTAGAGGAAGTAGGATTGATTTCTCCAATCATATCAATGCCCCACACTCCAAATGACCAAGGAGCAGTTAAGACATTCAGAGGTACTGGAGGCACATGTACTTTGTCAGTGTAGATCTAGCACTTATGACAAGTTCTTGAGTGGTGGTGACAGACGGTTTCCATAGTCGACCAATAGTAACCCACTCTCAGAATCTTATTAGCCATATTATGTCCATTAGAATGATAACCAAAGATACCTTCATGCATATCTTCCATAATCTTCTCCACCTCTTTCTTGTCTATACAACAAAGCAGAGTCAAATCATGGTTGCATTTGTACAGAATTTTGTTACTCAAGAAGAACTTAGTAGAGAACCTCTGTAGGAATTTGTTGTCATTGATAGATGCCCCCTCGGGGTACTCTTGAGCCTCAAGGTATCTTTTCATTTCATGAAACTAAGGCTTCTCATCTATTCCGTCAGTTTCGACTTCATAATAGTGTGCAGGTTCGTCTAGCCTCTCAATGGTAATTCTGGGACCCTCGTTGTTCCATCCGACTTTAAACATGGATGAAATTGTAGCCAATGCGCATGCCAACTGGTTTTCTTCTCTTGGGATGTGCTCAAAAGTGATCTCCTCGAAGTATGAAATTAAGGTTAGCATATGCTCTCTATAAGGAATGAGATTCAAATGCTTAGTATCCCATTCTCCCTTGATTTGAATGATTACTAGGGCTGAATCCTCGTATACGATCAAGAGCTTAATTCTCAGGTCAGTAGCAAGTTTAATACCCATGATACACGCTTCATATTCAGCCATGTTGTTGGTACATTCAAAGCATAATCTGGCAGTGAATGGCGTATGGCAACCTTGAGGAGAGATAATTACAACACCAATCCCATTACCAAGTGTGTTAGAAGCTCCATGGAAAACCATAGTCCATCAGGATCCTAGCTCAGGTCCTTTATGCAGTTCAAGTTCTTCACAATCTGTAACAAGCATAATGTTCTCATCTGGGAACTCAAAGTTCATATACTAGTAGTCGTCTACAGCTTGATGTGCCAAATGGTCTGCTAGTACACTTCCTTTGATAGCTTTCGGAGTGGTGTACTGAATGTTGTATTCTGTCAAGACCATTTTCCATCTCGCTATCCTTCCGGAGAGTGTGGGCTTCTCGAATATATATTTGATGGGATCCATTTTAGAGATCAGTAAAGTAGTATGGGTCAACATATAATTTATTAGTCGGCGAGCAGCCAAGGCCAAAGCGTAGCAAGTTTTCTCGAGCAGAGAGTATCTTGTTTCACAGTCAGTAAACTTTTTGCTAAGGTAGTATATTTCATGTCCTTTTTGACCAGACTCGTCATGCTGGCCCAATACATACCCCATTGAGTTCTCTAGCACTGTTAGATACATAATTAGAGGTCGTCCTTTAAATGGTGGAATCCTAATTTGAGGTTCTTGTAGGTACTCCTTTATTTTTTCGAAGGATATCTGACAACTGTCGCTCTATTTTACCACCTGGTCTTTCTTTAGCAACTTGAAGATTCCCTCACAAGTAGCAGTCAAATAAGAGATTAGTCGTCCTAAGAAACCTATAATTTCCTTCTCATTATGGGGAGTGGGAATTTATTTAATACCTTTGACTTTGGCGGGGTCAACATCAATACCTTTACCGCTAACGAAGAAACTCAGGAGTTTACTGGATCTCAACCCAAAGGTGCACTTGTTCGGATTCAATCTCAGCTTGTACTTTTCAGCCTCTAAAACAACTTACGTAGATGATCCAAATGCTCTTCTTTAGTTTGTGATATGGATATCATATTGTAGATTTTGACCTCTATCTCGTGATGAATCATGTCGTGGAACAAAGCTATCATGGAATGCTGATATGTGGCGCCGACGTTCTTCAACCCAAAAGGCATAACCTTGTAATAGAAAGTGCCCCACTGTGTGACGAAGGTAGTTTTCTCATGTCTTCAGGTGCCATCTTGATCTGATTATATCTTGAGAAACCATCCATGAAGGAGAGTACCTTGTGTTGAGTGGTGTTGTCGACCAGAAAATCAATATGCCGCAGTGGGAAGTCATCTTTGGGGCTTGCCCTGTTCAGATCCCTGTAGTCTACGCACATACTAAGAATAGGATGTCACACACACACACACACATGGGTACCGAAACAACATTTGCAACCCATTGAGGATAGGATGTCACTACTAAGAATCCTGCATTGAATTGTTTCATAACCTCGACTTTAATCTTTTCTGACATCTCGGGGCGCATGCGATGAAACTTCTGCTTTATCGGAGAACAACCCTCTTTCATTGGTAGACGGTAAACCATAATATTAGTATCGAGCCCTGGCATATCTTTGTATGACCAAGCAAGGATCTCAACATATTCTTGCAACATATTAATCAACCTGTTCTTGACACTGCCCTCTAGGTTGGCACCTATCTTGACCTCTTTCCTGTTTGTTTCAGAACCCAAATTTACCACTTTAACTGGCTCCTAATGCAGTTGGATAGCCTTTTCTTCTTGTATTAAGATTCTGGAAAGTTCTCCAGGTATTTCACAATCTTCCTCACCTTCGTCCTCAACTTGGTAGATCGGATTTTCAAAGTCATAAGTGGTAATAGAAGAGTCATTATCAACGGGATCTCAAGTGGATATGGATCTGCAATTTATTATGTGGGTGTGTGTAAGAACACATAGCTATTTGAAAGTGATAAAAGCAAAAAGAAAGACAGATAACACAAAATTTCAATGCAAAACGTCCAGTGCTTTATTAAATGAAAATATGTTGATGAAATGACAACCCTTAACAAAGGAACTGTTGTGCCCTGGGTAAGGCACAAGGCTTAAAGTTATTGTTTAAATATTAAAAAGCTAAAACTTAAAAGCAATAAAAATAGAAATGTAGATATTACTCCTGACTAAAGGAGATAGAGATAATTTCCTCGGCCTTTCAGTTACTGAGCCCATTGCCAATGGTAGGAAAATTCAGCTGTCAAGGTCATGATAACTGTCAGCATCTTCTATAGAGTTAACTCTGGTGTTGCTGATACGGAATGGTGGTCTTCCAGCACGAGCGCAGCGAATAGCCCTCTGAACCTCTACAGTGAAATTCAAACCAAATTGGTCAGATTTAAGTGAATGTTAGGAAGCTGACCCCAAATAGTATAACCACCTTCTTCTACAGTAGCTTTAGCATATTTCAAGGAAATTATTCTGGGCAGATCCCAGGTAACTATGGGAATGGAAGAGACGTCTTTAGTTGAGGCAAGAGGGATGACTTCAAAAGTCTTAAATGGAGTATCAATGAACTCTCCATCCATCTCTACATACCAGAAAGAGTTTAAGTGGCTAACCATATACTCTTCTTTGTTGCAAATAGTAACAATCTTTCCGTTCACATGATACTTTATTTTTTGGTGTAGGGTTGAGGTGACAGTGCCTGCCCCATGGATCTAGAGGCATCCGAGTAAACAAGAATGCGCTGGCCGGATATCCATTACATAGAAGATAGATTCAAAGATCTGCGAACTTACCTTGATTGGAAGATCCACTTATCTGTGCACCATCCTCTTTGACCCGTAAAAGGCTCGAACTATAATATCACTGGGTTTCAGTACAACCTCTTTGCAGTTAAGTCTGTCTAGAGCGCCTTTTGGTAGAACATTTAATGAGGAACTAGTATCAACAAATACATGAGCCAAAGTAGTGCCCCTGCATTAAATGGAGACATACATGGCCTTATTGTGATTTCTTCCTTCTGGAGTCAGATCAGCTTCAGAGAAACGTAATCCATTGTCAATAGTTAAGCTAGCAACATAACTTCCAAATTGATCGGGAGAAATATCTTGTGGCACGTGAGCAGTCTTAAAGAATTTTACTAAGGCCTGTGCATGGGATTTAGAACACAGTAACATGGATAACATAGAGATCTTGGATGGGGTCTGCCCCATCTGTTCGACAATCTTGTAATCGCTCTTGTAGATGATCTGCAATACCTCTTCTAACTCTTGTCTAGAGGTATCCTCAACTACCACTTCTTGAGGCGCCTCCGTCTGGGCAGGCTCTGTCATTTGTTCTTTACCCCGAGCCTCAACAATTGATTTGGTAGCGATAACTTTTACAGGTGTAGAAAAAATCTTCGGAGAGATTTCTAGGGAGAAAACCCTTTCGCTTCTAGTAACCTTACTGGTCCCATCAATATTGTCAATGACAGGATCAACAACTTCAGTAACTTCCACTTCAATAGTCAGTAGTTCTTGCTTGACGCCATGGAAATAGATGTTGGATCCATAGTTCCATGGGATATCTTTATCCGAAGAATATGGGATAAGTCCAGGTGTAGTGATGATCAGAGGAGCAGCTTTCGGATTGGAAGTAATCCCTACAGGGTCTTTGGAGGTGATCCTGACAGGTGTTCCAAATATTACGAATAATTATTTACATAGATTCTCAACAGACAGAACCTTCTCGATCAGAATTATATGATTGTGCATTAGGTTTTGGACGCCTTCCTTCAGTAACTTGCAACCATTGGGTTAGACTGCATAGCAGTAACATTTTTCAATACAGCCCGAAAATAAACTGGCCTACAACAGATTCTTCTTAATGATTGGTATGGGAGTAACCAATTCACTTATAGTAGCAACATAAAGAAAATCGTCGATAACACTTATGCATTATTCATGCTTCAATATTGGTGTAGTAATCACATTCGGGGTCTCTGAAGGATCAAACTCAATCTCCTTGTTGTCAATCATGTCCTGAATTTTATTTTTCAGGGCCCAACATTTATTGGGATCGTGCCCAGGACTGTTGGAATTGTAGGCACACTTTGCATTCGGATTTTATTGAGGAGAGGAGGTGTTGATATTTTGAGGAGGCTCCCTCACTGTTATCAACTATGCTTTCAGTAAGTGCTGTAATTCTTGAGACAGTGGATTGTTGATCTTCGTAAACTGCCTTCTCGGAGCATCTGACCTATTCTGATGGCTCTGTTGTTGTTGTTGTTGTTTAACAAGTGTAAGATTAGAAATGAATATCGCTCCCACAAACTAATTGTGGTCACTTTTAACATGGCCCTTCTGGCTATAAACAACATTGGTCTCCTTCTTACCATTGAATTTCTTCTTTACAGCACTTGAAGACGCAACCACTGGAATTTTTTCACTCTTGATACCACTTTCAACATGTTCTCCGGTTAGAATCGGCTCAATAAAACCAAATGAGGAGCTTCCAATCACATGGTTAAAGAATGGACCTGTCATAGTGCCCATTAACATATCCACTAGCTCTCGGTCAGATAAGGGAGATTGCACCCTTCCAGCCAGATCTCTCCACTTCTGGGCATACTCTTTGAACCCTTCATTTGCGCCCATGGTCATGTTTTGTAATTACACATGAGTTGGTGCAAGGTCAGCATTGTGTTGATAGTGCTTGTAGAAAGCAACAACTAGGTCTTCCCAAGTATGGATTTTGGTTCCCTCCAGTTCATAGAACCATTCGAGTTGTGTACCAGATAAACTTTCCTGAAAGAAATGAACCCATCACTTCCTGTCAGCAGTATGGGGTTGGATCTTCCGAACATAGGACCTCAGATTAAGTTTGGGATAAGAAACACCGTCATATTTAGCAAAAGTGGGGACCTTGAACTTATGAGTGATAACTACTCCTGGAATAAGACCCATATCTTTAAAATCCAATCCAGACACCTTCTAGATTTCCATGGCCTTGAGGCGATCTTCCAGCTACTTGTATATGTCGTCAACAGAAGGATATTGTTAAGCGGAATAGTCTTCACCAGAATCTTGTCCAGAACCAAGGTAATTATTCTCTTTAACTTTCACACTTTCGTCATTTTTCTCTTAGTTATATTCTTCATTCAGGGGAACCTCGAAATCTAGAACCCTTCTGACTGGACCCTTGAATCTTCTTCCCATGCTAAGAAAGACTGCTGGATTTTTAGTCCTCTTCTTATGCCCCTTTGTGATCAGGGTCTTCAGCTCATCTTTACCCTTAGCTAAGTCATAGAACATCTGCTGAAATAGAGCGTTCCGAGCTTGAAGTTCTTTCACAGTTTGCTCAAGTGCCATATTTTACTAAAATAAACAACAAGAAGATGAGAAAACCTGTCTAGAGGGTATCTGTTATGTGATGATATACATGATGTGCAAATACAAGTGCAATGTTTTCAAGGATCGTTGTGGGATTTAAATTTATTTAAACAAAAGGAAACAAAAGAAATAAAAAGAGTTACAAAATAGCAAAATGTTAATTTAAATCTCCCATGGACGCTTTCTCTTTGTGTTGACATATGCATTAAGGCTTTGTTCTTCGTGGAGTCGTTTCGTCAGCTCTAGAACTTTCTTCTCACTAGCATAGAACTGAGCTTCGGAGGTATCTCTTTCCTCATTAAGCTGAATCCAGAACTTATATAGTTATTGAAAGTCGTTAGGCATATCAGGATGAAGAACAGTATGAGAAACATTCCCTTCAACAATAGGCTCTACATTCATCGGTAAGATAGAAGGATATGGCATTTTAAGATTCTGAGCATGAGACCACACCCATCTGAGGTAAGGCTCTAGAGGAATGGAATTCTTGTATCCCAAAGTCTTGCTATCAATCTTGTTGAATGTTCCCTAAGCACGTATAAACCTTTGATGGTAGTTTTGAGGATCGCTCTCATAGTCGAACACAATACCCTAGATGAGCATATCATGAGGACCGTCCCTTCGAGCATAACCAAACTGACCCATGGTTAGAGAAGGAGTAGTACATTAGTAAATTCCCCACAACGATCAATAATAGTGACATTTGTGTGAGATTGAGAACAATAATAGATATATACATGAGTGAGTCACATCAACCTTTGAGACCACCTCAAACCATGTTCGTTCTTTATCGTTGATCGAGGCAGGTGCGAAATAAAATAATTGGACACTAAATGTATGCAACACATAAGAGTTCCTCTCTTCTTCATAGTACGAGTGTGGAGGGAATGCATGACATCTCCAAGCAAAGTAGGTATCAAATTATGAGTGAGAAATATTTTAATGGCATTCATATCTATGAATTGGTCCAAATTAGGGAACAATACCAAACTATAAATTAGCAAGGCCAAAATATCCTCAGAATCACGAAAATTCATGGCATCTAGAAACCCATGAGCCTTCTCTATCAGAAATTTAGGATAAAAACCCTTGACTCCAATCCTTGTTTCTCAATTAACTACAATGTCTGATTGTTTCAGATGTAAGGCTATTGCAATGTATTCAAGTTCCAGAACTTGCTCTAGACCAGTGAAGGGTATGTGATCAAGAATAGGTACTTCGAGCAACTTAGAGAATTCTTACATTATGGGCATAAACTGATAATCTGAGAAGGTAAACAAAGAACTAGAAAAGAACGCTCATCATATCTTCCTGGAAGCCAGTAGTAACCAAATTGAGTAGGTGACCATGTCTCTTGGTGAACTGAGAATTGTCGGGAACCCTTGATACTAATTCCTCAAGCTTAGAAAGTATCCATACGAAGTTGATCCAGATGGTATTCCTACGACTGGAAGCCATGACCCTGCAACATAGAACAAAGATAAATCCCCTTGATCCTTGAAATGATATGATGTTAAAATGTTATGATGTCATGTTTAAACAGATAATTAAACATAAGCAAAGCATACAAAGGCCTTAGGTTTAAGGTTTGCATGGGGTTTGTGGTAAGTACCCTCTTGAACTTTAGTTGGCTCAACCTGTCCTAAAGAAGTAACCGGGTTCTAGGCATCTGAATATCACTGTTTTTTCCCACAAATTTTGTCTAGCACAGAAACTGACTTGCCACCAAACAGAACCTGAGAGTCGGATCTCAATGAGTGTAGTATCGAGTATCAACCAACTTCGGACTGCACCAAATCCGACTATCTCACTACCTTCTAATGGCTAAGTTGGGTCAATTATGGTTTTAACGTAAGTTAGTGCTTATGACACCACTCAGCAGCCTAGTATTCTCCCCGATTGACTCGAGGGACACCAGTACAAACCAATGTGTCGTACTAACTTAGCCATCACTTCAACCATATCTATATACGTTGTATAGTTTCCATGATCTATTTCTAATTACCTAAAATGTTCCCCAAATCCGGGTATAGGATCTTTGCAATAAATAAACCCAAACAACCCTTTAAAATAAAGCAGACAAATCGAACAAGGAAAGCATTTAAAAGTGATCTAACTCTAAGGTAACCCCATTTTTAGCAATTCCCCAGCTGAGTCGCCAGTTCGGTAATATGGTGGGAGAACTAACTTTTTTAGTTTTATCCAAAATGTGCGGATAGCTAGAGCCTCCACTGACTTTTCTTTTATCCAATTAGAATCATTGGATTGGATGATGATAAGATCTAGTGGCTGGGAATGGAAGGCGTACAATGGACGCACGAGGATTGGCTACGCTGGATATACAACAGAATAAAGATGTGAAAACAAAATACTAGGGGTATGGATCGAACCCGTGCCCTGGTACAATAATTCCCTAACGTGCGTGCTTCTACCGATGAGGCAGTTTTACATTTGTTAGTTAAAAGACAAACATATCATTTAATAATAATACTGAATTTATATTTGAATTAAGAAAAACACACCAGCGCGAGTGAGGGCCATGCATCAAAGAGTTAGCCAATCGGAGTCCCAAAACTCCACACATGTCTCTGACCAGTCAGCGCCACCGTGGGTGGCTAAAACAATTGTCTTCTCCGACGGGTTAATTTTTAGAACCTGCAAAATCAAGAAAATCAAAACAACACAAGTACCCTACCCCCCTAATTCGACCCTCCTGAATCCATATATGAGCTTAGCTTTGGCTACAAGTCTCTGTAGATTGAATTTCGAAGAAATCTGTTCTTGATGCCCTAACAATGGCAATCATGTATTCTTGCGTCAAAGCTTGCAAAAAGTGGTTCTAAACAATCACAAACATGAACATGAACATGTATATATTCATTAATTCAATGTAAATCACATGGTTTAAAAGTTTGCTTTCATGAAACTTTACCCAACCGGCATGTTTGAAAGAGGGAGTTCTGGCGTGCTTCAGGCTTGAGCAAGGGTATGAATTGCCCCCTGGAAACTTCAGGAATGCATTTGGATGCTTGGAATTGATTGACAAGGGTCGGAGATGAGAGTTTGACTTTTCCCTAATTTTTTGAAAGTTCGATAATTTTTCTAGGGGTTTTTGAGGCAACTTTTCACGTGTCCTTTGCATCTTGTATTGTTAGATATATATAGGAAAGTCAAATTAGGTTAACAAAAGTGAATGAAATCTTGCATTAAAAGGTGAGGATTTGATTGAAAGTTTGTATGGAAACTTGCTATTTTTGGCTCAATCTTGTACTAATCAATCGTGCACGAATTTGACAGTTTGAACATGTCATCTTGGTCCTTAAATATGATCCATATCAAAGCCCACATGTCTTGACCTATTGATCTTATATTTTATTTAATGTATTTTGGATTTAATTGAATAACAATCAAAATAAATAAAATAAAAATAAAAGATAATGCATGAATAGGCTTATGGGTCTTTAAACATGTCATGAACACGTTTGGACCTGAAAACTTAGGCCCAATAGCCAAAATTTACAAATTTGCTCAATTTGGAATTCATGCATTCTCTCAAAATTTCCCAACTTGCACTGGCCATAAATCTCTAAATTTTCATCTTTTGAAGGTGATCTGGGGCTTTTTAGAAATCTCAAGATGTCCTCTAAAAAACCTCTATGTTGATCATTTTTTCTTTTGAAGAATTTATATTAATGTAAGTTGCCTTAACAAAAAGTGTCTTTTTGTTGACTGTTTAAATGACCTGTAATGTATTGGCTTATATCTCTTAAATGATGCACTTTTTAGACTTGAGCTTATATAGAAAAATATGTAAATAATTGAATTTCCTTCAAAATGAGCTTTGGTTGGGGAAAAGTTGATGAAGCATATAAAAGTTATGCTTGGTCAAAGTTTAGTTGACTTCTCCTAAGGAAACCCTAATTTGGCAACTTTTGAATTTTAATGATTTGAGAGTTTTTCTTGATGAATCATGATTAAAACTTGATCAAATGATGAATATCAGTTCAAAACCTTGATGTTGACCAAAAATCTTGAGGTTTGACTGTATGTTGACCATAATTGACTTTTTATCCAATACAGTTGATTTTTAGTCATCTGAGCCACTGACTGAGCAAACTTGTGATGCAAGGCTTAAAACTTGGTATGAACATTCTTTGGGACATGTAAGAAACAATGGAATTCATTTGAGGTCTTATAAACCCAATATTCCTTGAGAAAAGTTAAACCCTAATTGTAAGTCCATTGCTTAAGAGGAGAGTTTTTCTGATCAATTCTTGAGCAACCTTGAACATTTGAGAATCCTAGGAGAATGTCTTGAATAAAAATGAGAGGGAAAATTTTGGGGTATAATAGATGGCATTGGTTATAGGAAAATAAATCCCATTTCCCCTTGCTAGATGTCGGTTCATGATACTTTGACAACATTTGGTTAGAGGAAAATAAATCCTCTCGCCCCTTGGTAGACATCTGGTTCATGATAACCTGCATCACAAGCCCTTTAGATTCTTGAAATGGTAAGTGAAAATGATATGGTATGATTTCATGATGTTATGATGTCATGTTCGAACAGATAATCAAACACAAGCAAAGCATGCAAAAGCCTTAGGTTTTAGGCTTGCATGGGGTTCGTAGGTAAGTACCCTCTTTATGTTCAGTTGGCTCAACCTGTCCTAATAAAAGTAACCGGGTTCTAGGAATCCCATATCACAAATCTTTCTCTCAAGCATTGTTTCAGCGCAACACCTAATTTGCAATAAAAATATCCCGAGAGTGGAATCTCAATGAGTGTAGTATCGAGTATCAACCAGCTTCAGACTGCACCAAAGTCGACCATCTCACTACCTTCTAATGGCTAAGTTGGGTAAATTAAGGTTCTAAAGGTCAGTTAATGCTTATGACACCACACATTAGCCAATCATTCTCCTAGACTGACTCAACAGACACCAGCACAAACCAATGTGTCACACTAACGTAGCCATTGCTTCAACCATATATGTCTATTCCATACAGTTTCCCCGATCTATAGCTACTTCCCTAAAATTTTCCCCAGATCTGGGTATAGGATCTTTGCAAGAAATAAACCCAAACAACCCTTTAAAAATAAAGCATACAAATCAAACAAGGAAAGCATTTAAAATTAATCTAACTCTAAGGTAACTCCACTTTTTTAGTTCTCCCCAACTGAGTCGCCAGTTCTGTAATACGGTGGGAGAACTGACTTTGGTTTTGCATTTTAATGCAAATTTTGCGGATAGCAAGAGTCTCCATTGAATTTTATTTTATCCAATAAGGAAATGGTGAAAAGAACAGGAAAGACCTTCGATATTTTTGAGTTCGGGGGGTAGATTATTAAAAGGGAAGGTGTTAGCACCCTTTTCATCAGTAGTTATCTTTGGGCTCTTAATCGCTTAGCTCACTTTGCATTTGAAAATTGCTTTGTGTTGTGTGTTTGGAAAATATTTTTAAAATGCCATTTGTAAGGCAACTTTGTAATGATTTTCGTATTTGTCCTCGAGAATGCATACAAAGTGTTTGTCTAGAAATATTTTTGAAGAGTGTCTGTGAGAAATGTTTTTGTTTTTGAAATGTTTGTGAGCAAGCAATTAACATCGGTCTATCTACTCAGGGTCTTTCTTGTAATTTCCTCCTTCTTTAGATAGTTCTATCCTACCATTAGTTAGTAGGAAGCCCTATCATTGGGGACAGACGAGGGTCATTATACAATCATAAAGGCAACTTGTGGGGGGTGCTTTATCAATTTCATTAAGGGACTAAGATCATTTACCAAAGGTAGCATTGAGGGGGTCATCGAGGGACTACGATATTTTTAATCGAGGGACAATGCTAAAGTATCCCCGCGTTTGAGGGATATGACTGTTTAATTAAAAGGCAACAAGAGAGGCTACCCTAGTGGTTCTAGTGTGAAGAGTGATTTGTATTTCAGTTATTTTTATCTTGAAATTAGGTTTTTCTACGATTGTTTTTAATCTTTCCATACAAACCCTTTTAGCATTCATCTAACAGTTATATACAAAGCATAAAAGTATAAGTGTAGAAAAAATAAAATCCTACGCTATTACAAGGCTTCGAGAATGGGGGTACAAATAGTAAAAAACGGGGAAAACAAGAAACCCTAATTAAACTATTACAAACTGTAAGCAGATACATAATTGGAAAAAGAACGTGGAAGTAATAAAGTACGCGAAGCGATAAAAAGGAAAAGAAAAGAGAAAATTCTTTTGTGATCGTTTTGATGAAAAAGTTTGATGATTAACTTAAAACCTAATTGATTTCAATTAATTAAAAAAAGTTAGTTAATTAAATTAAACAAACCCCTAAAATCTAAGTTGATTTTAATTTAATTAAGAAAACCTAAAAATTAGGGTCGATTAAATTAAAAAAACCTAAAATTAAATTAGGGTTTTTTTATGAAAAATCAAAGGTTTGTGAAAAATGTTTGGTTTTTTATGAAAATAAAGAAGAAAAGGAAAGGCAAGAGCAAGAAGAATAGAGAATTGTGTAAAATAACCAAATGGGTAGGGTGGGTGTTGAACCCACGCCCTTGAAACCTTCAACCAACACCTTCACCACTAGGCCAAGCACGCCTTAGTGATAGGAAACAGGTTCAACGCGTTTTGTAATTAACCCTGCAAAATATGGAAATGTTAGGAAAATAAGTGCCAAGAGGCTGGATCGAACCCAAACCCTTTGACACTAATGACTTAACGCACGCGCCTCTATTATTGGGGTGGTGATACACCCATTAGTTTAAATGAAACAAATAAAATAAATATAAAACATGAATGTATTGACCGGAGAGACGTTGGAGCCCTAGCTCCGGTCGTATTCTCCGGTAGCCTGTTTATTCAACCTGCAAGAATATAAAAAGTTAATAAGTGAAAAACACCCACCCCCCTAAATCAAGGGTTGTGAATTCAATGGAATGATTATTTGGAGCTAAAACTGAATAGTTTGGCTGCTATAGAGAAAACAACATGGAATCGGTGTAACCACGATGTTTCATGTTTTCGATTGCATGGGACTTCCACGATGATCCATACCTGAGAAAAGATATCTCAGAAACATAATAATGACATTAGCATGGCTTAAAACAAAGCGAAAGTCAAAATATGAAATTTGTGAAAAATTATGGGATCAGAGATGAATGCATTGTGTTTCATATGTTTTAGAACATCAAAGTTGATCCAACCTTACTCTATATGATTGTTAGGAGTGAATGGGATGGTTGTTTTGTAGTGAAAGAGTTTGTGATAAAGGTTTTGAATTTTCTAGGGTTCTTGAAAAAACGTTTGATATTTTGACAAATATTTGAAGCAAGGTTTCGTTGCTGGCTTGTATGAATAGAATCGGATTATATAATATGGAATTAGGTCAAAGATTTGTGGACTTGAACCTTATGTAAGAAGATATGATTTTATCTTATTTATTTTGCATTATTAATGAATAAATCAGAAATAATTAAAATAAAAATAGGTCAAGGGGTGTATGAACAATATTTGAGGTGTATGAGGAGTGTAATACACGTTTGGACCTTATAACAATGGCCCAATAGTCCAAAATATAGTTTTCTCAACTTGAACTTCATGCATTTGCTCAAAATTTCCCAACTTGTATTGGTCATAACTCTCTAAATTTTTTTCTGTTGAAGGTGATATTGGACTTTTTGGAAAGCTAAAGATGTCCTCTACAATCTATCTTTTGATAAATTTTGCATTGGGAGACATTATCTTGGAGTATGTTGCCTTGACAAAAAGTGTCTTTTTGTTGACTTTTGAAATGACCTGTAATGTATTAACCCATATCTCTCAAATGAATCATTTTTTAGACTTGAGCTTAGTGATAAAAAGTTGTAGAGAATTGAATTTCCTTCAAAATGAGCTTTGGATGGGGAAAACTGATGAAGCATGTGAAAGTTATGCTTTGTCAAAGTTCAGTTTACTTCTCCTAAGGAAACCCTAATTTAGCAACTTTTGTCTTTTGATGATTTGAGGGTTTTTCTTAATGAATCATGATCAACCCTTAATTAAATGATGAATATCACTTCAAAATCTTTATGTTGTCCAAAAATCTTGAAGTTTGACTGTATGTTGACCACAGTTGACTTTTCACCCAATACAATTGATTTTAAGTCATCTGAGCCATTGACTGAGCAAACTTGTGATGCAAGGCATGAAATTTGGTATGAGCATTCTTCAAGACCTATGAGGAACCATGAAAACAATTTGAGACCTTAGAAACCCAAATTTCCTTGTGAAAAGTAAAACCCTAGTTGTAAGTCCATTGCTTAGGAGGAGAATTTGTCTAATAAATTCTTGAGCAACCTTGAGCAATTGAGAACGCTAGGAGAATGTCTTGAAGAAAATGGAGGGAAAATGTTGGGGTATAACAGTTTATATTATCAAAAAATTCTTGGACCTTTCTAAATCAGAAAGGCCCATGTTGGATTGAGGGTCCATTCACTATCTTGTAAAAGGGAGTGTGGTAATTAAATTATGTTAGCCCATTTAGAATTTTGTAGAAGAGAGGTATGCTTTTTATATTAGGAGGTTATTGTTAAGTGAGAGAACCCATTAAAAATTATTGAGGCTTGTTCTTAAATAAGAAGGGGGTATGTTTTTGTCCCAAACATTTGGCCCATTTTAGTTTTTATTTTAAAAATTGTATTTGTTTTTTACTAACATTATTATTATTATAATTAAACATTCTATTAAGAAATGGTGTTTGTTTTATCTGGAAAAAAATAACTGAAGTTAAGGTTCAATCGCACATCGCAAGCCTAATCCAAAAACAAACAATCCCAATTTGATCAGGAAAGAGTAACGAACATTTCAATGTTATAACGATTACTATTTGAATCAATCAAGGAAAAAACACTTGTTTCAACCAAAAACAAGTATTGTTCAAGTCAAAAAGTAAATCAAATGAAATCAAAATCTTTTACATTAAAGTGTCTTAAAGTTTAAAAGCATAACATAATCAAATACAATCAATACATAATATCAACATAATCGGAACCAAATCCAAACTTATTCAAATTACAACAAATCTGGGTCTCAATACCTAATCAAATCAATTTCTACTCTAAAATTTATCTAAACCTAAAATACTATAAATAGTCTAATAACTAAGAGAACGGGGAGGTGGAGATTTCCTAAAGAACGGTAAAAAAAAAGAAAAAGGTTGAAGGTTTTGTTCCGGCCACCAGAACTCCAGAAGGGTCCTTTCCATCTAAGATCTAGAGTTTCAATATCTGAAACCCTAAAATCTTAATCTACGCTGCTACACCCTCTCCGCCTCCATGTTTCCATCAAGAGAAGGAAAAATAGGGTGAGAATCGAGAATCAGAAAGGAACTCAGAGACCAGCGAAAGAGGTAACGAATAACCACTTAGCTTTTGCAATCTATTTTTTTGTTGTTGTTATTTGTCACATTGAATTTAGATTAGGGTGTGGGGTTTTTTATAGGTGGGTAAGCGTTTCATTTGGGTTGCGCCACCGTAGGTTTGGAATTAGGGTTTTTTCTGTTTGGGGCTTGACGAGAGAAAGAAGAATGATAGGGCTGAGAGAGAAAGATAACGAAGATAAAGTGAAAAAATGGTTTTGTAAAATGAAAAAATATTTTTCCAATGATCTGATGTGCGTCGTCCCATGATGGTCACCGTACACTTTCCATCCTAACCGTGCAATCTCAATCAAACGTCCCTAGCCTCGCATGTCTACCTTATTACCGTACAACCGTCCACACAGAGTCCAAACAGATTCCCAAACACTCACTGGGCCAGGCCCATTACTAAACTCGCCTCCCTTTAATTTCACTTTACTAAACATGCGTAACCTACACCCCAACCTTATGGGCCAAGTCCAATATCTAGACTTAGACCCTTACTCTTACACACCCCTATTTTTGCTAACCTACTCAAATCTACACCCCCTACGTTGGGCCTGAATTCAATATCTGAATTCAGGGCCTTGCTATATACACCCTCCTATTTTACTAGCCCAATATAATTCATACCCCCTTGCGTTTTTTAATTTAATTCTTTTTTATTTTATAACTTTTATATTTTATATTTTTATATATTTATAAATTATAATATTGTACTTATTATTATTAAATCAAATATTATTTTTTTCTAAAAATCATCCAAATATTTTATTTATTTTATGGCATTAAATTTTTTTTTTAAATCATGTATTAATAAGATATCTTATAATAACACATTAAAAAACATTTACCAACACGAAATCATTTTCATAATCAAATAAAATTCAACAAACAATTTTAAAAAAGGATTACAAATATATTTTAAACGACTGCACACTTTATTCAAATAACTCCGCTAGTCATACACGCAGACTAAGTACAAGGGAAATTCAAACATCTTCGTAATCAATAAAAAACACCAATCCATGCGAACTATGAATTGAAACTTTGATTCTTCATAAGATGATACGTAGACATACAATTAAAATAGTGTCGAGTTCCCCTAACAAAAATTAAAACCATATTTCCTAAGTTGTACCTCTAAACCGTAGTATCCTTGTGACCAAGGAAGATGAGGGGTGCCTAACACCTTCCCATTCGTCTAGAAACGAGTCCACAAACCTAGAATCTCTAACTTATTTAGGGTTATTCCTTTATATTCCCTTCCTTAGGATAAATATTAAGGGTAGAGACTCTTGATTTAAATCCAGTTACAACAGTTGGCGACTCTTCTGGGGACTCAACCCTAGGTTTAGAAGTCTTGTCTTTTGGTTTTAGAGTTTTTTATTTTTGGGTTTTTATATTTGTTTATTTAAATATTTATTTTTTCTTGTCATCTTATTCATTATGTTTATTCATCTGTGGTGGGATTTTATCATTTCAAAAAATTATTTTTAAAAACCCTTAGAAAGAAGGTTCGTCTATTAGCCAAGGGGATACATCAACCCTATGAGTTTATGTGATGACTTTGCCTAGAATCGATGGAATTCCACGAAATGAATATGTCTCAAGAGTCATCCTCTTGGAAGGTAGGCTTTTGTAATGAAACCTATGACTCTTTGTACAACCCTTAAACCAAAATCTCATGAAGATACGTTTCATGACCTAGAGACAAAAGTTTCGGTCTGTAAAGAAACTCAACTTAAGGGAGGCCCTTGTACCTTTCCCTCTAGTGTTATTCATGATACCATTAAGGAAGCCACCTTATGGAGAGGGTATAATATCCATAGGCAAAAACTAGGAGCCTACCTTCTAAGGGTACCATTCATAGAATCCCGTCACTAATCCCTACGTTCATGCATTCATACATTTTTGCATTGCATATATTCATTACCCTCTATTTTTTTGCTTGTCTTATTCATAGGGTAAAAAAAATAATAACTAAAGGTTTTTGGTGAAGTATCCTAAAAATGAATATCAAAGGAAATAACTTGTCCGCATCAATACCGTCAAGCCAGATATGACAAAGATAATAATCATCAAGGAGAAACTAAGAGCCGTAAAGATGTTAGTGCTTCCAATGGTTTCTTTTTTTAGTTTGAATATATTTCAATATCTGAAATGTATTCCCTTTTGAGGATGCTTATTATTAATGAAAGTAATTTTATTTCCATATTCGAACTATGTATTCATTTCAAGATACTCACCAATAAAAAGAAAACCTGGAAAATATTTATAAAAAAAAATATCCAAGTGAATAAGACATTCAAAACGAAACCCTTGGCACATTCAAACGCATTCATGCATTCACAAACATTCGCATCTCATTCATAACAAAAAAACTCATATTTTTTTCAAAAAAAAAACATTCTCCACTTGAACCATTGGTAGAAGAGCAAGAAAAGCGCCACCTCTCTGACCATCATATCAGAAAATAGCCCATCAACAAAAAGAGATGGAAAAAATTGAGGAGAACTAAGCTACATTCAAAGAAGACCTTGAGCAAGTCAAGGGTAACATCGACTCAATGAGAGGGGATATAAGTCAAGTTATTCTAGCCTTTAAGAACATCATTGAAAGACAGGAGCAAATCCCTAGGGTAGCCTTCAAAGAAATAGCCCAGACCATTGGTGCATTGAGCGGTCACCAACCAAGGAAAGAGCCCGAAGCATGACCTAAAAAGTCAACTATGGCTCAACAAGAAGTAAGACAAGCTGATACTGAAGGGTTTGTCCCACCTCCACCAAAGGTAGGGGCATCTCGTACCCTACAGATTCTGATCAATAACACAGAAAACTACTTGGACTTGCAATATGGAGACCACGACTTAGAGGATGTCAATCAAGCGCCTCAAAGAATAACCCATACTCATGCTACTGAGAAACTCTTAGTGCTCAACCAGTACAAAGCCCTAGAGGAAAGATTAAAAATTGTGGAAGGTTACAATGCTTTCGATGTAGATGCTCTCGATATGGGTCTAGTTCCTAATGTGGTGATCCAGTTGAAATTCAAAGTACCTGAATTTGGAAAACACAAGGGGCTCACCAGCCCAAGGAACCATCTACGCATGTATTGTAGAAAGATGCATGCCTATGCTCATGACCAAAAGCTGATGATCCATTGTTTCTAAGAGAGTTTGAATGGTGCATTTCTAGATTGGTATATGCAGATGGAACGGTTTCATGTCCAGACATGGGAAGATCTTGCTAATTCCTTCCAAAAACAGTACAAATATAACTTGGATATGGAGCTTGTTGTACCCCAAATTTTGCCCCTAAGATCCTTTCATCATATCATATCAATTCAATCACAATAAGATCACACATTAGGTTTTATTTCTTCTCCCTATATTTAGTTTTACTCTATGGGGAATCACCAAGCACCTTGACTTGTATTTTTTGATCATCTATGTTTAACTAACAAATACAATGTATGTGTATCCTAGTTGTTAATGATGTAGGTGAAAGCACAATACATTACATCAATGTTAGCTTTTGGATTTATAAATTCATTCTTTGTGCCTTCCTCAACAAAAGCCTCATTGAGATTCAAGCCTCTATGAAATACATTTTGAAGTAACATCATTACACAGTCTTCCAGGATTCATTATGCCTCAAGTTGTCAAAATTAGCTCAAGAGTACAAGGGTGGACTAAAGAAATTTGACTCAATTGGTCATGTTTTTGTCTCCATTGATCACAAGTGCATATCTCCTTCAATTCTAAAGATGTGGAAGTGACGTTGGTTTCTATGACTTCTCATTATCATCGTCAACAACCTCTATTTTCAAGATAAAAGTATTGGTGCAAGAAGGTTGATCAAAAATTGAAATGTTCTCCCATTGTATTTTATTGCTCTAAGAGCTAGGGTTTTGAACTTCAAGGGGATATATCTTGCTCATATTTTGTTATTTTTGAGTGATTCCAAGGACATGCTTCTCTTCAAAGGGTTATTAACAAATCACTCCAAAGGTCTTAAGGAAATTTTATGTGTAAGGAACTTGATGATGAAGAAAGATTACAAGTCCTCTAGATGAACCATAAAATCCCTTCATGTGACTTCAAATGATCATAACTTGATCAATTTTTATCAAATTGATCTCATTCTTTTTCAATAATGATCTTGAAAATGTGAGCTTCAACCTTTCTTTCATGTGAAAAGTGTGAAAATGGAAAGAAGATGCCCTAAGGATGCAAAAGATTATAGGTCATTTCATGAGTTTTTGCCAACTTCAACAAGTCATAACTCTCTCAATTTTTGCATATTTTTAATGTTTCAAGTTTCAAAATTCCATTCAAGAGATCTACTTCTTGCCATCTTTTTTGGTCAAGAGAAAATTTCAAGTGAAAGGCCCTGTTAGGATACAAAACATTACAAGTCATTTTTGAAGAAAAACTTAGAAATTTTCTAAGTTTGAAAAGTCAACTTCTTTTTCCCGACTTTGACTCATTGCAACTTTCAGCTCAAGCCAACATTTTTATCCCATTCCTTTTCCATTACAAAGTTTGTAACCTCATCTTTCTAAAGCTTCAAGAATCAGACCCTAAGACCCCTTGAGTTGAGAATGCCATTGATTTGAATTTGGTAACTTGAAACTGAAGTTTCATCACAAGTCAGATTTTGAAATCATTGTTTTGGCTTCTAATCAAAAGTTTTCCATGCGTTTTTACTTCTAATCATGTTTAGCAACTTTCCAAAGGCGTTTAGCATCATGAAACACACAATTTTACTGAGTTTTGATGCTAAACAAGTCACACGTTGTTCATGATGCAGACCCACACAATTTCCCTCCAAACTTCATCATTTCACACACTTAAGGATCTCATTCATTCTCCTATAAATAGAGGATCATTCCCCATTCATTTACACAAGCGTAGACATCCAAGATCACCCTGCCAAACTCTCTCTTGAAACCAATTTCCAGCTACTTCAAATTTTCTTTTACAACATCCCTCAATCATTTTTCTTTGTCAATTCACCTTCATTGAACTTCTCTGAAGCTAAACATATAATTATCTTCAAGAATCGTTACTTATATTGATGCACAAAATTCCAATTTCAGAGCTCTGCAACTTAACTTCAATAGGTAGACTCCTTCATCAATTCTCTCAAACTTTTATACTATTGTGAAGCTCTCATCATCATGGTTCTACTCGCAACATTTGTTTTTAACTATAAGCACATTTTGACCATGAAATTTCAAATCCATTTTCAAAACTTCTCTTTCAAATTGTTTGAGCTACAGTTTACATAAATTTTTCACGAAGGTGTGGTTGTATTCATCTTGATGAGACAAAATGAATGGTACCGGTCTCGTGCTATAATTTTACAGTTTGAGCGACCTGGTTTTGAGACTGGATGGAGGTTGAAGATGACCAATGTGTCATCCTTCAACCAATGAAACAACGCCATTTGGATTTTTTGAATTTCTTATTTTATATTGAATCATGTGCTTTATTCAGTAATGACCATGATATGCACAGCGCGTCAGATACCTTGGATTTCATTACTAACGCGTTTTGACTCTCATCCAATGGTCAACATATTTTTGACTTTATTTTTTATTTCTGATTTTTATATTTAATTGCTTTACATTTCAAAAATCCATAGAAAATTCATTTTAACTCCAAAAAATCTGAAAAAATTATGGAAAATACTTTTGATTTTTATCTTCTTGATTTTAATTTTTTCACATTTTTATTTTGTGTTTTGATATTTTTTTATAATTTTCCACATTATTTGAATTGTTTTAAATGTTCAAAAATACCTTTATGCATTTTTAAAGTCTGAAAAAAATAGAGAATGATCCAATGACATTGAGACAAATATTGGTGACCTCATTTTTTATTATTTATAACTTTGTTATTTTTTATCATTTTTTACTTATTTTACCTATTTCTTTTAATTTTAAAAATAGTTTTTGACTTTAAAAAATTGCCAAACATTTTATAAAAATATTTGAGTTTATTTTTAATTTTTATACGACGTTACTTAATTTTTATTGATTAATTTGATTATAGTTGCTATTTTTTCCTCTATTATTTCCATATTATAATCATTTTAAAATCCTTATTCTTTTATTTTAGTAAAGTTTTATTTTTGTATATTTTCTGGCTGATCTTGGATTGAAATTTTAATCTTGAATATTGTTAACATCATTGGATCCATGGTGTTGAGTTTAACACCATAAATATGGATGAATGATTTTAATAATAGTTTGAATAAATTTTGATTCAAATGTGGTTTATTCATTTCCCCTTCCCTCTTCATCTCATCCCATTCTTATTGCACTAAGTGTTATTGGAGCATGATTTCTATATCATGTCTCAAAACAAATAGTGCATAGATTGCTATTGACCGGCCTTAAAATAGGTGCGACTTCTACATAAGTCCACTTACGATTGCTTAACATAGCGCTAAATTTTGTCCCAATTTGAGAAAATGATCATTCGTGGCCCAAACTTATGTTTGCAAGCCCATGTTTGTTAATTTGAACCCTGTGATCAAATAACCTTGAGATCCATTTTTATGAGACTTTGGTTCTACCAATCCTCTAATGGAACTTCATCAATTTTGGTCAAAGTGGATCACTTAAACATCATTGATCATTAAGTTACTTTGAGATTCTTAAAATGGATGATATACTTGATAAAAAGCAAATGTAACTGGTTGTTGAGAGGCTTTGGTTCTACCAATCCTCTAACGAGTTCCAAATGCAAGTTCTAATATGGTCATCCAACTAAATATTAACTTCTAATAATTGACTTTATTTTATTCTTTTATTTTATGCTTTTAGTGTATGCACCATTTACTTTGACATTTACATTTCATGTTATTTTCATCTTTGCTCACTTGAGGCTTTATCTTTTATGTCTTGTTTATTTTTTCTCACTTGAGCTTTTCATTTCTTTTTAAAGATACCTAATAATCAACTTAAATCATAAAAAACTTTAATGGTACTTGAACTACTTGCTTACTATCCTTGGCATTATGGAGTTGTGGACTTCTTAGACTTAGGATTAGAAGTTTTGATCTACCTTGATACTTTGTGACCTTAATTCTTATGTTTGTCTCGAGTTCTTGGGGTTTACCCCCCAAGACACTGGGTTGTTTGTTTGTATTGTGTGCAAGTTATTGTGATTACATCTTTTTTCTATGATCTGGAATCATCTGTATACAGTCGTTACTCTGCCCAATTTTTGTGAAGACTTAATGCAATTAAAGTTTGGGTATTCTTGAGGGATTTATTAATTGTTTCCTTGGTTTCAAATCCAAAGGATGGAATTCTAGATTGACTCATTATGTCAAGTGATGGCTTCTTGTTTGGTTAGATAGTCTTTCTCCTTTGCTTTTACCTTATGCTTTAGGATAGTCTCTTCTTCTCCACCCATCTTCTTTAATTTCAAAAAATCTTCTCCCTGCTTTTAAAAAAAATATTCTTGTTTTTTAAAACTTGAACACTTTCATAATAAACTTGGACTTATGTCCATGTATTTTCGAAAGTTATTTCTTAATCAGATCTCAAATCAACTTAACGATGCGTTGACATTTTTGTATGAAGACTAAAAGTTAAGCAATCTCATTCAAACCATTTTTTGCCACTTTGGATTTTACTTTAAAACTTTTCTCAAAAAAAAAAAGATTGGACTCTTGGCAATCCTTGTAGTGATGCAAACAACTATACTTCTATAATATGTAGTGAAGAGAGATATTTTCCACTTGGGTGTTGAGTGAGGTTTTGTTGATTTTAAAATCCAATCCATATCCTCAACTTTGAGATGATGGAAATTCTCCTGTCTCATGATTGTGGGTAGTAAGTATGTTTTCTACACGGACAATGACGATGGTATTTTATCTCATAAAATTAACCAACACACTTGTGTTTTAAAATTTTTAAAGAGGAACTACGTGTACCCTGATCCCCTATTGCACGAAAGGAGTTACATAGGCACTAAAGGTTCGCAATCGCGACGGGTGCAAAAATCATAAGAAATATATATTCTTCTTTCCTCACCACCATAATCTATTTTCATACAACATTTTATAGCCAAAATATACAAATTTTACAAAGAGGTTCATGCAGAGTACCTTAGATGTTTAGGGTTCTAATACTATCCATTTGCATAACCAACCCCCTTACCTAGAATCTTTCCCCCCTATTTTGGGTTATTCTCTCTTTTCCCTTTGATTTGGAAATAGTAAAGTGCGGTGGCGATTTTTATTTTTATCTGTATAAGTCAAGTCAATCCAATGGCTTAGTCTTAAATATTTCTACCGCTACAGAAAAAATGGCGACTTCACTGGGGAGGGATTGACCTTTTGCTGGTCCATCCCTAAGTGGGTTGAGCCTGTCTTTGTTTATATTTGTATATGTGTTATTGTTGTTTATATGTTATATGTTGTATATATGTTTGTCTGGAATTTCCTGGTTTTTAGGGTGCTTGGGGATTTCTCATTAGTCCTATACCCGGACTTGGGCAAACTTAAGATATGACGGCCGGTATAGTCATGTTAACTTTGAGGGAGTAATCCCAAAAAAGGAGTCATGAGATCCTCCACTCAGTGGAGGCCCCTTTGACTGTAGTGTTGTTTATCGAGTAATTGGGAAAACGTGTTGATTTAAACCTGGGAGCCTGCTGAAGCTGAGGACCGTAGATTGCCTAACCCATCTTGGCCTTTTAGGTGTATTGCGGAAGCTATAACGGAGTAATCAGGAAATAGTTGTCATGCGATGTTTCACTCGAACGATTTTTCTTGAGAATATTACTAATTACTGAGTTAATCAGGATGTTGGTAATATCTGAAGGAAGGATGTAGACTCTTGGAACCTCTAGAACCTTATTCAGCAGGTGATAACTTTTAGATCATACCTTATAGGAAGTACCTTCGACCTCATGCTCGTGACGCCGAACCTATGAACCCTGTGTGTGTGATTTTGTGTGTGATTGTTGCATCATACATACATGCACCCATGGGCATCTCCTAAAGAAATTTTGTTTCAAGGGGATTAAAAGTTGATTATTTGTGAATATCTCTGGTACTTTTTTACTATGAATTCTGGAAAAAGAAAGACCGAGAAGTACAATTTCAAAGATCCCAAGATAGATGAGTTGATTAGTCTAATTCTCGAGATTGAGTGTTCTGCAGATTTTCGGAGGAAGTATGGGTCCATCATTTCTCTCATGAAGCTTAGGATGAAGGAGGGTATTCTCTTGACCTTGGTTCAGTTCTATGATCTGATGTATCAATGCTTTACTTTCCCTGATTATCAGTTGATGCCTACGCTAGAGGAGTATTCTTATCTGCTAGGTTTACCTATTATCGATCATATTCCTTTTACTGGTTTAGAGGGTGAGCCAAAACCACATGAGATTGCTGCCTTGATCCATTTGGGGAAGTCTGAGGTTGAAGCCCACATGACTACTAAAGGAGGGATTAGAGGATTACCGGATCAGTTCTTATTGGAAAAAGCTTGTTACTTTGCCAGGATGAAGAGTATCGTCGCTTTTGAGGCCATTTTTGCTCTACTTACTTACGGGTTCTTATTTCCTAATGTAGACAAATTTGTTGACATTAATTCCATCAGGATATTCATGATTGGAAACCCAGTTCCTACATTGTTGGGTGATACTTATTACTCTATTCATCTTCGAGATTCTTATCATGGAGGGATGATTATCTGTTGCACGCCTCTGTTATACCGGTGGTTTACTTCTCATTTGTCTCAATCTGATGCCTTCTGGGATATCAAGAAGGAACCCCGTTGGGCTCCTAAGATTATGGCACTTACTCACTCAGATATTATTTGGTATCATCAGGCCTATCATGATGTAGAGATTGTTGACAGTTATGGTAGTTTCCCCAATGTACCTCTTCTTGGTACAAAGGGGTGAATTAACGACAACCCTATTCTTACGCAACGACAACTCGAATATCCGATGAGGGGTAAACCAAATAGTACTCATTTGAGTAGTTTCTCCCTGAAATGAGGTGAAGACCATAAGGAAGCTAAAGAGCAGATTACGAAGGCTTGGCGTCACATTCACAGGAAGAGTGGGAAGGACTTGGGACCTAAGGGGGCTGTTTCTTTAGAGCCTTATCTTCAGTGGGTACAAGCCAGAGCTATTGATTGGGATTATACTGTATGTATCCAATGATTCGGACTGCAAGTGCACAGTCTTATCATGTAGTTTTAAAAGATATCGAACCACAGAGACTAATGAATCGATCTACCGTCTTCTATTGTTACTTGGCAAATCTAAAGCTAATGAATGTTTGATTGGGTTGTAGGGAAAACTAAATACGAAATTAAGTTGGATTTTTAATAATCAATGAGCGTAACTACCAGTATGCAATAGTCGAACCTCGGGAACTAGAGACCGGTTGAGTATCTTTATATTTTCAAAACAACTTTCAGTAAAATTTATTTAGTTTAAAAACCCTCATCTCACACTGTCGTTTTGTTGATCTAGGCTATGCAGTTAAGTCCTAACGTACGCTTCCGCCATACCGCAGGAGTTAAAAACACCTTTTGAAAACTAAATAAAATCTTAATTAACTTTAAAGTGCTTCCGCTGTATTTTAAGCTAATGCCTAATTACTACTGCCCAGTTAAAAAATCTCAAACTTCCACTTTGTTGACCCTAACCTCTATCTGTTCTTTACTTTCGTAACAAAACAATTTAATGATTAAAAATAGTAACTTAGGCCAGAAAAGAAAGTTTTGTAGTAAAAATGATCCCAACTAAGTTACTCGTTCCCTTGGTTAAGTGACTTTACATACCGGTATATGAATTCTAGCCTAACATAATATCAGACTAAATCATAGAATAATTTAAGAGACATACGAAAATAAACATAATTATATTGATTAAAAGCAATAAAAATTCGTAAATATAAACCTGGTAATAATTCTGAAGATAGAAGCACTTCTGCACAAACTGTAGGCTTTGCTTCGATCGGAGAATAGATGTAACTGTATAATGAAAATAATGCTAGAGGGAATATAGAAATTGCTGGGAAATAAATAATGCTTAAAGAATATTTGCTAAGAGTAAAAATAAATTCTCCAAATTTTCTTCCAAAAAGAAGAACTCCTTTCTCGTATGGTCCAAGGCCCTATTTATAACTCTTGTGTGATCAGTTCGTTCTCGGAAATGTAGGAACAATTTGTGTTCCTTTGAGAAATAATAACACCATTAATTTTGTGACGTTCCTCATGCTTTGATTGAGTGGATCAGATGATATAGGTGATCGTTGGATTTTCTTTGAATTGGTTTCCATCCGTTGGATACGAAGAAAGTGGGAGAAAGTTGCCTTGTGACATTCGTCACGTCCAAGTGACGATAGTCACTTGGTCCATCTCAATGCGTGACGTGCGGCAATGCTCCTTGACGATCGTGAAGGTCTTCTTCATGGTGGGCCACGTGCTCACATGCTTGATGGGCTTAGGCTGGTTTCTTCTACTTGGGCCCTTTTTTGCTATCTTTGCACCTTCTTTTCTTCATTTCTTCCAAAGTGTTTAGCTTAATGTATATCTGCAAAAATAGAAAAATACCTGCATAATACCTATAAAATAATTTAATTTAAACTAAAGTATGAGAAATATTTTGTGTATGTCAAGCCAGAAATATCACATATTTGTGTGTCATCAAACTCCCCCATACTTAAACTTTGCCTGTCCTCAAGAAAATGCTAAGTACGATGTTTTTCTAAACATGGTCAGATGCATGGTTATGACTCGGATAAACTAATATATAACTGCGTTGTGTTTTTGTCAGAAAATCGATGGCTCAATTTATGCTCCATTACTACATCAATGACACTAGACAGTCGCATTTTACATAAACTGGTTACAGGTCCGGTCATAGCCTACCTCAAGTATTTGCCTTGTTTTGTCCTTTTCATTCCAGCGCAATCACATTAAGCCCTTTATCTTTACACGCACATAGCAGAACAATCGGTTAGTGGTTATGATCCTTTTAAACCTTAGAGGTTTCTGGCACAGTAATGTGGAAACCTTTTTCAATTCAATGGTTGGATGCAGGGGATCAAACTGTAATCTGCCCTACCGAGTTCAGTACCAGATGCTCCTGAACCATCCACCAAATGATTTTTCATGTTACTTTGTAAGGTTTACATCCTTTGGATTAGGCGATCGACTAAGGATCGTCCAATTTAATTGGTGTCTTTCCTTGCAACATTTTGCTGAAATATTATATCATCCACTTATATTCATCGACATCCTGCGTAGTTTGTGTTTAAGACGGTGCTGACTGCTTATATAAACTACTCAGGGTTACTACAAAGACTAAACTCAGGGTGTTGGAATAACAGGTATGTGAACTGATCTATCATATTCTGGGGTTGTAGAATGTCTAGACGGTAGAAATTTCGCTTAATCTTGCCACAATTCCTGACGATTAAAGATCTTGCAGTCTATGTACTTGTCGAGTCAGTCAAATTTTTTTTATATAGGGATCAAAAAGAAAGGGGAGTCTAAAAGAACAACACAAATTGCTTCAATATATAAAATTTTTTTTATTGAATTAAAGATAACGGAAGGGAATTTACAAAGAAAGATAAAAATTACTAGGAAAGGGAAATACTTCCTCCCCCATACTTGAATCATACACTGTCCTCAATGTATTAACAGAAGATGGAAAAGGGGAAATGGAAACTAGACAATCATTCTTCCTCCTCTTGTCTTCGGAATCTGCCACGTGTCCTCGCTCTTCGACGTGCTTGTTCACCGTGTCCGGAAGATTCGCCTCTATTCCTCTGGGATATGACATTATGCAAGTCGTCAACACGAAGTGTTAAGGCTCGCATATCTTCCGTCATTCCTGTGGTGAATTCCAGCATACTTTGATCATGCCTGCGAGTGTAGTCGTTTTGGTCTCTCTGCATTTGTTGCATGAGATTCATCATTTCAATTTGGCGCGTCTCGAGGCTCTGGTAGCGTTGAGTGGACAACTGGTTTTGCTGCATTATTGCGGCATAGATTGCATCGATGGTGGCGGGTTGTGGTTAGGGCTCTTGCTTCTCTAATTCTTCTTCGATTTCATCATCGGCAGCGTTGTTGGCCTCACCTTGATTTCCTTGCTCATTTTCTCTGGGTTCTGGGGCGTTTAGGTTGTAAAGCCAATTATCCGGATTGGCCAAATTAGTACGATTGTGATCCGGTATGATCATGCTATAAACTTTTGCATTCTTAACCATTAGATAGTACCCTCCAGCTTCTCACACTTTGATCAGGCAGCCAACTCTACAGTTATCAATATCCATATAAATTGCTGGCAGCGGAGGTAGGAGTTGAATCCTTTCCCCCCAGTTCAGGTGAACTGCGATTGTGGTGACAATGCCTCCGATACAAAAAGGCGTAGTCCCATCTCTTGTAACAAGGTTTTGAATATGGGCCATCATTAAAGTAACGGGATTAAGACGAAGGCCTTGTGAAAAGGTACAGTGAAGAGCATACAACTCTTTAGTGTTGACTTTGTTGTTGTTTGCCCTTCCAAATACTGTGTTTGCCATAATGGGGTGTAAGAAGCGAATGTACGGGTTGTGGATGTGAGAGGCGTAACGTGCTTCGGGAATAACATTTGGTTCACCGGTTATTCTCTCCCATAGTGCGTATGCACTTCCATTCCAATCCAATTCCGGGGGAATGCGATATTGCACATTATTTCCACGGGGAAAATGAAATATGTCGCTCAAATTTTCATGGGTAAGTGTGTACTCTCGGTTGAACATCCGAAATTGAGCGGCTCCCGTTAGGTGTGCGTCGGCATCATCGCGAGTGTGATAGGCGTAGGAACTTAAGAATTCCACCGTTAGAGCTTCGTAGGTTTGTGTGTTCATCGTGCTAATAAAGCTCAGGCCAGCTTTGTTCAGCAAGCCTTGCATATGGGTTTGTAACCCCAATTCTTGCAAGCAGTTGTTTTCGAAGAACCTCGTGGATGTTAGCCCTCGACGATGGAATTTTATGTACCTTTCCTTTTGAAGTTCACCTACTTCTCCTTGTCGGAGCACGAGATGTCGCATGTCGGGTTCAGGTTGGTTTGGCGGATTCCTTTGAGCGGCCATGATTTTGAACTTGATAGAAAAAATGTATTTGTGATGAAGAGATGGAAGGTGGGTGGTAGTGATGAAACTAAGAGATGGGGGAAAGGTTTATATAGATGGTTTTTATTGAGTAGGGAGTTGAATGAGGTTTATGGGAGAATAATGGATATGAGAGGTTATGGAAGTTAAGGATGAATGGAATAAATGGGGTAGTGGGGGTTTTAAAACAAAATTTCGTGCAAGTTTCAATGTGGTTCAACGGTCACGGGAAGTGAAAATGTGGGAGACAAGCTCTGACGCTCGTCATGCGTTCCTGACGTTCGTCAGGGTCAAAGGGACAACCTCTGACGCTCGTCACATGCTTCCTGACGTCCGTCGGGGTGTAATGGTGCGTGCATGTCTTTTTTTTTGACCGCGTGCAGTAAAGCAGGGATTGATTAATTAATTTATTCATATAGTTTGAGTAGTATTGCAAGGGATATTTAGTGGAACATGGTATAATTGGTGGAATGATAGTAGAAATAAATAAATAAGAAACAAATACTGTGAAATAAATAAATAAATATGAAATAAATAGATAAATAGATATTTGAAATTTTAGAACCAAAAGTAACAAAGTATTCAAAATTATGAGTATAAAAAAATAATAAGTATTAGGAATAATAATGAACCCCCCCCCCCCCCCCCCCCCCCCCCCCATACTGAGAACAAACAGTGTCCTCACTGGGGTGGCACAGAAACAAAACTATTGAGCACTAGGACCTCCTGGAGGTGGGGCAGTGGCATGCAGATGCTGATAAATATGATCAAACTGCTCTGTGAAGACATCCATGAAATGAAAGAAGTCACGCCGTAGTGTGTTGATATGATCTTTAACGGTGGAGAGCTCTCCTCGAAGCGTAGTAACATCTGACTGCAGTGTCGTGATAACATGTGCATGATCAACCATAGGGACGTCAACGGCTTCGGTAACAAGGGGAAGTGTAGGGTATTCTGATGGAGTATAGTCATGGTAACCGGTAGGTGTGGACGGGTAACTCTCCTCCCTCTCAGGGTCATGTTCATATGTCTTTTCTAGGTTATATAGCCATTTTTTCTTAGTATAGACACTTGTGTTCTCAGGGCTAGGCAAGAGGAAGTAATAGACTAGGTCATTTCGTACTAGCAGCTGAAAGTGAGGTGGGTCAAGGTTACCAATTAAAGATATGTTAAAACAGAAAGGGATATCCATGGTATAGTATCTGCCGTACGGCGTAAGGCGTGATAAAGATGACCGTAGGGATAAGGCCTCAGATATCATATTGACTAGCCCGCCGACACAGATGGGTCCATGGGTACACTGAGCTATAGGAAACATGTTGGCGATCATAAATGATGCACCAATGACGGTTCTGGACTGGAAAGCACAGTAAATAATGAATAACTCATCCCTAGAAACTGAGAGTCTATTTATAGGTTTTCCAAAAAGGGTGAAAGCTAATATGTGGTGGAAATACCTAATTGCAGGGTTATGGATCTCAGTCGCATCTAGGTGGTCAGGGTCCTCAGGGTATTGGCCCGCTATGTCCCTCCAAAAGTGGTTAAGTTCAAAATTAAGGTAGTCATCCTCCTGGGTTTCCATGTAGGCATCTATAGAACTAGGGAATCCTAGCAGCTCAGCAAGACTACGAACTGTAAATTGGTGGGTGAAGCCAAATAATCTGAAGGACATCTGTCCCCTACTACGCCCTAGGCCTTGGGTGGGTTTATAAATGAGTGAGCTCAAGAAATCTAAGGTGAGGCGTTGATGTGTAGGGTATTTATGGGCAAGGAATCCTTCCCATCCTATCTTGTTGAACAAGAAATATACACTCTCCCTGATGCCTAAAATTGTCAACATGGGATCATGCACATAAGTAGTCATGCTCATCTGGCGCTGAGCCAGAATCTCATACCGCCGCTGCTGGGCCTCCGTGGCGAAGATGATAGTATCCATAAATGAGTTTATCTTGTAAGTTCCTGTGAGTCGGTACTAAAATTTGTAAAAGAAAAATGCAAATAAATAAAATATGCAATGGGATAAAGAAAGAAAAATAAAAATCTGGAAATAAAAATCAAAATGCAAAATAAAAGTATAAAGAGATTTGAAAGAAAATTAAATGAAAAACTTGTGGGTTGCCTCCCACACAGAGCTTGTTTAATGTTGTTAGCTTGACAATGTTTTTAGACGTGAATTAGTTTCCTAATTCGGGTGGTAGCTGTAATAATGTTAAGCTCGTTGTGTAGTCCTTGTTTTCAACGCTGTAATAATGTTTTAGACGTTGGCCATTTACTAAGAACGGGTTCGTGGACTTTCCTTTAATCTCTATGGCACCACTGGGGAAAATTTTGGTCACTTCGAAGGGTCCAGACCATCGTGAACGGAGTTTCCCAGGAAAAAGTTTTAGACGAGAGTTGAATAGGAGAACTGCATCTCCTTCATTGAATTCCTTCCTTGAGATTCGTTTGTCGTGCCACTTTTTCGTCCTTTCTTTGTAGATCCTCACATTTTCATATGCGTCTAATCTTAGTTCTTCTAATTCATTTATGTCGAGGATCCTTTTCTCACCTTCCGCAGTGTAGCTTAGGTTTAAAGTTTTAATTGCCCAGTAAGCTTTGTGTTCAATTTCCACTGGCAGGTGGCATGACTTACCATAGATGGGTTTAAAGGGTGTTATACTGATTGGCATTTTGAACGCCGTCCTGTAGGCCGATAATGCTCCAGGTAACTTAGCCGACCAGTCCTTTCTTGATGTGGAAACCGTTTTTTCCAATATTTGTTTTATTTCTCGATTTGAGACTTCCACCTGTCCGCTTGTCTGGGGGTGGTATGGTGTTGCTACACGGTGTTTCACCCTATATTTGGTTAGGAGTTTATCGAAGATTCTTGATATGAAGTGGGAGCCACCGTCGCTTATGACTTTCTTGGGTAGACCGAACCTTGGGAATATAATGTTCTTGAAGAGTTTAATCACGACTCTAGTATCGTTTGTTTGAGAAGTTATTGATTCGATCCATTTCGAAACGTAATCTACAGCCACGAGTATATATTTGTTACCGAATAAGGACGAAAATAGTCCCATGAAGTCTATTCCCCATACATCAAAGACTTCGATTTGTAGAATGCCAGTCTGAGGCATCTCACTGCGTCTGGATATGTTTCCAGTGCGTTGGCAACGATCGCAGTTAAGGATGGCTATGTGCACATCTTTCCATAAATTTGGCCAATAGAAACCAGTCTGCAAAATTTTGGCACATGTCTTTGATGTGCTTGCATGTCCTTCATAAGGGGCATCATGACAATGAGAAATAATGTTTTCAATTTCGTTTTCCGGGACGCATCGTCGGAAAATACCGTCGACACTTCTCTAGAATAGTAATGGTTCATCCCAAAAGTAATGTTTCAAATCGTGAAAGAATTTTTTCTTCTGTTGATAAGTCATATCAGGGGGTAGGATTTTGGCCGCCAAGTAATTTTCTATATCCGCATACCATGGTAAGGTTTGATTAGTTCGGACAAAGACCACAGTTTCGTTTATATCATTATTTATTGCGTCTTGGCTCTCTTGTGAATTACGGCTAACAACTTGTGTGTCAAGTTCTAAAAGTAGTTGGTTTGGATTCAGTTCAGGTGGTTCTTTGCTGGCATCTCCTAAGTCCATATGAGCTAACAAACGTTCATACGGAAAGTCATCGTTAATGGGTACCTCTTCTGGTGTCGGCCTTTCCATTCGGGATAAATGGTCGGCTACTATGCTCTCGGTACCTTTCTTGTCTTTAATTTCTAAATCGAACTCTTGTAGAAGCAGAATCCATCTCAATAGTCTCGACTTCGAATCTTGCTTGGTTAAGAGATATCTAATAGCTGCGTGGTATGTATAAATGATTATTTTTGCGCCTACTAGGTAGGAGCGAAATTTGTCTAGAGCAAAGACTACAGCTAAAAGTTCTTTTTCCGTAGTTGCGTAATTCATCTGTGCAGGGTCCAAGGTTCTACTTGCATAGTGTTGTACCCCAAAATTTGCCCTCCCATATTATTCAAAATTTGCAAAGAGCATGCTTCAAAATCTCCCCAAGGGTTGCACAGTTCAAGGGCCTCATAACAGTCAAAAACTGGGGTTTTGGTCCTGACAAAGAAACTGAAGTTTCCAAGGGTCCAATCAAGTCCCACATGCCTACAAACATGGTCAAGCATCATCATACCAAGTTTCAAGACTCACAACACAAAATTGCACAGTCAAAAACCCTAATTGCCCAACAGTCAACTGCAGGGGCAAAATGGTCATTTGACAGTCAAAAGTTCAAATTTTTGGTCAACATCTCATTTTGAAGCCATAAACATCATTTGATCAATTCTTGATCATGATTCTCAAAGCATGGCTCAAAAAGTCTCAAGATGCAAAAGTTTCCATATTTGGACAGTTGAAAAAGTCAACTGTAACTTGACCAAGGCATAACTTCCACATGGTTTATCAGAAAAATTCCATCCAAAGCTCATTTTGAAGGGAAAGACATTTCCTACAACTCCTCTTCACACTTCAAGTCCAAGAAATGCTCTCACAAAAAGTTATCAATTTCAACATTATAGGTCATTTTCAAAAGTCAACAAAAAGGGACTTTAAGTCAAAGGCCATAACTTGAGATTGGTAAATCAAAATGACATGGGACCAAGGGCATTGGTTAGAGTACTTCAAGACCTTTCCAAAATGTCCAAGAACATGATCAAAGCTTAAAAATTGAGCAAGATATGCCTTGTGGAAGTTGGGAAATTTTTGGGAATTTTGGAAAGTCAACTTTGCTTCAAATGCCTTAAAATTGCTAATGGGCCACATTTTCTTCCAAGATTCATCATCCAAAGCATATGCACGACCATTTGGCCCAAAGGGGATTTATTCATCATTTTTATTTATTTATTTGAATTTTTAATTGCTATTAATTCATTTAATAAAATAAAATATGTGAAAAATACTAAAACAAGCTTTTCAAATCTTTTTATGCATGGAATACCTTCAAGATTTCGTGCCCTATCTAATATGGAAAGAATCAAGGTGATTTGATCATAATTGGCACCAAAAGCACATGAAAAGATTTGGAAGATATGCCATGAAAATCAAATATTCATTCCATCAATGCAAAAGGTTTTGGATCAAAATTTTAACCCTAATCTGATCCTATACATATACTAATGCAAACCCTAGTGCAAAAGACCTGAAAGCTGCGCCCAAAAACCATAAACAACTTTGCACTTTTTCAAGCAAATTTCAAAACTGAAAACACGATTTCAAGGAGTTTCATGGCAAAACATTGATTCCATTGCATTCCTGAGGCTTCAAGGAAGGTTTCTGGATCAAAACCATCATCTCTAACGCAAAGAATTGGTAGAACGACCTTGTCCTGTCCATACTTTTTTTCACATTCATGTATCAGGATTCATGCATTATTCTTAATTTTTAATGTTTGATTTATGTTAGTTGATTCATTCTGAAGCTAACCATGTAGTTTGATTGAGTTTTTGTGCATCATACGCGAAATCGCCATTGAAGCATTCTAGGTTTTCAGAGTTGCAAATTTGGGGTTTCTCTTATCCAGAAAAATTAGACCCTAAGACCAGGCTTGTTGGATTCAGAAGCTTCACGTGAATCGTTCCCACAACTCGCGATTAATTTATGATCAACAGGGTGCTAATCGCTATTTTTATGCTTGCCATTTAGTGGGGGTTCAAAACCCCCGCTATTCAGTTTGTTTTTGTTTCAGGTACAACGCACAAACGGAGAAGATGGTGACTTGTCTCCATATGACTGGGCAATTTGAATTCAGCGCGCGTTTTTTTGCTTCTAGGCCACTAATGCTAATTTTCTCTTATATGATTTATTATTTGTTTTACATACAACGCGTTTGAGCAGCACAGATGGTGGAAAGCAACGCTGGCAAACCTTGGGACCTGGGTTCAAATCCCAGGTCCCCCCATATCCTTGTTATTTTTCTTTGCAAAATGTTCAGGTACTACACAAGCTCAAAAGCCTACCATACGTTCACAATCCAGGCACGCCACTTGTCCTATAATCCTAATCCAAAGGCCAATGTTTGAAGAGTACCATGTGCGTTGGCAACGAAGCCACACGCCAGCATGAAAAGTCAAAAGGGCCAGGAATTCAATGGGCCAAAAATGCTGGATGATACCTCCAAGTTGGGACAACAAACCCCCATTGTTTGCTTTCTTTCACTCTTTTATTTTTTATTTTTATTTGCTTAATTTAATTTTAATTTAATTCATCAAATTAATATTTTCATAATATAAAAAAATAATAAAAATCAGAAAAGACAAAAATAAAAATGTATTTTATTAAAATGCTATTTTGTAAATAAATGTTATCAATTAATTTAGTTTTTAAATTCTAGGATTAATTTTAATATTTTCTTAATAAACTTAAAAAATGTAGAATTAGGGTTTTGATTATTTTTATCCTTTTGCCTTTTTCACCATATTAATTATTAATTATTATTTTTGTAAATAAAATTGAATTAATTAATTAGGTTAACTTTAGGTTTAATTTTAACATATTTCTTAATAAATAAAAATAGTTAGAATTAGGGTTAATTAATTTCATTAATTCTCATTAAAAATCCATGAATACAAAAAACTTAAAAAAAAATCTTTTCTTTTTATTTTAATTTAATTAATTTGTTAATCGTAATTTAATTTCATTAAAAAGGGTCCAACGTCCTCGCTTTCGATTATCAGTTCGTTTCGCGCATTTATTTCCTTTCTTATAATATTCATGTAATTCTCCCAAAGCCGTGTAAATTAGACATTTATATTTCTCGCACTTTATTTTATTTTAAATCGGGTCTGGGATTTAATTTGGCGATGTGGACCCGCGCCTTTGTAATAGCGTAGAACTTTTAATTTTCCGCATCTTTTCAATTGTTAATAAATTTGCATGCAAGAATGAATGTCCAAATAAAAACAAAAGCGTAGATCACCAATACATGACAAGATAAACATAAATGAACATAACACACAAATCACACACCACCCCTAGGGTACGCCTCACTGTTGCCTTGCCCCTCGAAAGGTGATCGTCGAGTAGAGGATGTCTTAGTAAGTCCTCATGATCCGGGAACCTGGCATGAGGGTAGCTTCTAAGGTGTCTTCCTATTGCTCCGGTGATCACCATGTCCCGAACCTTCGAATTGACCCGAATACCTCCAACGGTGGTGCTACCTACCTCTCAATGGTGGGATGGCACTACTTTAAAGGACATCTACACAGACGAATTCCTTAGGGTAGGTAGACGACTCTAGATACTTGCTCTAATTTCAAAACAAATCAAAAAACTCTTTTCACACCGACACCTTTTCAAAAAGCTTTCGAAAGCAATTTTTCAAACACTCTTGAGGACCGATACAAGAGTCGAACTGAAATTTTCAAAGGAACTTTTTAAAACCCACAGTTGAAAAGCAAACGAACCATTTTTGAAAACAAAAATGAGCAAGTATCTAAGAGCCCGTGGATAACCATGGATAGAAAGGGTGCTAACACCTTCCCTTTCTATAATCTACCTCCCGAACCGAGAGAAATCTCTATAAGGAATTTTTCTGTGCTTTTGTCCTTTCCCTTTGGAGAAAATAAATGACGGTGGCGACTCTTGCTTCCGTGATATTTCGCGAACCAGCGTTAAACAGTCAGTTCCAGATCCACCGATCACAGAACTGGCGACTCTGCTGGGGATGTTACTTAAAGTGAGGTGTACCTTAGGACTAAGATCACTGTGTTTTCAATTGTATTGATTTGCTTGCTTTAAATTGTGGGTTGCATGGGAGTTACATAGATCCTAACCCGGATCTGGGGATACCTTGTTTAGGTATCATAAGCTGTGAGGGACCTGTCCGGCGTAGACCGACACGGGTGAAGCAGTGGCTACGTTGGTGTGGCACCTTGGTCTGTACCGATATCCCTTGTGTTGCAACGAGGAGAATATGGGTCTTCTGAGGAGTCATTAAGCACCAAGAACCTTAGAACCTTAAATGACACAACTTGGCCATTAGAACAGTAGCAGTATGCTACGCCCATTGAGGCTAAACTCTCGTGATGGTTCTGGCCTCAAGAAAAGATTGCGATGCTGGAGTTATGACCGATTGAGGGTAGTCAATGATATTGGGATCCTCTAAGAACCCGGTTACTTTGATAGGACAGGTATGAACCAACAAACTGAAAGAGGGTAATACCTAGACCTCATGCTGGCCTAAACTCTAAGGGCTTATCTTGTGTGACTTGCGTGCCTTCGTACTTGACTATTTGCATGCTTGTTATCTGACGCATGAACTACTTGCAGGTTTTGTTTATAGTCCTTAATTGGAACTCATAATAAGGTTTAATAAACTACTTGCAGGTTTTGTTTATAGTCCTTAATTGGGACTCATAACAAGGTTTACTAAGTTTCTTGCAGGTTTTGTTTATAGCCCTTAATTGGGACTCATAGCAGGGTTACTTACATTACCCCATGCATAGCATAACATCATACCATTGCATACATCCTAACCCATTTCAAGGATCTTAAGGGTCTGTGATGCAGGTCAGGATGAACCAACTGTCCAGCAAGGGGCAAAAAGGAGTTATTTTCCTCTAGACAAGGTTGTCAGGGGCTATGACCCACTTGATATGGTGAGCTTTGACACTGAAAGAAGGTTCCCCTAACCAAGGTTGTTTGGAAATAAAAACCAGACATGATGACTTAAGTCAGGGGCTATGACCCACTTGATATGGTGAGCTTTGACACTGAAAGAAGGTTCCCCTAACCAAGGTTGTTTGGAAATCAAAACCAGACATGATGACTTAAGTCAGGGGCTATGACCCACTTGATATGGCGAGCTTTGACACTTGAAGAAGGACTCTCAACAACATGAAGTTCCTTCAATCAAGTTACCAGTTTCCAACTCTAACAATTTTCTTGTTTATCCCGCGAGATTCTTGAAAACATTGCATGCATACATACACATCATTGCATAACAAGTATCCTTGTTGTATGTCACTTACCTTTCTCGCTGTTTATTTCAGCCATGGCTTCCCAACAAGATAACCAGGACCTTCTTGCTCAAGAGACTCGGTTCGGGGAAATCCTCCTGAATCTATCCAAGGGGCAGGAGGAGCTAAGGACACTTCTCATGGAGACTTTGGTCAGGAACAGTGCTGAGGACGAATGACTGAAACATCTGCAAGCTGAAATGGATGCAATGAAAGCCTAGATGCTGGGGCAGGTGACTATCATTCAAGGCTTAGCTCAAAGACAAGAAGAGCTCGATGTTCTCATCAACCAACTGCTTCAGGATAACCAACTGAGGCGAACGTCTAAGGTTGAAGGGCCAGTCATCATTCAACCATCTTTGAGACAAGGAAATAAGGGGAGAGCTCCTCACATGGCTCCAATGTCACAAATTCAGCATCAACCTCACCAACTTCAGCCGGACAAGCCCAGGAGGCAATTCACCCAGCTCAACATGTCGCTATTTCAAGCTCTACAACGCATGTTGAGATTGAATCTGATCACATTAAGGGCTCATCCCCGGAACCCCAACACAACATCTCCTGTCTATGATCCCAACAAAAGGTGTGCCTACCACTCTGCCAGTCCAGGACATGATACAAATGAGTGTTGGGCTCTGAAGAACAAGATCCAGGACCTGATTGATGAAGGAGCACTGGAGTTCACACAAGATGGTCAGGCTGGGTTTTTTCTACCATCCCTCCAAGGCTCACCATTTGAAGCAACGAGCCCTGAAGATGAAAAGACTTTTGTTCATTAGGATTTTCAAGTTGTAATTTTCTTTTGTTTAAACATTTATTCATGTTAAACGTTGTTATTCCATTAATGCATCGCATACGTCTGTTTTGAAGCAATATATTTGTATTCACTATATGCAAATTATTTTCATATTTTTTCTGATGATCAACGCTCGATTAATAATGCTAAGCCTCTTGAGGGAGGATGACGAAAACGATACCATAATCTACAGTATGCTTTTGAACAGACCCCGCTGATGAGGTACAGGCATTGTTTCAATTCCTAAACACTGGAGTTATAAGGAAGATAATCCCTCGTCAACCCCTATGAGCCAAAGAAGTAGGAGTTTTTCTTTTCGAAAATTAAAACCCTTTATCATAACCTGGGGCAGGGTAGTTCTCTTAGTTGGTCTAAGTGCATAACGAATGGCACCAAAGAGGCCCTTACAAAACAAAGAAAGACAGTGATGGTTCCGAATAATCAATAAAGAAAGGCAGTCATTATATCTCAAAAAATAAAAACCCATTAAGTCAAAACCTATGAAGGAGACTTACAAAGCTGGGGCATCCCGCTGACCGTAATTCCAAAAAAGGAAACAGTCCAAGCAAAAAAAATAGGGATAATCAAATCAAAAAGAAAGAGGTCCTGCAAACCCTCAACAAAAAAGGAAATGACTGCCTATTCAAAATAAACTTTCAATATCCGAACCATCAGTGGAATATCAGGACAAAGACTCAAACAAGGTCTAACGCACGATCAACGGAGTTTAGGGTTGAAGAACATCACGAAGAGCGGGTGGGTACAAATAAATTTGAGCCTTTATCCTTTGTTTCTTGAACCGTGAACAAGCCACGTTATAACCCTTAAAAGTCCTAGCTGAAGCATGGGTTAGTTCGAAAGCATACTGTTACGAAAGGTATCCTGACTCCTTAAGGCCTACGGTAAATACGGAGTTGACATCACGTTTTACAAACATTCACTTGTTTTATGAAAAGAATGCATTTTCAAAATCTTCAAGACAGACATAAGCTTTGCATTTTTGATATAACATTGTTTGCATATGACTATTTGTTTGAACAGCAGGGAAATTCGCACGATGAATACCTAGTGAACAAAAGCACTTCCAATCAAGGGGCATGATATGATCTTGGTCTATCATCCGGGGCAGTTAAGCCAAGATTCGGAGAATCTCTCAAAGGCCAAATAGCCTGGGGCAAATCTCCGCCTGAGTCACTTGGGGAATTCCAACAACGAATCTTGCCTGATCAAACACCTTCTGGTGGCATGACAAAACACTTCTAACAGGGGCAACTCCCTACATTCTGAAAGCACGGACATAGTCGAAAAAATACTGCACATAATCAAAGACCCGCTAGGTTGACACACCTAGGCAAAAATAAGGGCTTCCCGGCGAACCAAAAGGGTTCGGGCCAAATGAAGGGATGAAATGAAAAAAATCTGTATACCCGGCAAGTCGAAAACCTGAAAAGGCGGCTTGGGAAAAAATGGGTATCCCGGTGGACTGAAAGCCCGAAAGGGCGGTCCAGGCAAAAGTTAGGGATCAAAGCGTACGACTATGTCCCTTCATCTTTTCACTTGCCTACTAGAAGAAAGTTTGACCATCAACAACTATCAGCACCTCACAGGTCTTCCTCTCCCACCTCAGAAACAAGGGCAATGATGAGCCGTCTAAACGATCAAATGGCTCTGTCCACCAAGGTACTAAGATAGGTTCGGCTGAAGAACAACCAAGGTATCTTAAGTCCCCAGAGAATGAGCCAGCATGTCAGTACACTCTCCCCAAGCAGAGTTATGTTATCAGCCTTAAGGAAGTTGAATACCCCCGCAGATCTCAACATTCCCCAGCAATATACATGCAAGCATCCCCGACAGTCTTGACCTAAAGATTGTTCCCCAGCGGTATATCAAACATTCAATGGAGTCACTTCCCCGTTACAGTTCAAAACTTCCCCAGGAGAGTCCAATCCAGTTTTCCCAGGAAAGTTGGAATCCATATCCCCGAATGCATATCCCGGCTTTATTCAAAGAGTTATTTCCCTACCAGGATATAACTGGGTTATCCTCAGCCACAAGCCACGGAAAGACCGTCCTCGACAAAGCCTTCTTACCCCCAGCGAAGTCTATTAACACTTCCAAATATAACAATGGTATCCCCAGTAAAGTTACCATCACCATTCCAGCAAAGTATCTCTCTCCCCACAGAGTATTGCTCCCCAGCAAGATCACTATAGTACTTTTCTCCCCGCAGAATGTTCTATTCGCCAAGTTTATTCCCCAACAAAGTTATCTTCTCCTACCGGTATTCTTGCAACTATCATCCCAAGTGGAAGCAAAGACCTATTCTCCAACATCAGTCTAGGAGTGACTTCCCGGCACCCGTCAAGGATTTATTTTCCTAAGACGAAAAGATACAATCATAAACATCGCACTTCCATACATTATAGCATGCATATACGCATCATATCTTACAAATCTCAGTTATGTTGAGAACATCATTGCTTGATCCATATCATGCATTGCATATGACTGACCTTTACCTTTCAGGAAAGATCCAGTTAAGTTCTCAGTTATGTTCAAGACTTCTCTGGTTCAGTCAGATCGACCCTAAGATCTCCCTGTTTCTTACCCAGTTGAAGATTTCAAGACCTTGACCGGTTCAGTTAAATCGACCCTAAGATTTTTCTGTTTCTTATCCAGTCAAAGGCCTTCTCTGGTTCAGTCAGATCGACCCTAAGATCTCCCTGTTTCTTACCCAGTTGAAGATTTCAAGACCTTGACCGGTTCAGTTATATCGACCCTAAGATTTTTCTGTTTCTTATCCAGTCAAAGGCCTTCTCTGGTTCAGTCAGATCGACCCTAAGATCTCCCTGTTTCTTACCCAGTTGAAGATTTCAAGACCTTGACCGGTTCAGTTAAATTGACCCTAAGATTTTTCTGTTTCTTATCCAGTCAAAGGCCTTCTCTGGTTCAGTCAGATCGACCCTAAGATCTCCCTATTTCTTACCCAGTTGAAGATTTCAAGACCTTGACCGGTTCAGTTAAATCGACCCTAAGATTTTTCTGTTTCTTATCCAGTCAAAGGCCTTCTCTGGTTCAGTCAGATCGACCCTAAGATCTCCCTGTTTCTTATCCAGTTGAAGATTTCAAGACCTAGACCGGTTCAGTTAAATCGACCCTAAGATTTTTCTGTTTCTTATCCAGTCCAAGGCCTTCTCTGGTTCAGTCAGATCGACCCTAAGATCTCCCTGTTTCTTATCCAGTTGAAGATTTCAAGACCTAGACCGGTTCAGTTAAATCGACCCTAAGATTTTTCTGTTTCTTAT